>CM042161.1:44238601-44258601 GCA_023376005.1 Doryteuthis pealeii
GAGAATTCAGTCGGCGTATTCTCACCCCCCCCCCTACAGGGCTGAGGGGGAACGAATAAATGGAAGCTTTTTTTATCTATTTATTTTTATTTTTCTTCTTCTTATCTTTTTCATCTATTCATTATTTATTGTCTCTTCCTCCCTGTCTTATTTTCTCCTCATCACTATTTCACACATTTCTCTTATCCCCACAAGCCCAAGCAAAAACTGCTAAATTCTTACCTAATTAAATTTTCCTGTGTTTACACCCCTGAATTTTACTTATTTCATTTTTTTTATTTTATTTATTTCATTTTTTTTTTCTTTAAATTACTTGGTTTGTTTTTTTGCACTTATTTCTTTACGTGTGCCATTTAAAAAAAATGTTATTTTCATCTTATTTTTCTTTAATTCATTCACTCACAGTGTATCGTGACAAAAAATAACATCTGTGTCTTTTACCAGAAAGTTAAAATCGATCCGTTGACCCTGGAGTTCAAATCCAAGACGAAGGCCTTTTGCATTTAACCCACAGCGCTATAGGAAGGTATATATGCAACTACCCTGCCACCCCCCACAAAATCCAAGCATTTTTTTTTGTTTCAAATACATTATTTTTTGTTTGGGGTTGTATGGCCAAGTACATTGCGATGATATTCATATTATCTTTCAGTGTATGTATTTACCTCAACCTACCGCCATGGACAGTGTTCCACAACAGCGTTCAGTTTTTAAGCGGGGTGTAAGCTTGTTTGAATTTAGAAGTTTTCCTTCTGCTAGACTGGTTACCTAAGCCAAGACTAAAATTCGGCTTAGCTCAGTCGGTAGACCGTTCGGCTAAGAATCACAGGATTCCTGGTTCGATACCGACCCTCATCCCAACTTAGCGTATGAGTAGCACAGGGCATCTGTGCAGTTAGAGTAAGGAGATGATGGTAGGTGTGCGCTCCACCTGCAGACGCTAAAAATAATCTCCTTGGTTAGCGCTAAGTGAAAATGGATAGAGCTCCTCGCTTGTCTAGTGATACCGGACATAAAGGCCGCCCCGACGACCTTTACTTTACTTACTTACTACTACTATTTAGCCGTATAGTGGGAAAGAAAACAGATGGAATTCATTAGCCTTTCCCCAATGCATTAAGTGAAGCGCAAACAGCCTTCGTCCAGGATTTGAACTCGGGAGCCGATACAATTTCCTTACGACGGTAACCGTTACATAAATCCGTATTCTTTAAATGTAAACATCGGCAATAGTTCTGAACTTGGTAGCCAATTTTTCATTCATTAAATCCCCTTTTTCTGTCTCCGTTGATCAGGGGTACATAGTTTTTTAACGAATTCAGATTCAAGTTTTAATTGACAAAATGTAAATGATATCGAAAATAGTCTATAAAAAAGTTTTACATTGATACATGATGTTATATAGCATCTTTATTGGACAGCAATCCATCCCCTTCCTTTGTATTTTTTCAACCGGCAGTCGTCTCACTCGTTGCCATGTTGTCCTCGGTCAATTTGGTCGCCTTCTCCCGTCATCTCTCGTTGTGACCTGGCGATGTTCCCTGTTGATGAATGAATAATAGCGAGTCATTCTCTATTGTGTACATAAACTTTATACTTCAATCGACACTTTTCTATTAAATGCATCACCCTGTTTTCGAGGCCGTTTAGAGCCAGTAGGGATGTGAGATGGGAACTATGATGTGTAGCCTCCAGAATCGCTTCCAAACTAGGTGGGGTTTTTTTTTATCTAAAATCTATAATACACTTTAGAACTTAGTCACGTTGCCAAACTTTGCATTGACATCTTTAAGAGGCAATTAACCAAAACATGTCACTAACAGTGTTCAAAAACTTTTAAAAACTTACCAAAACACAACATCGAAAGAGTCCACAAATCTATGTATTTACCAATAATAGCTTGAACTCTTTCGTTGTGTTTGTTTGTTTTGTTTTTTCAGTTTTTTTATTCGTTTATCGTATTTGTGAGCTAAATTTTAAGCTGATACTTTAATTCACTGACTGTCTCACAATTCCACTAACCATGACTGAATACTAAGTGTATAAGCTATGGTTAGGTATGTCTATTGCTAATACTGCCAATGTTCAGGATTGAACCTGCAAACCTACAGTAATTGTAACTTAGAACTGATTAATACTCAACGATTATCAAACCTAAAAATAATACTTTATATAATTATGTATATATAGTGGCATGTGGATATATCGCGAGAAAGAAAAATAAGTCATTACTTACCTTAAGTTATTGCAGAATCTCCAATACTCTTTTTGGTATTAAAATTATATATACATAATGGATTCAGATGAGCGCTTCACAAGGCATTTGCTTCGAAGAGGTGCCTAAGAACAAAACAGCTGACCCATCTCATTGCCTGCCGGTGAGTAAATTGGTCCAGTAAGCAATAGAACTTTTGCACGTATGTATTATAGGATCATTAAAGCAAAAGAGTAGAAGTTAGGACTAGCCTTATAGTTGTACGTAAATGTGAGTCGACACTGCGCAGTCTGCCTAATGGGATGAATAAAGTAAAGCATCGTAAACCGAACGTTTCATCTAAGTGTTCGCGACGGGGCCTATTACCTTTCATATAAACATAAGGAGATGTGCCTGAGGCGCACCTACGCTCCCTTACCGACTTATCCTGTTATATACGGTGGAGAGGGAATCTGAACGGGACTCGAAACCAGCGAACTATCATGACTGATTAATAAACGTCCCCGAAGATTTTCACAGATCAAAATCCTTATGAGCAAGCCCAGTGCCGAAAGACTTGTAGACACTCGAATGCAACCGTCAGAGAATTGGCGAAATTCTTAAGAAAAAGCAACCATTGTCTAACAAGTTTGTGTGAAATTGACCATGAACTTAAGACTATTTGACATCCTTTGTTGTGAAATTCTCCAATTAGCCAGATGAGGGGAGAATCGACGAAATACTGGCGCAACCAAGATCATTAAACGTTACTACAATTAAGGCGGTAGACGACAGACAGACAGACGAGAGAGGGGAGAGAGAGAAGAGAGAGAGAGTAAGGGGTTGGGGGGAATGAATAGATTTGTTCATATTTTTTCTCTTGTCTAATATCAGCTGTCTCTTGTGAGGATACGAATCAGCAGATTCTACGTCGGCACAAACAGAACTTGGGAAAATTAATTGCGCCAGGAAGTGTTAAGTATGCTAATAAAGGATCTAATCCAATAATTGACTAATATAAGAGTTAATGTTAGAAAAAATGCGTTGCGCCTCCCGCCAAAAGGAGAGTTGAATTACTCTTTACTGCCGCGGGATGATCACGTGAAACGAACATGAAGACATTTCCCGATGAGCTATAAGGAATGTACCTGCCCCTATCAGTTTAGAGGAGGACTGGGTATATGTCCCAGCGCTGACGGCCCTAAAGGAAATCAACAGGATCATTGCTGTAGCCGTACACCCTTGGTGGCGAACAAAAGTCAAATCGGAGTCGTTAACTAAAACTAAAAATGCCACGGGCTCTGTAAGACCATGCGGCGACCGAAGCCCAGAAATCACCTAGAAGATTGAGAGACTTGAGTAGTTGAGAAATACAATCGGCCAAAACACTAGAACAAGTAAGAGGTATACATTTGAGTGGTAACGGTGACTCTCGGATAGTCACAGATTCTGTATGGACGCTGCTGATGGAGTAACTCAACTTCAATGAATTGACTATAGTTATTCCCCATAGGTGGTTGGTATGAACCAATACATGTGGGGCTCCAGCAATGCTGATAGACAGGGCTGGTTAATTGCCGTCTGGTGCCCATGGAAATCATGGAAAATGATTTGTGTCACATGGGGCCAAAAATTCTGTGTCCCTCATAGTATGAAGAATACCATATGCTGGAGGTACCTGCTGGGGATTATACTTTGTTTGTTTTAAAGTGTTCAATGGGTTTTTCCGATATCTTTCTGTGTCATTTTGTTATTAAAACGACTTGTTGTTTTTCTATATTATGGACTCTCTCGTCGATTTCGACGCATGAGGGCTTCATACTACAATAACCATCCACACAGTTGATTTGTTTATAGTGTGAAGGCTTTGATGTTGGACCATCCACACTATTTTGCACATCGATAGGAAAGAATTGGTGCATCAAGGTGCCACAACCCAATCAACGACCCGACCTGCAGGAATTTTTAAAATTCAGAGTTATACCCTCTCCTAGACTTGGTTACACTACCCAAGGCGAGAGGACCCAGTCTTTGCGCCCTACTATTTAACCATAGCTGGAGGGAGATAATATGGATTCATACCTTTACCCAAGGAGTATTAGCGCTATTGTGAAATGCCAACAGCTTCGTCTAGGAATGAACTCGAATCGACGAGTTCAGTTTTCACACGACTCTAACCACTAGCCCACGTCGCCTCCATTTTCTATCATAGCTTTTATTAAATAACGCCCAGCCCAAACCGCACGGATTGGGAAGCGACATCCTGAAAGAACAAAGTCTCTCGTCGAGTTGCCAATTCAAAACTAAAACGTAAACGTTTAGCAAAGAAACGCTGTCAATAAAGGTGACAGTAATTTTTCACTAAACTCCCTCCGATGGTTGGAATTCTAACAAACTGCTGATTCAAACTTTCTAGCTACAGTACCTACCATAATTCATTGATAATCCTTGAATCTATGTAACCGGATTAATGAATATTCAAAACGATACACCGAGTAGGGACCCAGTGCCTGACGCCATCTTGTTTTTTACAACACATTTATCCAGGGTTGACCAGGAATAGCACTTTAATAGATTAGCTGACTATGCAATACAACTGCTGGAATGCTAATGTCAAACATTCCACGCGTTAAACACTTGCCCCATATTTTTCCCGTTTGTAGAGCTCGTTGCAGATATATTTCACACAAAACAGAAAACTTTTGGCACAGTATTATCAAAATGATATCGACATTTAAATGTTTTCTCACTTGTTTTTAAATCCTATATTTGGAAAGATATTAAGCAGATATTTTCCTTGTCGCCAAAAAATAATCAGATTAAAAAAAAATGTTTAGTTCCCTATTCAACCACTAAGAAAAAAAATAAAAAACTTGGGGTAGGGAAAAAAGAAATATTTTGCTTTTGTCCACGCATGAGATTCCTATTTTTTTCTTTGGTTATTTTTAAGCACATTTTTCCGAATTATAAAAATATATTTCGATTGTTTATTTGCAGAAAGAGTTTTTCTCCACTGGCAATGTTTTGTTTATTATTCAATTTTATATTTTTATTTTTTCAATTTTTGACACATCTACGAAAATTTAAGAACTCGTGCTAATCGATCATAATTGTTTTTCAGATTTTCCTAAAAATAAAACTTGTTTAGATTACAATGGAAAAATATGTATAAATAACGAGAGGGATCAAAAGGCAACAAAATACACATGTAATAGAACTTGACAAATTATTGAATTTAATAAAAAACCAAGATAATTAAAGGTGTTAAAATGTCATCTAAATCATACACGAATATTTTCGGTAAAATCTTTCTCAGTCTTTTTTTAAAAATGTTTTTGCTGAATAGGTTTGTTTTTTGTTTTGTTTTTTAAATTTAACATAAGGTTGATGGAGCTTAAAACGTAAAATTATTTTTAATGAGAAAAATAACTTTTTCTTTTTCACAGAATCTTTACCGTTTAAAATTAAACTGTCTGTTCTTCTAATGAGTTGGTTGGACTGATTTTATAAAAGCTAGGAAAATCAAAATCGTTTATCAGAGGAATTTTTTCTTATTTTTAATATGATAAAAGGATTTGTTTACTCTTAAAAACGTTGGAATTTATTCAAAACCAATACTACATCATCATCATCATCATCATCAACTTCCTTGAGTATTCGCCCATATATCAGTATCATTTTATTTTCTCGTGAAACATTATACAATCAAAACGAATATCATTAGATCATATAACATAAAAATCTACGGAATTCTAATAAAAAATATCGAATATATAACCAGCGTTCAATAATAAGTTCATTATATATATTTATATACATATTATGCATGATTTTAACGGCATGTCACGCCTTTGGTGTTATTCTATACCGAGGGGTTACTTTGTACGTTTAGATTAAAACTTTTGAGTAATTTGCTTCAGAGATATTTGCACCATTGCCGTTAAAATCTATCGGGATGGATGAATGAATTCATTTAATTGGGTAAATATACAGTGTACTTATTTCATTGTCTAAGTTATGGCTTGGTTTAGTTCAGTCAGTAGAGTTACCGCCCAGGAATTCGTAAGGTTCAGGTTCGCATTACCGGTCCCTGTCAGTTGAAGCGCATAATTAGCACGGGTTGGGTAATCTAATCTATGCAGTAAAGTGGGGAGCTGCAACGGTAGGCTTGAGCGCTCCACAACAAACTAAAATACAACAAAAAACAAAACAACTCCCTGCGTCTAGCAGCTAGCGAAAAGGGAATAGACCTCTTCTCGCTCGTTCCGATTGATCAACGACAAATATACCTACCTAATACAAATGAGATTATTTGACCCATAGATGGAACCCTAACAGGTTAGTATCACCCCAGTTAAGAGTGAACTTCGATTAATGGCAATTGAATAGGTGCTCTACACTCTAAAGTCTCCAGGAACGAGTGTTAACATAATCTATGCGGTTGCATTAGATTTTGTCAACCCCTGTATTTCTGAGGGGATGGCCCTTTTTATATCACGGCGGGACTTTCCCTTGGAATATACAGAAAGCCCGCGAAATACGTAAAGTCACGTGGGACCTGGTTGGGTCTTCATTTTCGCTTGGACGTTCAGGCAGACAAGTATGCCTGCTTAGCTGGGACTCACTGTATACGCGCGCTATGTTAGTTACATGAAATGTTTAGTTAAGTAAATAAAAGTTTAAATACATAATATGGTTTTGTGGTTGATGAATGACTTGGGCACAAGACTGCCTAGAAGACCAGACACGAAGTCCCAAGACTATGGTCCAACGCTCGGAGAAGAAACGTAAGATATCCGAAGATGAACAGAAAGGAAAAATAGAAGTAAGGAAAGAAAGTGGTACACAACACGAGATCCTTACCAGGATAGTTACTTAGAGGCGGGTTTTATCTGTTTTGCAGGGAACAACGTATCCTAAGCCCTAACCGAGCAGAGCGCATAAACGTGATATTATTAATAAAAGTTTATTTTTAAACCAAACGATCAAGTAGCTATTATCTTTGGATATTACCAGAATCAAATGGATCATTATTAGGTCTCATTTACTACCCATCTCTATTCCACTGTAAATCTGCTAAACCAAAAAATGAATATGTAGTAGTATAGGACAAAAGTGCCTTTATACATATATATATTTTCCACATCTTCAGAGTTATTTAGAAAATATAATTATATATTATATATATATATAATATATATATCTCTCTGCAGTGCTAGCAGTGAACTTCAGGCTACAAGTACTTGAGTCACCTTTATATCCTCCCGTATCCAGCCACTCTGTGTATAAAAACAGTTTCCACAAAAATTGCTTCTCTTCGACACCTCAAGCCTCAACCTTTGTGTGGTGGAACCAGAAATTTCGAACTCCGCCACGACGGTTCGTAATTTCTCTAATTTCTCGTTTCCTATTGAAAAAGGGGAAAAATTACCCTTTTTTCTCAACAATTCCAACCTTCGTATAACCCTGCTTTCAATCTATTTCTCTTGGTGGAGAATTGACCGAAAAAATAATATTTATTTTAGATTATTACATCTAATTATAAGGTACCCTAACTTTTCTTTATTAGAATTTTTTTCCATCATTTTAAGATGAAATTCGCTTTTACGTGTCCTAATATATATATATAATATAATATATATATATATATATATACTAGTTCATCCACAGACATGTGGTTGTGAAGTTTACTTCACATTCAGTGGCGGCTCGACTTTTTTAACAGCTTACCCTCTAGACGGGTGCGAAAACACGACATAATTTTCGTCCCTCAAAGCGCTTGACTATTTCGGCTATCGGGGAACTATCAGCAGGGGCGAAAAAATAATTGATAAATTACAGGATGTATGTTTTTACATTCACCAGAGGAATTCCAGTCTGTAAACAACTAAGCGAGTATTTGCTTTACGGCTAAACGGTGATAGATCAACTAATGTCTCCTGTACAGGTGCTCTACCATGAGCGTTTGGGAGCGCATAATATATATATAATATATATATATATATTATATATATATATAATAGTATAGGGTTATCACAAGCTCACTGGTGAGTTAGTTAGTGGACAAGTTTGTGCGTATTATTAGTATAGTGCTCAATTATTAGTCGATAGAGCTATCACCACACACACACTCTCTCTGGACACACACACACACACAACACAACACACACACACTCTCTTCTCACACACACACACACACACACACACACATATATATATATATATATATATATATATATATATATATATTAGTAATATAAATGTATATTACATGGGAACTTTGTGACCCCGGGTTTCATGCTTAACGCATTTGTCAGACATAACCAGAAACACAGGCGCGTCACAAAAATTCCAATTGTAATATATATCATATGTGAATATGTTGGAGGGTTGGAGTTAAATCCGACAGTATGGAGGTAAGGAGAAATGAAAAGTGCGACAAAACATATAACTCAAACCAAATAGATGTAGGAGAAAATTATTTCTTCCACTTTAAGCGGAAAACCTTCATCAGTCTGTTTATTTCCAATAAACAGACTGATGAAATTCCTGCTTAAAGCGGAACGAAATATATGATCTCCTACATCTACTTGTTAAGTTATTATGTTTTGTCATTTTTTCCTCTTTCCTTACCTCATATATAATTATATATAGATATATATATAATATATATTATATATTATATATATTATATATATCATAAGGAAGGAAGAAACTCAACACCGTAAACTCCATTAGGTGATTGAGACCCAACTGATGAGGTACGAAAATTTGGGGGAGGCCGGTTTAAATATCTTAGATTTATATAGGCCCCAATTTAGGTCGAAATAAATTATTATGGAGTTACGGTGTTGAGTTCTTCCTTCTTTATTTGATAAATATGCTCTGTATTATAATCTAAAAGCGTTATTATACATTGAGCTCTCTTCAGTGATTAAAGATTCGCTGTATTATACATACTTGGATCATCCAATATTAATACAGTGGATCTTTTAGAAATCACATATAGAATCATCTCTTACTCCCAAAGTTTTGGCAATAAATCTCATATATATAATATATAGTATATATATATATATATATATATATATATATATTATGATTGGAACTGAAAATTTCTTCTTGCTTTACCACAAACCTATAACCATATTGATGATGCAGCGAAAAGAATAAATACTGTTGCAGAGCCTGTGTCTATATCATTTTGGTATTTGTGCGTTGCAAATACAGGAAGCATTTTCCTTATTAAATAGTGAGTGTTCCTTTTCCTAATAACGAAGCTTATATAGTTGTTTGTAATATGCGCGATGGGCGTATATAATACACATGTTTTTTTTTTTTTGTTGTTTTTTTTTTTGTTTGTTTTTTCCATCCGTTGTGTCGCCTGTCGGCCATCAAGTTTTGATTTGTACAGAAAGTGCTCAACAGAATCCCGTGGCCGTTGATTTTACCCGTGCCTCTTTATCGGTGATAAAGGCCGTGCGTTCAGGGCCTCGAAGACTTCAATAAACGACCTGACTTGGTCTTATCGTTCGCGGACCAAATTTCCAAGCCTTCCATGGAACGGGAAAATGTACTGATATTTGTGCATATCATGTGAACGCGAAAAGAAAAAAAATGAAACAAATGTAAAAAAAAAAGTGTCCGAGTTACAAAGCTGACAATAATATGTGAAAGATAGGACAGAAAAGCATTAGGAAAGGTTCAAGAAAGAATTAAAAAAACAGAAGTAAGAAGTTTTATAGTTTGGTATTTTTTTAAAGCTTTTGTTGTAGTTTGACACACAGGCTGCCTTGAACTACTGGCTTTATTTATTTTAATAAGCTTGGATTAGGCTTGCACACATTCTCAGGTTAATTACACTACCTACATATTACTCTATTCTCCTCTCAGCTATGGGGGGCAAATAGTAACTTTAAAAAAGAGTGTGCTAAGTCGTGTTGAGATTCTTAGACTAAACATGTCTGATCCGTGTGTTTCTGAGCAGCAGCAGCAGCGATGCTGATTTCAGTTTCCACGGCAAGAGCATCTATGGAAGTTCTAAGAGTAATTTCTCCAGGGCACCTCCTCTCACTACGATGTGATATCCCGTCACCGGCTGGCTCGCCAGATTTATCCAGTTGGGATTACACCCTCTGTGTATACCTGAAGACTCAACTCTTTAAACGTAGGCCGCAGAAAACTGGAAAAACTGAAAGATTTTATTCGCCATAAAATCGCAACAATACCAGAGGCGATGACGAGGCGAGCGCTGCAGAACTTCAGCGTGAGGCTTTAGATGTCGATAGCTTATGGATGCAATTTTTGGACGATATAATCTTTAAAACAAAGTGATGACAATAACAAAACAAATTAATTTGAAATAGGATCAATGTTGAATTGTTTATACTTCCAGATCCTGTAGAAGGTGTCATCTACCACTGAAATAAATTTAATGAAAAGATTGGAAGAGATTATGTTTAAAAATGGAGATCTTTTTATAATAATAACGATTGATATATTGATTGGTTTTTAATTTCATGTCAATCCATCTGGAGTTATTCTATGCAAAGAGGTTATGAAATTGAGTACATTGTAGTTTTTTTTTATATGATGTATTTCTATATATAGATCAATCTTTATCAATTTTTATATATAAATCAATCTTTATATATATGTATGATGTATGTTTTATATTATGTCATTGTAGATAATTCTTTTCATTGTAGATTTATGTGTACATTTTTTATATAGTCTATTGAAAGTTTTTTGCACACGTTTATATGATTTATATATGATATTATTCATATCTGATACAAATAATTTACAAGTTGATATTTTTACCCATAGATGGAAACAAAATAATGACTACCCCTTTTGGAGTGGATCTTAACCCTCTGCAAAGGATACAGTCAATGGAAAGGGCAAATTATAATCATAAGACTGTGGACTTATTGATATATCTACCTACTACGATTAGATAGATGTATAGGTAGACATAAATATATTCACTGAGATAGATAGATAGATAGATAGATAGATAGATAGATAGAAAGAGATAATGTTTTTTATGTTTTAAATTTTTAATTGAATTTTTCAGAAGGGTTAAAGAAACTTATTGTACCAAATGTTCATCTCAAATTCCATGGATGTTGGTCAGGACAAGAACTTTTCAGTACCACATCATGTATACACAAAAGGTGGGATCAGAATTGTGTATAAATTATAAAAATTTAAGTGATAACTTGTACACAGCTGAGTAACTCAAAATAAAATAACGAATAATCTAGACTGTTATTTTTCGAATGAGGCTTGATAATTTCTGTTATTTAGATTTTTTCCGACTGTCGTCTTCATTCAACCGCCGTTTCAACTAATGATAGATAGATAGATAGATAGATAGATAGATAGTAAGTAAAACAAAAATATATTTATTTTATGTCCAGAAGGAAAAACACCACTGAAAATAAGTTGTTGATAAAAACGAAATGTGAGGTGAGATATTGTAGTTGTTCGTTTCCCGCGGGCCATCCAGAAAAAGAAAAGCCTTCCTAAAAGATCATTAGAAAGATATAATTTTCACCTAAACAGAGTGTGGGGAGACAGAAGCGTGGGAAACTGTCGAAAACAGTTCTGATTAAAAGGGTTGGGGGGTAAAAAAGAAAACGGAAAACGCAAAGGTACAAAGAAGGGTCTGTGGAGTTCTGTGGGGTTGATGCTATAAAAACAGAACGGCGAGAGAGGGATAGAAAAAGAGGTTAGTGACGTGTGAAACCAGGAAGGGAGTACAGATTCGATTGATGAAGCGGACCCTATCAGACATGGTGGGATGGAACCGAGGCGAGTTGTGCTGCGGGTTATGGAGTGATTAGAGATGACAGTTGGTGTAAGATGGCTAATTGTCTTGGACTAAGTAAGGTGTGGATTCAGAAAAGGGACCGAAGGTCGAAATCATCAGCAGTGGATGCCGTTTTAATCACGGCATTTGAGATATGAAAGAAGAAGCAAAGTTGGAATAGAAGGGATATCCGAAAGGGTGAGTCATGTGGTAAGATAAGGAGACAGACTGATTGACTGACATGGAATAGATAGACAGACAGACTGACTGTCAAAGATAGAGACATTGTAATAGAAAGACAGTCAGACAGACAGACAGACATAGATTGATAGATTGACATAGAAACAATGACTGAATTGTTTAGAGAGATCTAGAGACTGACTGTCATAAGTAGATTGATAGGAACAGACTGATATATATATATATATATATATATATATATATATATATATATATTTGTTGGCAACCTTCCGTCTATTTTAGATGATGGTGTAGTTTTTTGTTTATTGTTTATTTGTTTTTTTGTTTATTTGTTTTTGTTTTGTTGTTTGTTTTTTGTTTTGTTGTTTGTTTTTTGTTTGTTGTTTTTTTTTCTGTTTTTTGGGGTTTTTTTCTGTTTTGTTTTTTGTTTTGTTTTTTCACTCACTTACAGCCATGTGAGTGGCTGAACAGACCGATCCTCGAATGCCAGTCTCTGGTGCAATGGGTGCAAACAAAAGGTGATGCTTTCTGTAGGTGTTGGGGGTGCTGCTGTTTCACCTTTCTTTTAGCTCTTTTTTCTGTGGCAGCTTTCTTCCACTCTACTTCACTTCTTGTTGTTCCCTGCCTGACGAGGAGGCGCCAGGTTATATATATATATATATATATATATATATATATATATATATATATATATATAATATAATCCAAAAATCTAGGGAATAAATCTTCCTTATGACTTAGATTTTTTTTCATTTGACCTAGTTTGCAGAGCTCAATGTGTGTTCTTATTGTCAGAGTTACAGGGCGAAATTATATAAGTAAAAAATATAACAGAAGACTTAGATATTTTGCATTATATCCTATTTCAGGAAGCATAGACCAAGTGTCTAAAACCTCCAATCATCAGATGCGAATGATGAATTCTTTATTAATTTAAGTCAGTTAAAAACAGAGTTTTTTTTTTAATCTGTTTTCTACTGACTTAAAAGATGAAGGATGAACGATGGGCGACTTCCTAAACAACTACTCTAAGGGGAACTTATAAACGGCAAGCGTTTGGCTCAAGGGCCCAAGATGAGATACAAGGATTGCCTGAGGTCGACCTTGAAAAAATGTGACATCGATGTGAAGACCTGAGAGAGTAAGTCTTTGGACCGTGGGCAGTGGAGAAGAGCTGTGCAGGAGGGCACGGAAAAGTTTGAGTTAAAAGTAATTACTAACATCAATAATTTACACATTTTTAAATGATTCAAGCGACTAATTCTTAGTAAACAATTATGACTCTAAATAATTCTTAATATGAATAATTTGCAAAAAGTTATATTGTATCAAGTATTCCTATCTAATATTTTCAAACAGATCTATTTGTCCTACAGATGGGACTATAAGAGTAGCTATCACTCTGCGTCAGAATGGTTGTAGGAGTAACACCATGGGTATTGTCGGAGGAAATGGAATAGGTGACCCGAGTTCAAATCCCGGATAAAGCTATTTGTACTTAACTATCGCGCTAATTCCCTTTGTAAAGGCATGAATCCATTCATTTCATCTCAGCTCTTGGAAAATAGTAGAGATCTTTAGCATTGTTATGGCAACCAGTCTAAGAGAAGTAAAAAAAAATCTGTGAATTTGGACCGGCTCGTTCGGCTAGGAATCACAAGGTACTTGGTTCGATACCGGCCCTCGCCAACTCAGCGAATGAGAAGCACAGGGATCTGTGCGGTAAAGTAAGGAGCTGATGTTAGGTGTGGCGCTCCACCTCAGACGCCAAAACAATCTCCTTGGTCTAGCGCTATTGAAAAAGGGATATACTCCCTCGCTGACTTGCTGATACCGACTTTAGGCCGCCCCGACGACTTTACTTTACTTTTTATACTCCGCGTAAAAATTATTTTTTGTCTGCCAGTGGAGGGGTTGGTATATAAATTCCCGTCAGCAGAGAATTCAGTCGGCGTATTCTCAGCCCCCCCCCCTACAGGGTGAGGGGGAACGAAATAAATGAAGCTTTTTTTTCTATTTATTTTATTTTCTTCTTCTATTTCATCTATTCATTATTTATTGTCTCTTCCTCCCTGTCGTATTTCTCCTCATCAGCTATTTCACACATTTCTCGTTATCCCCACAAGCCCAAGCAAAACTGCTAAATTCTTACCTAATTAAATTTTCCTGTTTACACCCCTGATTTTACTTATTTTCATTTTTTTATTTTATTTATTTCATTTTTTTTTTTTTATTTTAACTTGTTTGTTTTTTGCACTTATTTTCTTACGTGTGCATTTAAAAAAAATGTTATTTCATCTTATTTTTCTTTAATCATTCACTCACAGTGTATCGTGACAAAAAAATAACATCTGTGTCTTTTACCAGAAAGTTAAATGGATCCGTTGACCCTGAGTTCAAATCCAAGACGAAGCCGTTTGCATTTAACACAGCGCTTATAGGAAAGGTATATATGCAACTACCCCGCACCCCCACACAATCCAAGCATTTTTTTTTGTTTCAATACAATTTTTTTGTGGGGGGGTTGTATTGCAGTACATTCAGATGATATTCAATATTATTCTTTCGTGTATATATTTACCCAACCTATCCGCCATGGACAGGATGTTCCACAAGGTCAGTTTTTAAGCGGGGTAAAGCTTGTTTGAATTTAGAGTTTTCCTTCTGCTAGACTGGTTACCTAGCCAAGACTAAATCTGCTTAGCTCAGTCGGTAAACCGTTCGGCTAAGAATCACAAGATTCCTGGTTCGATACCGACCCTCATCCAACTTAGCGTATGAGTAGCACAGGGATCTGTGCAGTAGAGTAAGGAGATGATGGTAGGTGTGGCGCTCCACCTCAGACGCTAAAATAATCTCCTTGGTATAGCGCTAGTGAAAATGGGATAGACTCCCTCGCTGTCTAGTTGATACCGACATAAGGCCGCCCCGACGACTTTACTTTACTTACTTACTCTACTATTTAGCCGTAAGTGGGAAGAGAACAGATGGATTCATGCCTTTCCCAATGCATTAAGTGAAGCGCAAACAGCCTCGTCCAGGATTTGAACTCGGGAGCCGATACAATTTCCTACGACGGTAACCGTTACATAAATCCGTATTCTTTAATGTAAACATCGCATAGTTCTGAACTTGGTAGCCAATTTTTCATTCATTAAATCCCCTTTTTCTGCTCCGTTGATCAGGGGTACATAAGTTTTTAACGATTCAGATCAAGTTTTAATTGACAAAACGTAAATATATTAGAAAATAGTATATAAAAAGTTTACATTATACCAATAATGTTATATAGCATCTTCATTGGACAGTCAATCCATCCCCTTCCTTTGTAGTTTTTTTCACCGGCAGTCGTCTCACTCGTTGCCATGTTGTCCTCGGTCAATTTGTCGCCTTCTCCCGTCATCTCTCGTTGTGACCTGGCGATGTTCCTGTTGATGGGATGAATAATAGCGAGCATTCCTCTATTGTGTACATAACTTTATGACTTCAACGACGACTTTTCTTATAAATGCATCACCCTGTTCTCGAGGCCGTAGAGCCAGTAGGATTAGAGATGGGAATTGATGTGTAGCCTCAGATCGCTTCCAACTAGGTGGGTGTTTTTTTTTTAATCTAAAATCTATATACACTTTTAGAACTTTAGTCACGTGCCAAACTTTCATTGAATCTTTAAGAGGCAATTACACAAAACAGTCACTAACAGTTCAAAACTTTTAAAACTTACCAACACAACATGAAAGATTCCACCAATCTATTATTTACCAATAATAGCTTGAACTCTTTCGTTTGTGTTTGTTTTGTTTTTTCAGTTTTTTTTATTCGTTTATTTATTTTTGTGACTAAATTTTAGCTGATACTTAATTCACTGACTGTTCACATTCCACTAACCATGACTGAATACAAGTGTTAAGCTATGTTAGGTATTCTATGCTAATACTGCCAATGGTCAGGATTGAACCTGCAACCTACAGATAATTGTAACTTAGAACTGTAATAACTCACATTATCAAACCTCATATAAATATATATTTATATATATGTATATATTAGTGGCATGTATTCCTAAAAAACAAAATACACATTACTTACCCTACAAGTTATTCAGTACATCATTCAAAATATCTCTTTTTATTAAATTAATATATTCATTTCAAATGATTCAGTATATGAGACTGTCTATTCTACAAATAGGGCATAAATAGTTCAACAATGAGGCTGTCCTAAAGGAAACAAAAAACACAGACTGACCCCCAAATACACTTCCAGTGGAGTAATTTCCATTCACAATGAAACATTTTAAGGCATCTATGTATAGTATACATGTAAAAAAGAGTAAATGGCCATTGTTTTATTTACGTAACATTACTGATACCACCCTCCAGTAATATAATAAAGTAAAGTCGTCGGCGTTATCTAAAGTCGGTATCAGCCAGACAGCGAGGGGACCTATTCCCTTTTCACTAGCGCTAGTCCAAGGAGATTGTTTGGGCGTCTGAGGCGGGTCGCCACTCCTACCCTCAGCTCCTCACTTTACCGCACTTATCCATGTGTTACTCATACGCTGGGTTGGAGAGGGCCGGAATCGAACCAGGAATCTCGAGATTACCAGCCGGACATTCTAATGACTGAAATAAGCTGTCCCTAAACTGAAGTATTATTCACGAGATCAAAAATCCCTTTTTCATGTGTGTCTGTAAAACACTGTAAACTCATCATCTAAGCCAATTTGGGAATTTTAAAAAATGCAACCATTGACAAATCCTGCAGTTTGTGTTAGGAAGACTTGAGCCTCATGAACATTAGATGAAACTACAATTTGGACATCCTTTTTTGTTGTGAATTAAATCATCCTTCAGAAATCCTTAATGACATAACCAGGAGGAAAGAGAAATGAAAAAGAACGAAAGACTGGCGACAACCCAACTGGATTGCTATATACCCGTTTAACATATCGGGTATATAAACGGCGAGAGAATGAGACAGACAGACAGACAGACAGAGAGAGGGAGAGAGAGAGAGAGAGAGAGAGAGAGTAGGGGGTGTGGGGATGATAGATTTGTTCATATTTGTTTTCTCTTGTCTAATTATCAGCTGTGAGGATACAATCAGCAGATTCTAAGTCGCACCAACAGAACTTGGGAAAATTAATTGCCGCAAGTGTTACATAATTATTGGATACCTAATACTTATATAAGGTAGTGTAGAAATATAATGGCGATTAGTGCAGCCCACGGCCTTGAAGGATGAGTGACAACACTTAACCTCATTCTCACCTTGCCTTCGGGGATAAATCGTGAGAACCGAAAGGCATAGAAGACCCTGTTCCGGTTTAAGGATAGTAAGTAACTCAATCAGTTAGGAGGTAGATCCGCGCTCGTAGGGATATAAGGATCTGCGCAGACGTCTGGTTTGGGGATTAACAATAAAATAAGATCAAAAATAAATCGAAGTCTTGTGTTTATTATCTAAAAACTAACAATGACACAGGGCTTCTGATAACGAGAAATCCCCATAGAAGACCAGACCCGAAGTCCCCAAGAAAGTCCAGACCTTAGAAGATTCCAGACCAAGACTCAAGATGTTAGAAGATAGAAATACCAAAGCCGGCCAGAAGAAAAGACGACTAGAAGTAAGAAGTAAAGAAAGGGTATACAACATTATATCGATGTGGTACCGTGAAAACCTCAGTATATAACACAAGGAAATATTGTCTAAGTATGGACAGCTGAATGAGAACAATCAACTCCAATGAATTGACTAATAAAGATTAATTTCAAAATCCCCTCCCCCCAAATAAGGGGTGTCTTAGGTATGACACTCAACTACATTTGATGGAGGCTATCCACCAAGGCAATACCTGCCCCCTTGATTTAAAGAGGCAGGGCTGGGTTTATTGCCCAGTGCCTGAGGTGCCCCCCTTGAGTGGGAAATCCAACGGGATCAATGCATTTGTGCCTACCACCCATGGGTGGGCCCACATAAAAATTTCCTTGTGTCACGCCCTCATAAGTGGGATGAGAGGCAAATATCCATAACTGCATTTGAGGGTAAGGCTCCAGCTCTGGGGAGTGTGGAGTACCCCTTTGTTTTGTTTATTTTAAACAGTTGTCAATGGGGGTTGTTTCTCCGATTTGATGTCTTCGCGTTGTGTGTCTGTGCATTTTTGTTTGTTAATTAATAACAAAGACTTGTTGTTTTTCTATATTATGGACTCTCTCGTCGATTTTCGACGCATGAGGGTTCATACATACAATGAACATCCACACAGTGATTTGTTTATAGTGGTGAAGGCTTGTGTTGGACCATCCACACTTTTTGGCACAATCGATAGGAAAGAATTGGTGCATCAAGGGTTGCCACAAACCCAATCAACGACCGACCTCAGGAATTTTTAAATTCAGAGTTATCCCTCTCCTAGACTGGTTACCTACCCAAGGCTGAAGGACCCAGTCTGCCCTACTATTTAACCCATAGCTGGATGGAGATTATATGGATTCATACCTTTCCCAAGGGTATTAGCGCTATGTGAAATGTCAACAGCTTCGTCTAGGAATTGAACTCGAATCGACGAGTTCAGTTTCCACGACTCTAACCACTATCCCACGCGCCTCCATTTTCTATATAGCTTTTATTAAATAACCCCAGCCCCCAAACCGCACGGATTGAGGAGCGACATCTTGAAAGAAAGTCTCTCGTCGAGTTGCAATCAAAACTAAAACGTAAACGTTTAAGCAAAGAAACCTGTCAATAAAGGTCGACAGTAATTTTTCACTAAACTCCCTCCGATTTGGAATTTCTAACAAACTCTGATTCAAACTTTCTAGCTACAGTACCTACACAATTCATTGGATATCCTTGAATTATGTAACCAGATTACATGAATTCAAACATACACCGAGTAGGGACCAACGTGCCTGACGCCATCTTGTTTTTTACAACATTTATCCATGGTTGACCAGAATAGCACTTTAAGAATTAGCTGACTATGCAATACAACTGCTGAATTGCAAGTCAACATTCCACGCGAAACATTCCCCATATTTCCCGTTTTGTAGAGCTCGTTGCACAGATATATTTACACACAAAAACAGAAAACTTTTGCACAGTATTATCAATAATGATATCGACATTTAAAATGTTTTCTCACTTGTTTTAAATCTATATTTGGAAAGATATTAAGCAGATATTTTCCTTGTCTGCAAAAATTAATCAGATTAAAAAAAAAATTTTATTCCTATTCAACCACTAAGAAAAAAAAAAAACTTGGGGTAGAGAAAAAAGAAATATTTTTCTTTTGTCCACGCATGAGATTCTATTTTTTTCTTTGTATTTTTAAAGCAATTTTTCCGAATTATAAAAATATATTTCGATTGTTTATTTGCAGAAAGATTTTCTCCACTGGCAATGTTTTGTTTATTATTCAATTTATTTTTATTTTTCAATTTTTGACACATCACGAAAAATTAAGAATCTCGTGCTAATCGACATAATTGTTTTTCAGATTCCTAAAAATAAAACTGTTTAGATACAATGGAAAAATATGTATAAAATAACGAGAGGGATAAAAAGCAACAAAAACAATGGAATAAAAACTTGACAAATTATTGAATTTATAAAAACCAAGTAATAATTAAAGGGTTAAATGTCATCTAAATCTATACACGAATATTTTCGGTAAAATCTTCTCAGCTTTTTTTAAAAATGTTTTGCTGAATAGTTTGTTTTTTGTTTGTTTTTTAAATTTACATAAGGTTGATGAGCTTAAACGTAATATTTTTAAATTGAGAA
>CM042161.1:44266101-44303601 GCA_023376005.1 Doryteuthis pealeii
TTTATTCCCGTTTTATCAGAGATCGAATTTCCATATAGTCGAAAACCTGATAAGGTCAGTCCATGTTTTTCCTATTTCTATGTTGACATCGTTTTATATTTATAAGTCAGACTTATGGGGATGATGTTTCATCCCGGGTGAGATAAGGAATTTTTAGACGATTACCTGTTCTGTTTGACCAATCAATTCAAAATACAACAAAAATAAAGATACTCATCAAATGTAATCGATATTTCATGATTAGTATCATTGTTTTATAATTTAACATTGATCAGCTGATTTTCAATCAGGGTTGCCAAACTGAAATTTAAAAATATAAATCAATCTAATTTCTTTCTAAAATTCAGTTGCATTATGTGAAATATTTATTTGTTACAAGAGTATTTTGTTAAGTGTCACCAAAATGAAAACGGTGAGTTTGATAGAGAAAATGATTAATTGATTGACTGCTGGTTATTTTTTACGTCATGTCAGTCTGTCTATGCTTATTTTATGCATAGGGGTTAGGGAATCGTGTTCATGTTAGATTTAGATTTACATTTTTGTGTAGTTGACTTTAAGAGATTTTTACAGGGAGTTGTGCACTTTGAATACGAATATTTTTTAAACAGATCTATAATCCCACATAGGGAACCTCAACAGGTACTACCACTCTGTGTCAGAGTTGACCTGGGAGTAATGGCAATCATATGCAGTTTAGTGTCATATCCAAGCAATATTTTAGAGGGAAACGTACATCTGTGGGATATACATTGGTTAGTTCGTTGGTTGGTTGGTTGGTTGCTTGCTTGCTTGCTTCCTTTGTTTTACGGCATATCAACCCTTTTCCGGGTTATTTAATGCCGAATCAAATCATTCTGATATTCGGTTTCTTACAATACCAGCTGTTGCTTAAATGGCCATATGTATATATATATATATATATATATATATATATATATATATTATATGTATGTATATATATATATGTATATATATATATATATATATATATATATATATATATATATGTATATATATAATGTATATATATATATATATATATATATATATATATATATATTATATATATATATATATATATATATAGAGAGAGAGAGAGAGAGAGAGAGAGAGAGAGAGAGATAGAGATAGAGGTTTGCCTATGAGTACGTTCTAATAATTTTCTTATTAGAATATTAATTTGCTTAACCATTTATACGAAAATTTATCATTATAGTATAATATTTATTAGATATTATTTATTATCAAACTGTACAACTTTGAAATATGGAAATTCTGTAACTAAGAATAAAATCGCATGAATAAGGAGTGCTACACATTTTTGTTTGCTTTCGTGACTTGCTCGTAATCGCGGGATATACAGAAAATACTGTCTGGTTGTTTTTGTTTTACGGCATATCAACCCTTTTCGGGTCATTTAATGCCGATTTAAATCATTTTATATTACCAAAGGACGCATGTTACTTACAGTACCTGTTGTTGCTTAGTGTTTATTCAATTAATTATTGAACACGTTCATCGCTGCTTAACTTCAGTGATCTAGCGGGAACAGATTCTTTCAACGTAACTTAGCCATAATTGTGGGATATACAGTCAGTGTATTTTAAGCTCTAATAACAACCAATTTTCACCAAATTATTTTCCCACGAATTAATGTTATAACGATTAGATTATTTTATGAAAGAAACTTGAAAAAATATTCAGAATGTGGAGTGGGTGTGACCTTTGAAAGATGGGGTCAAAATTAAATGACCTGAATTAAATCAGAATGTTTGAAAATGAAATAACTAATGTATTATAAAATTCATTCATAGATAAATAAAAACTGAAACTGTCATTAAAATTCGGATAATTAACTGCTGATGAATTTTCAATCAAGTTTACCAAGATACTCACCTCTAAGAAAATTAACTTTGAAGTGGCAAAATATCAGTTAAGTTACTTTCTAAACATTTTCTGTGAACGAGAAACGACAAATAAATTGGAATGAAGAAGAAATAAGAAAGTGATGAATAGCGAAAAAGGAAACAAAAATCAAACGTAGGTCATACTTAAAAGAGAAAAAAAGTTATTTTCAAGAATTTGGTTTCACCTCTGATTCCACATCGTTTTCTTTCTATTCGAATTCCAACAAAACGACAAAGACCAAATGAAACGTTTCTCAGATTATAAAGTAGATAACACCATTAAAATCCTGCTTGAAATTTTACTTTTTAATGCTTTGTTGACAAAGCAACTTGATTTCACAAAGTTGAATACATGTTTTCCTTTTTAAGATGTTTCTATAATGTGTTTTTTTTTAATTCCATTTTATATATTGATTTATTGCTATCTTTTTTTCAATTCAAACTTTCTTCAAAACTGTTTATGTATTTGTAAGCGGTAGAACTTAGTTTTATTTGAAAATCGAAAACCGGGAGATTTTACGATTTCTTTGCAGTAACGAATTGACGCAGAAAGATCTGATTTTGTTTCTTTTCTCCTCAAAATGTTATTGAGAACAGGACGTGAATATTGTCGAGAAATTAATGAGACTTTTATTTTTATTTTACAGATTGACTATCCCGCCCTGTCGGTGGGGCGTTAGAATGCACCGACTGCACCTCTGCAAATGGGTAAGACTCCCCCAATGGGGCCATGAGACAATGAGAGATAAATTAATAACTAATTAGACTTATGGGGATGATTTTCTATCCCGAGTAGATGTTTTTAGAATGGCAAAAGGCATTTTGAATGACCAAGAGACGATAGAATGTGAAGCCCATTCTAGTTGACCGACCAAATCACGAACAACGAAATGTATAAGAAATAAAGATTCTAGTCTAATTTAATCAACATTCGATGATGAGTATTATTGGTCATGAATTAGTGGATTATGGCCACTATTTTAAACTTACACACACACACACACACATATATGTGTGTGTATGTATGTGTGTATGTATTACACATACACACATAAACGCACACACACTTACACACATACACACGCAAAGAATTCAGAGGAAAATCTCATCAGACATACAACCGCATGGGCAGATCCTAGCCACAAGGTGATATATCTAGAACTGAGGTTTCAGAAATCTTGTGACGAAGGGATCTTTATCCCGAAATATTAAGGAAATAACTCAAAGGTAGATTAACATCATAGTTACCTCATTTTTCTTTCCACTTGAATTGTAATAGCCTTCAAAACCAACCACCAAACCAATATAGACAATGATTCAAGCAAATTATAAAAACTTATAGGGAACTGATAAGATCATTTGGATTGAAACCATGGTAGACCCATATTTATTATTAACACATTAATAAACGTGGAAACTAAACTATAAATGTTTGTTTGTCTATTTCTTTCATCGATAGAATCAAGTGACCACCTCTTTGTCTCCTCAAATTTTTCGGGACTAGTTTTTGGGTATTCACAATGTTATAGTAGCAATGATATCCGAAACTGGATTTTTATCCAATACCTTCCAAGAAGGTACCTCTACTTTATATTTGGGGTATCTGTTCTGAGTTAATGTACGTTAGGTCATGTCTTCTATCCGAGAATTCGTGTTTTTTTGTTTTTTGTTTTTGTTTGTTTGTTTTTTCCAGTGTCTTCTTCACCTTTATTTTTTAATCTTTGATTCATTTTCTTTACTTTCTTTTTTTTTATTTTTTGCTGTTTTTATTTTTATTTTTTACTTATTTTTTTTTTCGTTCTCTATTGTCAAATAATAGACTCCAAGAACTGTCGCCATTTTCCACAGACTTGTATTATCAGTGTCGCTTTCGACAGCCTGATACCAAACACATTTCTTTCGTTTTTATCTTTTGTGCTTTTCAGTTTCAATATTCTTTACTGGTTTTCCCAAGAGGAATGATATTGCTTACTATTATTACATTTGTCATTTTTATCAAAGAGCGTCGTTTTTAAATGTGGTTATTGTTTATTAGCCGTATCGCCATGTAGCCGGTCTCTCAATGGCCATTTTGTTTAATCGATTGATAAAAGTATCTCACAGAAAAGTAATGCTTTCAAATCTGGCCTGAGAGATAATTTCCCGGGGTTTTTTTCCACAGAGAATGACGAGTAATAGTTTATTAAGATTGTCTAGCGTCAGTTTTCAAAGATTAGAAATAATATCTGTTTACTTCATTTGGACCGAAAATAAAGAGACAATAATTTTTTTACTAATACGAGATGTAAATAAAAAAAATAAAAAAGTAATATCGAATCTAATTTTTTTTATATTAAAATTTAGAATTTGAAATTTAAATTAAAATCTGTGCTCAGCTGAGCAGCCTCTTTATAAAGGTATGATGTATGGATGTTTAGAGCACAGTCTAGACGTTAATGGAAAATCTGAAGGAAATACTGATTATTTTTTAACCACAGTTTCATCGAAACATAGGATTATTCAAATGTAACAGACCTAACTTTATGCAACTTTTTATGGTTTCATCAACCAAATATACATCTCAAGAGTATTATTTTATAATTTGGAAGGTAGCATTTGCACACCATACCCAAAGAGGGGTTTTAAAAAGATTGATGGATTGTGTTGAATGTGAAATGTAGTTTTAGATTTAGATTGCAATGTGAGCAAATAAATAATTATCATTAAATAATAACTCATTGGGGAAAGAAAAAGGAAATCCTTGAGCGAGACACTATACTGATTTCGTTGGAAAGACGAAAAAGGAAATCGAATGAATCACAATAAAAATGAAAATCAAAAAGTGCTCAATACGTAGGTTGAACCGGTTTGGGGAACCGAATAAATAACAGAAGTTAACTACCCAGGTTTCCCCGAAAATATATTCAGAAAAATCTTACAGGAAGTGATTGGAACTGACGGATGCATATGTTCAAAAACACGGGAAAAATTACATAAAAAGAAAAACTGACTACACAGACACGCAAATGCACACACCCCACACATACACACACCTATACACACACACACACACACACACACACACACACACATATATATATATATATATATATATATAATATATATATATATATATATATATATATATATATATATATGTATGTATGTGTATAATCCAAAAGTCCAGAGAAGAAATCTTCCTTACGAAACAAGAGTTTTTTTGTTTTTTTTAAACCTGTCGCAGTTTGAGAGCTCAATATGTGCTCTTAATATTAGTCACAGAGCAAATATATAAGTAAAGAAATAACAAATGACTCAGAGATTTAGCATTATAGTCTATTTCAGGGAGCTTATTCAAATAGTCTAACTCTCCCGATTCATCAGATGCGAATGATGAATTTTTTATTACTTTAAAGGCATTTAAAAACAGTTTTTTTTATTTTATTTTATAGTCCTGTGATATGAATTCCAAATGAAATCCTTGATGTTGCAAAAAAAATGTTATGTTGTAGTTTTGTCTAAGCACCCTAAAATAGACTATAATGCTAAATCTCTAAGTCTTTTGTTATTTCTTTACTTATGTATGTGTATATATACATATATTAAATAATTCATTCTTTTGATTATATATACAGATACAATGGTACGTAAAACAGGAGTACTTCAAAATATCTAACTGTATTCCTGCTATTTGTATTAAGAATAATTCCCTGATGCGATAATTATTTACTAAGGATTATTATTATTAGTTACTTGAAACCATACAATTGTTTGCAAATTATTTGTATTAGATATATAATTGAAACCATATAACAGTGTACACAAAGGGTATAATTTAATAGGAATAGTTACTTTAAAACTTAATTGTGCATAAATTATTAGTATTAGATAGAAATACTTAAATCCATACAAATGTTCGCAAACAAATGTATATAGATAAAAAGTACAATTTAAAAAAATAAAAATGATAAAAATAAAAATTGAAAATATAGTAATTACAATAGAAAATTTAGAAATGAATCAAATCTCGGATTTAGATAGCCCATAAGGAGTTAATGTGCCGTAAAAAAATAAAATAAACAACTGACATAATTTACTTTATAAAAAATCATTTAGAAAGCTTCAAAATTCAAAGTACCCAGTAGGAATCGAACTCACTAACAATGGTTTATTAGCCGAGTTGGCTAACTATTACCCTGCAGAAATTCCATAATGTTGCTCTACAGTAGACGCCCAATTACACAAAGACGTGTTTATTTATAATCAAATTCTTTGTTTTATTTTATTTTTAATACACGGTTTCTATTTGCTTGGGGGCCAAAATTGAATGTTTGCCAAATTCACAAAGCTGCGTCGTGTCTTCGAGCTGTGAAGGGTCACCTTCATTACGACGAAGGGTGGATGACTGGTTATGGGCGGAGTAAAACGCTAACAAATACCAACAAACGTCTCTGTCATTTTCTCGGGGTTGGGGGTGATACAAAGAATGAGACGAGCAAGCCGATCGTTAATCCATGGAAATTAGAAGGAAACAATTTTTCAATTATAAAACTAATTAGTGACCAAATATTTAATAAACTCGGCCTCGATCTCCGCACGGACATCAGTCATTGTGCTACAAGGATCGAAAGACAGAAACACAGAAGAAAAGTTGCTCTTTTTATGCCATTGATTTCATGTTTTGTACTGGTTATATCACTGTAGTCTAATTATCAGGTTCGTTATGTCAGTACAGTGAGTTTCAATGGGCAAAACATTCTTGGTGTTTACTGAGCTATGCTTTGTCTGAAACACAGAACCTACTGTTATAGAGTTGTCATCGACTGGTAATAAAGGACTATTTGCTCGTAAATTCCTACTATAAAATTTGTAATGTGTATATTCTAGAAGCTTTTATTTTGTGAGAATGGTTAGTTTTAAAGTTGGGGTTCGTTTTTACACTTCAATTTTTTACTCGTAAATTCCTACCATAAAATGCCCAAGCCTAATTTTATGGCAGGAATTTACGAGTAAATTTTCAGTTTACTGAACCCCCATTTTATGTCCCTGTTTTTGTATTAAATCTTTTATTTTTCTTGCACCCGTTATGTTACAATACAAAATATATTTTATTTATTTATTTTAATATTCATTTCAATGTGCATATTCTAAAAGTTTTATTTTGTGAGAATGTTTAGTTTTAAAGTGGGGGTTCGTTTTACAATTTAGGCATAAATTGGATCCTCCTTTTATGACCGTAATTTTGTTTTTTCGTCGACGATGATTAAAATCTGACGTTTTTATTTTCGAGTACCAAAGCCAAAAAGAAAAGAAATAACAGCAACAAAAAGTAATATTCAACTTTTTACTCGTAAATTCCTGCCATAAAATTAGGCTTGGGCATTTTATGGTAGGAATTTACGAGTAATAAGTTGAAGTGTAAAAACGAACCCCAACTTTAAAACTAACCATTCTCCACAAAAATAAAGCTTTTTAGAAATACACATTGAAGTGAATATTAAAATAAATAAAGGAAAATATATTTAGTATTGTAACATAACGGGTGCACGTGGGGAGAAGAATATATCTCATGTTCTTCGTTCAAGCCGCTTGTCTCAATTCAACTAAATTATAATTCTACATTCCCATTTCCGTCTGATCACATGACTCTCTAAGTCAATGAGAGTCTCATTTCAAACAAATCTTATTTCAATTTGTTGCATTCAAACAATAGAAATAAAAGCATAATTTTCCACTGTTTACCGTTATTTAAAATTACTCTATACTACTTGCTGCAAATGATAGGCTATGCCTATCGATTATCTAATAATATATCAGGTTGAGTGATATTTTACTCTACACAGGAATCCTAATATTTTGGGTTGAGCTCTGTCTATACTATACGCTATAAATGGAGTTAGGGAGATCACGTTAGATAACATTAATAAAAATGGGCTAAACTTGCAAATCGTCCTCAAAATTAAAACGGAAAATTTTGACGACGATTTGCAACATATCAAACGGTAAATCAGGTTAGTAATTGTTTTATTTCATTTATTTAACGGATCTTGAAATATTTCCTAAACTGCACATAAATATTTTAGTTTAGAAAATATTTCAAAAATTCGTTAAATAAATGGAATAAAACAATTACTAACCTGACTGTAATAGGTAACTGAGTTACCTCCCCTACCCTTGTAATAACTATATAAACTAGTCAAAAATCTACCACTGTATTCTATGTAGAATAAAGCTTCTGTAAGTCTGACCGTGTTTGTTTGCTTACTACCACACTGACTTACCTGACTTTAGTTTGATGTGTTTGAAAATCGTCGTCAAAATTTTCCGTTTTAATTTGACGACGATTTGCAAGTTTAGCTAAGAATGTCAATATAACAATTAATTACAAATTTCTTTTTAATGAAATGAGATGATATTGACAAAGAAGGTCTGTGTTTAGAAATGAGCAGCTACTTTCACAACTAGGCAATCAAAGAACAACAGAATTGATTAAACATGGTGAAGATTTACACAAATCAAACGACTAAAACTATTGGAGATTCCACTCTTTGGTTGAAGTATATATTTTTCTATCCACGATCAGGATGTGACACAATATCTATTTCGAAGGTAAAGCTGTTTCAAATTCAGAGATGTCAGTCTCCTTGACTAGTTGCCTACACAAGTCTCCCTACTAGTTACCCATAGCTGGGAGAAAGGTGATGGATTCATATCTTTACCGCCCGTCGGCTGTGGCGTTAGAACGCACGGAATGCACCTCTGCAGAGGGTAAGACTCCCCAATGAGGCACCTGTTGGCCGTGGATGCGACCCGTGATGCTTAAGGATAGAGCCCAGGTGGATGAGCAGTTCATAACATGCATACTCCACCTTGGGCCTATCTTGGGCTAGACGGGCGGTCGGAGAGGCCCCCTATCCGATCAATCGGCTGTCACGTCAAGCCCTAGCACCTATATGATTTTCCCATCCCTATTGCCCTTATGGCAAGCCCCAACCCTTTTTATCATATGGGTGCTAGAAGGCGGTGGCTGTGGTCTACATGTCTGGGAATGACGTTTAAACTCTATCTGATGGGAGGTTCAGTTTTGGAGGTCTGGGGAATGTGGAGACCCCTTCATTACCATTGCTCACTGGTCCACTCTGGACCCTGAGAGGTAGTACCCGTTAGGGTCCATTATGGTTGAAAAGAAAAACATGAGTTTATAAAACAAAATTGTTATTTATGCATTAAGAATGAATTTTTTCACAACTTTGTCGGCATTAAATGACCCACTGAGGTTGATATGCCGTAAAACAAACCAAACCAAATCATATCTTTAACAAGGGTATTAACGCAATGGGAAATGAATGCAACCTCGTCTAGGATTTGAACTCATGTCACCGAATCTATTTCCTAAGATGATAACAGTTACACAAGCACATACGTGACTGTTTAAATCATCAGGGGGGTGCAAGTGTAGTATACACAGTATCAACTAGATGAAAGTAGTAGCATATTATCTAAGCGTCCCATTTTGTAAAACTTTGGTGTCATTAGCCATATTTAATTGTGACTAATAATAACATTTATTAATCTTATTATAATAAGAATTGTGTGTTTTCGCTGTCTGTAACCGAAACTATATTCACTCAAGTCACAATTCCTTTACTTAATTACGTCACATTCTCCATGATTTTATTTTTTATTTAAACGCTCAATTATCAATAAAACTGTTTATACATTTTAATACTGTTGGCCACATCTGCATACTAATAACATGCAAGTGTATTTATATATACAACAAAATAGCGGTTTACACTGTGAACGGGAAGGCTAATTTGCATATTGATATTTAAAATATGATTAGTATTATTGATTTCTAATTGTCTGGTTTTATCTTAATAAATAAGAGCAAAAATCCCGGGGATAAATCTTAAAAGAAATCGATTAACAAGAAGAATAACTGTAATTGTATTGTTTTACTTCCTATTTTAACTCCAATAGTTAAATTAGGAAAATTTAGCAATGAAAGATGGGAGTGGTGGAATAGTAAGTTTCAGTTGTTCAATTTTTCGATTATACCCCCCTCTGTTTCAAATCTTTTTATCTGCATTCTTATTTAGTTTCATTGGCCTTTCTAATTATGTAATAATATTTTATCGNAGCAAATAAACGAACGAAAATAGAAGGATAAGAATGAAATAATTATATATAGAGAGAAAGCAAATTAGAAACAAGAGAGAGGGTGGAATTCGTGTATGTTTTATGTGTGTATGTAATATATATATATATATATATATATATATATATATATATAAGTAGTAGAGGAGAGAGAGAGAGAGAGAGAGAGAGAGAGAGAGAGAGAGAGAGAGAGAGAGAGAGAGAGAGAGGAGTTTATAAACGTAAGAAATTTTTAAAGAAAAATCAGTTTTCAAGAATTCAAACCTATCATTGATTCCGTCTAATTTTTTTTTTTCTCTTTCTAATTTCAATGAAATGACAAACGCCAATTAAAAATGAAACGTTAAGACTGAAGATTTCTAAGGGAGATAACTTCATACAAAATCTTCCTCTAAATGTTACGTTCGAATGTTTTGTTGACAAGGCAGCTCAACTTTGACTAAAACTGAAAAGGACATTTTCCTTTGTGCGATCTTTCAATCTTTTTTTTTTTTGTCATTTTTACGTCTTTACTCAAACTTACAGCAAAACTCTTCTTGTATTTGTAAGCGGTTACATTTGTTTTTATTTATATCGAAAATTGGGAATTTAACATTATCATTTATTTTATTTGCTTTGTAGTAACGAAATGAGGCTAGAAATTTAACGACAAAACTTAGACCGTTTTTTCTTTCGCAGTTCATATAGAGATTATTGATGACTGGATGTACATACCAGATTGCTCTAGAAAATAATGAGAATGTTTGCCAATCTTATTATAGAATTTAGAAATATATAATATGTAACAATATCCTTTATGATTTTATAATGTTCCACTACAATGAATAAAATCCTTTTTTCGAAAAATAATGTTTTTTTATTAGAATGAAGCAATCATAAAGTGTTTACATGTATATATTGGAGATAGTGTACAATGAAATAGTCGTCGGGGCGGCCTAAAGTCGGTATCATCCAATCAGCGAGGGAGTCTATCCCTTTTTCACTTGCGCTAGACCAAGGAGATTATTTTAGCGTCTGAGGTGCTGCGCTACACCTACCATCAGCTCCTTACTTTACCGCACAGACCCCTGTGCTACTCATACGCTGAGTTGGCGAGGACCGGTATCGAACTAGGAACCGTGTGGTTTCTATCCGAACGGTACAATGAAATACTTTGTAATAATAAATTGATTCAGTGACAGTATCTGCATTCTGTCAGTTTCGATGAAACCAGGAAAATCTTATGCCAGTAAAAAATAATGTGACTTTTCTTTTCCGGTTGGCAACCCTGATTGAAAATCAACTGATCTATGTTGACCTTGAACATGTTCGCAAACATTCAAAAAATTCCCAATCAAAATTTACGTTTCACTCTGTTTATCATGAATTGTTTTATATGTGTTTATTTGAATATGTCACAAGAATAAAATACAAGATCAAATTTGGGTTCGAACTCTGATAAACATTAAGCTTAAAACATTTTGGTAAATTTTAATAGATTGTGTATTTTACAATTTCAGGAGGGCACGTCCAACGCCAAATGTTCTGTTATATTTTTGCGCTTATTAAAAATATATTTACAAACATTTAAACAAGTAAAATAACACGTTAATATGATAGACAGAACTATGCTTATACAGGTATAAGAAAACAACCAGTTTATTTTCAGTTGAATAATAATTGAATAATTCTAAGTGTGTTTGATTCAGCGTCAGCCATATGAAATTCATTGATATCGAGTTAATCTATGTGATAAATTATGTATTAAAGGTTTTGCTTCTTTGTTTAATGGCATATCAAACGCCATGAGTTATTTAATGCCAAATAAATCCTTGTAGAAGAACCCGCAGTACGATTTAACCCATTTTAAACTGGAGGAATGATAGTTCATACCTTTCCCAATGTTATTAGCCCAAAAGTGAACGTAATGGCGCGACTAGAGTTCTAACTACCCAATATGTCACTTTTTAATATGTTAGCCACTACCTCACGGGGATTTCCCCCAAACCTCCTGGTCATCATAATAATCATGTTCCAATAGGCCAGATTCTTGTCAATCCCTTTCGTCATACTTTTTTATCACCCATCGCTTTTGGCATGTCCTCTGTCTAGAATGTCTGCATCCAGTATCAACACAGAACTGATGGACAAAAGTATTTGCTTGTTGAACAACACTAGTGTGTTGCGGTGAATGAGTTTCCAAGAGAATGTAACTTATAGTTTCGTTCCTTCTTTTCTTTTCTTTTTTTCAAGCATAGTTTGTGTGATGAGAGGAAGGTGGTCGTACAGCTGCTATTTTATTGGATACTGCATTCAGAATTTGTTTAAAACAGGACGGGACATCCTCGCGTTCATTTCTCTTCTTCTTTCTTTCATTTTTCTTCTTTCTTTCATTTTTTCCTTTCATTCATTTTTCTTTTTTCTTTCATTTTTTCTTCTTTCTTTCATTCATTTTTCCTTCTTCTTTCTTTCATTTTTCCTTTCTTTTTTCTTTCATTTTTTCTTTTCATTTTTTTTTTCATTTTTTCTTTCTTCTTTCTCTCGTTTTTTTCTTTCATTTTTCCTTCTTTCTTTCATTTTCCTTTCTTTCATTTTTCCTTCTTTCATTTTTCCTTCTTTCTTTAATTTTTTCCTTCTTCTTTCTTTCATTTCCCCCTCTTCTTTCTTTCATTTTTTCTTTAATTTTTTTTCTTTTTTTTTTCTTTCCTTTTTCTTTCCTTTTTCTTTCTTCTTTCTAAGCGCTTCGTTAAAGTCCAGGTAGTGCAGCCATACAATTCTACTGATACGGAAGAATTCCCGTTTTATTTTTTTATCAGAGATCGAATTTCCATATAGTCGAAAACCTGATAAGGTCAGTCCATGTTTTTCCTATTTCTATGTTGACATCGTTTCATATTTATAAGTCAGACTTACGGGGATGATATTTTATCCCAGGTGAGATAAGGAATTTTTTTAGACGATTACCTGTTCTGTTTGACCAATCAATTCAAAATACAACAAAAATAAAGATTCTCATCAAATGTAATCAATATTCCATTATTAGTATCATTGTTTTATGATTTAACATTGATCAGCTGATTTTCAATCAGGGTTGCCAAACTGAAATTTAAAAATATAAATCAATCTAATTTCTTTCTAAAATTCAGTTGCATTATGTGAAATATTTATTTGTTACAAGAGTATTTTGTTAAGTGTCACCAAAATGAAAAAAAATGAGTTTGATAGAGAAAATGATTAATTGATTGATTACTGGTTAATTTTTATGTCATGTCAGTCTGTCTATGCTTATTTTATGCATAGGGGTTAGGGAATCGTGTTCATGTTACATTTATATTTACATTTTTGTGTAGTTGACTTTAAGAGATTTTTAGAGGGAGTTGTGCACTTCGAATACGAATACTTTTTAAACAGATCTATAATCCCACATAGGGAATCTTAACAGGTACTACCACTCTGTGTCAGAGTTAACCTGGGAGTAATGGCAATCATATGCAGTTTAGTGTCATATCCAATGAATATTTTAGAGGGAAACGTACATCTGTGGGATATACATTGGTTGGTTGGTTGGTTGGTTGGTTGCTTGCTTGCTTGCTTGCTTGCTTGCTTCCTTTGTTTTACGGCATATCAACCCTTTTCCGGGTTATTTAATGCCGAATCAAATCATCCTGATATTCGGTTTCTTACAATACCAGCTGTTGCTTAAATGGCCACCATCTCTCTCTTTCTCATATATATATATATATATATATATATATATTATATATATATATATATATATATATTTCGAGAATATGTGCTTAATTGAAGTCATACCTAATTTGGAAATTAATTAGTTAGTAATTAATGAATTTAGGCGGGCATATATGTTCAAATGTAAGGCTTAACAAATCGAGAAAATGTCAATCCCTGAATGAACATTTCGACCTCAGGGATTGACATTTTCTGCAATGGCTGCAATGTTCAACAATATATGCCTACAAGAAGAAATGCTGCCTGTATATATATATATATATATATATATATATATATATATATCTCTCTCTCTCTCTCTCTCTCTCTATCTATCTATATATCTATCTATCTATATATATATATATATATATACTTCTCTCTCTTTTTTTCTTAATCTTTGTTATATTAAACTGTATCCAGGGAGTATAGAGTCATCCCTTCATTGCCATTACTCCCAGGTCCACTTGAGTCAGTGGTGCTACCTCTTAGTCCCATTTATGGATCATATAAATGTTTGAATATTATTCCTATTCGATATTACTGTGTTCAAAAAGATAACTTCTAGGCATAGAACAGGCTCATTGCTGCTTTCGTGACTTGCTCCTAATCGCGGGATATACAGAAAATAATGGTTGGTTGTTTTTGTTTTACGGCATATCAACCCTTTTCGGGTCATTTAATGCCGATTCAAATCATTTTATATTAACAAAGGACGCATATTTCTTACAGTACCTGCTGTTGCTTAGTGTTTATCCAATTAATTATTGAACACGTTCATCGCTGCTTAACTTCTGTGATCTAGCGGGAACAGATTCTTTCAACGTAACTTAGCCATAATCGTGGGATATACAGTCAGTGTATTTTAAGCTCTACTAACAACCAATTTTCACCAAATTATTTTCCCACGAATTAATGTTATAACGATTAGATTATTTTATGAAAAAAATTTGAAAAAATATTCAGAATGTGGATTGGGAGTGACCTTTGAAAGATGGGGTCAAAATTAAATGACCTGAATTAAATCAGAATGTTTGAAAATGAAATAACTAATGTATTATAAAATTCATTCATAGATGAATAAAAACTGAAACTGTCATTAAAATTCGGATAATTGACTGCTGATGAATTTTCAATCAAGTTTGCCAAGATACTCACCTCTAAGAAAATTAACTTTGAAGCGGCAAAATATCAGTTAAGTTACTTTCTAAACATTTTCTGTGAACGAGAAACGACAAATAAATTGGAATGAAGTAAAACAAAGAAAGTGATAAATAGTGAAAAAGGAAACAAAAATCAAACGTAGGTCATACTTAAAAGAGAAAAAAAAAAGTTATTTTCAAGAATTTGGTTTCACCTCTGATTCCGTATCGTTTTCTTTCCATTCGAATTCCAACAAAACGACAAAGACCAAATGAAACGTTTCTCAGATTATAAAGTAGATAACACCATTAAAATCCTGTTTGAAATTTTACTTTTTAATGCTTTGTTGACAAAGCAACTTGATTTCACAAAGTTGAATACATGTTTTCCTTTTTAAGATGTTTCTATAATGTGGTTTTTTTTTTCATTCCATTTTATATATTGATTTATTGCTATCTTTTTTCAATTCAAACTTTCTTCAAAACTGTTTATGTATTTGTAAGCGGTAGAACTTAGTTTTATTTGAAAATCGAAAACCGGGAGATTTTACGATTTCTTTACAGTAACGAATTGACGCAGAAATATCTTATTTTGTTTCTTTTCTCCTCAAAATGTTATTGAGATCAGGACGTGAATATTGTCTAGAAATTAATGAGACTTTTCTTTTTATTTTACAGATTGACAATCCCGCCCTGTCGGTGGGGCGTTAGAATGTACCGACTGCACCTCTGCAAATGGGTAAGACTCCCCCAATGTGGCCATGAGACAATGAGAGATAAATTAATAACTAATTAGACTTATGGGGATGATTTTCTATCCCGAGTAGATGTTTTTAGATGGCAAAAGGCATTTTGAATGACCAAGAGACGATAGAATTTGAAGCCCATTCTAGTTGACCGACCAAATCACGAACAACGAAATGTATAAGAAATAAAGATTCTAATCTAATTTAATCAACATTCGATGGTGAGTATTATTGGTCATGAATTAGTGAATTATGGTCACTATTTTAAACTTACACACACATATATATATACGTGTGTGTGTATGTGTGTATGTATTACACATACACACATAAATGCACACACACTTACACACATACACACATACACACGCAAAGAATTCGGAGGAAAATCTCACCAGACATACAACAACAATCCTAGCCACAAGGTGACATATCTAGAACTGAGGTTTCAGAAATCTTGTGAATTTTTCGGGACTAGTTTTTGGGTATTCACAATGTTTTAGTAGCAATGATATCCGAAACTGGATTTTTATCCAATACCTTCCAAGAAGGTACCTCTACTTTATATTTGGGGTATCTGTTCTGTGTTGATGTACGTTAGGTCATGTCTTCTATCCCAGAATTCGTGTTTTTTTTGTTTTTTGTTTTTGTTTGTTTGTTTTTTCCAGTGTCTTCTTCACCTTTATTTTTTAATCCTTGATTCATTTTCTTTACTTTATTTTTTGCTGTTTTTATTTTTATTTTTTACTTATTTTTTTTTCGTTCTCTATTGTCAAATAATAGACTCCAAGAACTGTCGCCATTTTCCACAGACTTGTATTATCAGTGTCGCTTTCGACAGCCTGATACCAAACACATTTCTTTCGTTTTTATCTTTTGTGCTTTTCAGTTTCAATATTCTTTACTGGTTTTCCCAAGAGGAATGATATTGCTTACTATTATTACATTTGTCATTTTTATCAAAGAGCGTCGTTTTTAAATGTGGTTATTGTTTATTAGCCGTATCGCCATGTAGCCGGTCTCTCAATGGCCATTTTGTTTAATCGATTGATAAAAGTATCTCACAGAAAAGTAATACTCTCAAATCTGGCCTGAGAGATAATTTTCCGGGTTTTTTTTCCACAGAGAATGACGAGTAATAGTTTATTAAGATTGTCTAGCGTCAGTTTTCAAAGATTAGAAATAATATCTGTTTACCTCATTTGGACCGAAAATAAAGAGACAATAATTTTTTTACTAATACGAGATGTAAATAAAAAAATAAAAAAATAATATCGAATCTATTTTTTTTTTATATTAAAATTTAGAATTTGAAATTTAAATTAAAATCTGTGCTCAGCTGAGCAACTTCTTTATAAAGGTATGATGTATGGATGTTTAGAGCACAGTCTAGACGTTAATGGAAAATCTGAAGGAAATACCGATCATTTTTTAACCACAGTTTCGTTGTAACATAGGATTATTCAAATGTAACAGACCTAACTTTATGCAACTTTTTATGGTTTCATCAACCGAATATACATTTCAAGAGTATTATTTTATAATTTGGAAGGTAGCATTTGCATACCATACCCAAAAAGGGTTTTTTAAAAGATTGATGGATTGTGTTGAATGTTAAATGTAGTTTTAGATTTAGATTGCAATATGAGCAAATAAATAATTATCATTAAATAATAACTCATTGGAGAAAGAAAAAGGAAATCCTTGAGCGAGACACTATACTGATTTCGTTGGAAAGACGAAAAAGGAAATCGAATGAATCGCAATAAAAATGAAAATCAAAAAGTGCTCAATACGTAGGTTGAACCGGTTTGGGGAACAGGATAAATAACAGAAGTTAACTACCCAGGTTTCCCCGAAAATATATTCAGAAAAATCTTACAGGAAGTGATTGGAACTGACGGATGCATATGTTCAAAAACACGGGAAAAAATTACATAAAAAGAAAATTAGATTACACAGACACGCAAATGCACACACCCATACACATACACACACCCATACACACACACACCCATATATATATATATATATATATATATATATATATATACATAATGTGTGTGTGTATGTGTATGTATGTGTATAATCCAAAAGTCCAGAGAAGAAATCTTCCTTACGAAACAAGAGTTTTTTTGTTTTTTTTTAAACCTGTCGCAGTTTGAGAGCTCAATGTGTGCTCTTAATATTAGTCACAGAGCAAATATATAAGTAAAGAAATAACAAAAGACTTAGAGATTTAGTATTATAGTCTATTTCAGGGAGCTTAGACAAATAGTCTAACTCTCCCGATTCATCAGATGCGAATGATGAAATGTTTTATTACTTTAAAGGCATTTGAAAACAGATTTTTTTTTTAATTTATTGTCCTGTGATATGAATTCCAAATGAAATCATTGATGTTGAAAACAAATGTTGTGTTTTAGTTTTGTCTAAGCACCCTGAAATAGACTATAATTCTAAACCTCTAAGTCTTTTGTTATTTCTTTACTTATTTATGTGTATATATACATATATTAGATAATTCATTCTTTTGATTATGTATACAGATACAATGGTACGTTAAACAGGAATACTTCAAAATATTTAACTGTATTCCTGCTATTTGTATTAAGAATACTTCCCTGATGCGATAATTATTTACTAAGGATTATTATTATTAGTTACTTGAAACCATACAATTGTTTGCAAATTATTTGTATTAGATATATAATTGAAACCATATAACAGTGTACACAAAGGGTATAATTGAATAGGAATAGTTAGTTTAAAACTTAATTGTGAATAAATTATTAGTATTAGATAGAAATACTTAAACAAATGTTTGCAAACAAATGTGTATAGATAAAAAGTACAATTAAAAAAAAATAATAATAATAAAAATAAACATTGAAAATATAGTAATTACAATAGAAAATTTAGAAATGAACAAAATCTCGGCATTAGATAACCCATAAGGAGTTAATGTGCCGTTAAAAATAAACAAAACAACTGACATAATTTACTTTATAGAAATCATTTAGAAAGCTTCAAAATTCAAAGTACCCAGTAGGAATCGAACTCACTAACAATGGTTTGTTAGCCGAGTTGGCTAACTATTACCCGGCAGAAATTCCATAATGTTGCTCTACAGTAGACGCCCAATTACACAAAGACGTGTTTATTTATAATCAAATTCTTTGTTTTATTTTATTTTTAATACACGGTTTCTATTTGCTTGGGGGCCAAAATTGAATGTTTGCCAAATTCACAAAGCTGCGTCGTGTCTTCGAGCTGTGAAGGGTCACCTTCATTACGACGAAGGGTGGATGACTGGTTATGGGCGGAGTAAAACGCTAACAAATACCAACAAACGTCTCTGTCATTTTCTCGGGGTGGGGGGTGATACAAAGAATGAGACGAGCAAGCCGATCGTTAATCCATGGAAATTAGAAGGAAACGATTTTTCAATTATAAAACTAATTAGTGACCAAATATTTAATAAACTCGGCCTCGATCTCCGCACGGACATCAGTCATTGTGCTACAAGGATCGAAAGACAGAAACACAGAAAAAATTTGCTCTTTTTGTGCCGTTGATTTCATGTTTTGTGCTGGTTATATCAATGTAGTCTAATTATCAGGTTCGTTATGTCAGTACAGTGAGTTCCAATGGGCAAAACATTCTTGGTGTTTACTGGGCTATGCTTTGTCTGAAACACAGAACCTACTGTTATAGAGTTGTCAGCGACTGGTAATAAAGGACTATTTGCTCGTAAATTCCTACTATAAAATTTGTAATGTGTATATTCTAGAAGCTTTTATTTTGTGAGAATGGTTAGTTTTAAAGTTGGGGTTCGTTTTTACACTTCAACTTTTTACTCGTAAATTCCTACCATAAAATGCCCAAGCCTAATTTTATGGCAGGAATTTACGAGTAAATTTTCAGTTTACTGAACCCCCATTTCATGTCCCTGTTTTTGTATTAAATGTTTTATTTTTCTTGCACCCGTTATACAAAATATATTTTATTTATTTATTTTAATATTCATTTCAATGTGCATATTCTAAAAGTTTTTATTTTGTGAGAATGTTTAGTTTTAAAGTGGGGGCTCGTTTTACAATTTAGGCATGAATTGGATCCTCCTTTTATGACCGTAATTTTGTTTTTTCGTCGACGATGATTAAAATCTGACGTTTTTATTTTCGAGTACCAAAGCCAAAAAGAAAAGAAATAACAACAAAAAGTAATATTCAACTTTTTACTCGTAAATTCCTGCCATAAAATTAGGCTTGGGCATTTTATGGTAGGAATATACGCGTAAAAAGTTGAAGTGTAAGAACGAACCCCAACTTTAAAACTAACCATTCTCACAAAATAAAAGCTTTTAGAATATACACATTGAAGTGAATATTAAAATAAATAAAGGAAATATATTTAGTATTGTAACATAACGGGTGCAAGAAAAATAAAACATTTATTGCAAAAACACGGACATAAAATGGGGGTTCGGTTTATTTTATGGTAGGAATTTACGAGCAAATAGTCCTTTATTACCCATCGACTTATGTACTAAACAGGAACACTGCTGCTTAACTTTGCAGATTTAGTGGGAATCGGTGCTCTCATCATCATTATGTCGCGCAATTTGCACGGATATCCATGACGATCTCTCGCCAACCTTCCCTATCATTCATCGACTCTGAGAGCTTCTCCGCGCAGCAGCCAGTATCCCTACATAGTTGGTCAATGTAGGTCCTGGCTGGGCGGCCCACATTAGCGTGCCCATGTGTTGGCCTCCACAGCAGTACGTCTCTTACGATCTCGTCCTTGCTTCTCCAGCAGTGTCCGGCATGTCTAGCCCGTCTTACTCGTATGGTTTGTGAGATGGGGGGCAGGTGGCCATACAGTTGCTTTTTTGTGGGATGCTACTTCCACGACTTATTCAGGACCTCTCGCAGTATTCTTGTGCAGTTCCCCTCTAGCTTATCGGTGCTGTAATTGCTATTTAATTGTAAGACATTCTCATGTCTTTGGGTTTCATTAAGCTAACCGTGATGTACCGTTTTGAATTATTGTTTCACAAATCATTACTAATAGGTTATATGCTCAATCCTCATTGGGTACAAGATATTGGACAAATGTGGCTTATAACAATGTAATTCGTCGTCTTAACAGATTGTTTTGCACACAATTATATGTATAAAAAAAAAGCAGTCCTAGAAAGAGCTCAACTCCCCACCCTGTACTCTCTACTGAGACAACGTCGTCTCCGATGGTTGGGTCATGTACGTCGGATGGATGATGGACGAATCCCGAAAGACATTCTTTATGCAGAGCTTACGTCTGGAAAAAGACAGATTAGTCGTCCCCTGATGCGGTTCAAGGATGTCTGCAAAAATCTCAGGTGCTTTGGCATTGTCCCTTCCAGCTGGGAAAATTTGGCTCAAGACCGCCCTCGGTGGCGGCAGAATCTCCATAGAGGGCTGTACATGTCAGAAGTCACCCTGATACAACATCATGAAGCTAAGAGGTCCATAAGAAAGCAACGGCAACAAAGCATCGGGACATCATCATCTACAGGGACAACCCACAAATGCAAAATCTGTGGTCGAGAATTTTTCTCAAATATCGGACTTCATAGTCACAGGAGGCGCTGCAACTTTAGGGGCACACACAAAACTTTTATCATAGTCTTTCGAGACTGAATTGCCAATGAATATTTATCAAGTATTCCTATCGAATATGAATGACTTGCATACCTTTGTATGGTTTCATGTATTCGTATCTAATGCTAATACTTATATGGTATTGGAATAGCTTTGGTGCTAGGGGATATTTAGTGAAGCCCGTAATTATCAAAATCCATCATCAGCATTAATATATCAATGATATAAAAAAGTAAGTAAAGTCGTCAGGGTGGCATAAAGTCGGTGCCAGCCAATTAGCGAGGGAGTCTATTCCCTTTTCATTAGGGCTAGACCAAGGAGATTGTTTTTGCGTCTGGGGTGGAGCGCCACACCTACCATCATCTCTTTACTTTACCGCACAGATCCCTGTGCTACTCATACGCTGACTTTGCATGTAGTTTGTACTATTTCTGCTTTTTGAATTCAAATTTTTAAAAAATAATTTCCCTCGTGGCGTTTGAGCATTATTGTACTATACACCATAATTCTAATATTGTTGCGTAGTCAGGTCGCTTTATTCTTCTAGTCGGGTTTCTTCTAGGATCAGTCCGAATATCTGCGTTATTCGTCTCTTCTCCGTTTGGGGCTTGTCTCACTCAGAGTTCAATCTTGTTCTTTTTGCTACCAGGAACAAAATATATTTTCTTGTGTGTGTATATATCGTTATCCTTTTGATTACATTTTCATTTCCTTATACATGGTTAACCCTCACGTGGGGAGAAGAAATAATCTCATGTTCTTCGTTCAAGCCGCGGGTCTCAATTCAACTAAATTATAATTCTACATTCCCATTTCCGTCTGATCACATGACTCTCTAAGCCAATGAGAAGTCTCGTTTCAAACAAATCTTATTTCAAGTTTGTTGCCATTCAAACAATAGAAATAAAAGCATAATTTTCCACTGTTTACCGTTATTTAAAATTACTCTATACTACTTGCTGCAAGCGCGTAGTGTAATGGTTAAAGTCATGGGAAATGGACTCGTCGCCCCGAGTTCAAATCCTGGACGTGGTAATTGCATTTCCCTTATCACTCATACCCCTGGGAAAGGTATGAATCCTACTCTCCCTCCAGCTATGGATAAATAGTAGGGCAGACTGGGCTCTTTAACCTCGGTTAGGCAACCGGTCTAGGAGAAGGAAAACTCTGAATTCAAATCTGTTGAAATCCGCTTAAAAATGACCTTGTGTCACATCCTGCCCGTGCGGAGGGGTTGGTAAATATATATACTACTTGCTGCAAATGATAGGCTATGTCTATCGATTATCTAATGATATATCGGGTTGAGTGATATTTTACTCTACACAGGAATCCTAATATTTTGGGTTGAGCTCTGTTATACTATACGCGATATTTAGTTAGGGAGATCACGTTAGATAACATTAATAAAAATGGGCTAAACTTGCAAATCGTCCTCAAAATTAAAACGGAAAATTTTGACGACGATTTGCAACACATTAAACAGGTAAATTAGGTTAGTAATTGATTTATTTCATTTATTTAACGAATCTTGAAATATTTCATAAACTGCACATAAATATTTTAGTTTAGAAAATATTTCAAGATTCGTTAAATAAATGGAATAAAACAATTACTAACCTGACTGTAATAGGTAACTGAGTTACCTCCCCTACCCTTCTAATAACTATATAAACTGGTCAAAAATCTACCACTGTATTCTATGTAGAATAGAGCTTCTGCAAGTCCGACCGTGTTTGTTTGCTTACTATCACACTGACTTACCTGACTTTAGTTTGATGTGTTGCAAATCGTCGTCAAAATTTTCCGTTTTAATTTTGACGACGATTTGCAAGTATAGCCTAAGAATGCCAATATAACAATTAATTACAAATTTCTTTTTAATGAAATGAGATAATATTGAACAAAAAGGTCTGTGTTTAGAAATGAGCAGCTACTTTTACAACTAGGCAAACAAAGAACAACAGAATTGATTAAACATGGGGAAGATTTACACAACTCAAACGACTAAAACTATTGGAGATTCCACTCTTTGGTTGAAGTATATGTTTTTCTATCCACGATTAGGATGTGACACAAGATCTATTTCGAAGGTAAAGCTGTTTCGAATTCAGAGATGTCAGTCTCCTTGACTGGTTGCCTACACAAGTCTCCCCTACTATTTACCCATAGCTGGGAGAAAAGTGATGGATTCATATCTTTACCGCCCTGTCGGCTGTGGCGTTAGAATGCATGGACTGCACCTCTGCAGAGGGGTAAGACTCCCCTAATGGGGCAACCTGTTGGCCGTGGGTGGCGACCCGTGATGCTTAAGGATAGAGCCAGGTGGATGAGCAGTTCATGACTTGCAATACTCCATCTTGGGCCTATCTTGGGCTAGACGGGCGGTCGGAGAAGCCCCTCCGACCAATCGGATGGTCACGTCAAGCCCTAGCACCTATATGATTTTCCCAACCCTATTGCCCTTATGGCAAGCCCCAACCCCTTCTTATCATATGGGTGCTAGAAGGCGGTGGCTGCGGGTCTACATGTCCTGGGAATGACGTTAAACTCTATCTGATGGTGAGGTTCCAGTTTTGGACCCGGAGTGGTTGTACCCGTTAGGGTCCCATCTATGGGTTAAATAGAAAAACATGAGTTTATAAACAAAATTGTATTATGCATTAAGAATGAATTTATTTCACAACTTTATTGGCATTAAATGACCCACCGAGGTTGATATGCCGTAAAACAAACCAAAACAAATCATATTTTTAACAAGGGTATTAACGCAATGGGAAATGAATGCAAACTCGTCTAGGATTTGAACTCATGTCACCGAATCTATTTCCGATTATGATAACAGTTACACAAGCACATCCGTTATGTTTGAAATACAGGGGGGGGGCAAGTGTAGGTATACAACAGTATCACATAAATGAAATTAGAAGCATATTATCTTAAGCGTCCCCATTTTGTAAAACTTTGGTGTCATTAGCCATATTTAATTGTGACTAATAATTAACATGTTATTAATAATAATAATTAATGTTATTACACGTACTAGCAAATATATGCACTCTCCGGGTGCAAGTATTTAAGTTTTAATGTAATAAAATATTGTATTAAATTAGAAAGGCTAATGAAACTAAATAAGAATACAGATAAAAAGATTTGAAACAGAGGGAGTATAATAAAAGATTTGAAACAGAGGGAAATCGAATTTAATAAATATGTGCTTAGTATTATTGATTTCTAACTGTTTGGTTTTATTTTAATGAATATAAGCAAAAATCTCTTCAATGAATCTTAAATGAAATCCATTAACAAGATAAAATAACTGTCATTTTATTCTTTACTTCCTCTTATAACTAAATACTTAAATTAGAAAAAATAACAATGAAAGACGAGAGTGATGGAAGAGTAAGTTTCAGTTGTTCCATTTTTTATTATACTCCCTCTATTTCAAATCTTTTATTATACTCCCTCTGTTTCAAATCTTTTTATCTGTATTATTATTTAGTTTCATTAGCCTTTCTAATTTAATACAATATTTTATTACATTAAAACTTAAATACTTGCACCCGGAGGGTGCATATATTTGCTAGTATATATAATACCTTGTGAGGGTTGAATAATAGATAAAAGAAGAAAAAAAAAGAAAAAGTAGCAAGTAACAATAATAAAATAAAATAATAGAATAAGATAGTAAATATCACAAAATGAAATAAATATAAAACAAATAATAATCCCCCAGAATTAATTTTCGGACAGGAAGTACGAACTGAGCATGCTTGGAAAAGAAGAGGCTTCCTGGCGCAAACCGATAGCAGACAAAGAAGACGGACGTCCAGATGAAAACACCGAGTTTTTAATGAGTTTATTTAAGTATCTCCCTCAAAATCTAGCGCAACCAGAATAATAAAATTAAGTTTTTAGTAGGTTACTTATGTTGTAATGTGTGGTTTCGTATTCTTTGTTGTAGTAATAGTAGTAATTCTCCGAGCGTATCTTAGCTCTGTATGTTAGCTTCTCGTAGCTAATATCTCCCATGTCCTCTAGACTGTCTCTATATATCTCCTGCTGTAATGCACATATGTAAATGAGATAACACGCCATTGGCTACCTTACTACAACTTATTTCCTTGTTCTGCCTACCTTCATTCCGTTTCAGCAAACACAATCAGGAGAAAGAAAATTTCATATGTGGAATTTAATGAAGAAATAACATAAACATCATTGAAAAACTCCATTAATTCTAACTTCAAATGGAACCATTTTATATGTTAAAGTGACTTCGGCATAAAATAATCCAATATGAGTTGATGTTGTAGAGGAGTTAATAACACTTGTTTACAAAAATTGTTGTTGATTTTTCTGAGGCAACAATGTGAATAGATGTTTTTTACTAATTTGGGTGTGCTGAATTCAAATTTATAAACAGTTTTTCTCTATCACCTCTAGTTTTCTGTCTTTTAAATAGTCTCATTTTAGTATATACATAATATATACGTACTTATTTCAAGAGTTTCAGCAGCTTATTACAGATAAAACATGATAGATAATGAACATTGACGGAATAAATATACTTGGATGACACAATTCAGAAAGAATTGGCCTTGCTGAGGGATCCTTGATGTTTTGACGAGCTTGAAGCCATTGGAGAATATGAAAAAAAAAAGTAAAATTAAATCATATGTAAAGCAATAAAATGTGCGTCGTTGGAAATTGTAATACAAATATATACCCAAAAGATTGTGTAACATAATTGTCGAGGGATACTTTCCTCCTGCGCTGCGAGGGACGACAACCTCCTGCGCTGACTGTCAGTGCACTACTGGCTGTTGATTGAGACGTGTTGGCTATGCTTAACGTACAGTATGCATATCTAAAAAAAAACACTAGAGGTGATGAGTAAAAACGGATTTCAAATCTGAATTCAGCACCCCCAAATTAAGTTAAAACAGCTATTTTTGTACTTGCCTCAATTTCTTTGTAAACCAGTGAATCGATATAGCAGTGATAGAGAGGGAAAATTATATTCGAACAAAATCACTGCGTTTGACTACACGCATGTGACCCTCCTCATTCTTGTAAGTTTGTCTTTGTGAATTGTTCTACTTCTTGGTTTTATGTAATAAGTATTTGTTAGCACCAGACACAAGTGCTGAATAAAATATATCTCAAGCACAATATTTCTCTGCGTATCTTTTACCACATCAACGATACAACAGTTGACATGCCGTAAAACAAAGCAATCTGTTTTGAGGTTTGAATAGTTGCTTATTTACCACAAGAGTTTGGAGTTCAATCCCTGGTAAATGGCAGGGATTGAAATGCAGATTTTCAAGATCAGCAAATTCACTTCAGTTGGTAAACCGGTGTAATACAGTTACTACATTTATTTCCAGATCATTTGGTCTTAGCCTCGACTTAGTAATTATCATTATCCAGACATCCACTAGGCTATTCACACGTGAGCCAAAAATAAATCCTTAAATAAAACATAAATAAAAAAAAGAATAACCAATTCTCGATCGGAATGAATCGTTAACGGATAAAACCAAAACAAAAATAAAATAACACAAAACTCCGAAACAAGGAAAGAAAAAAAACTTCAAATCTTAATTCGAACAAGATATTTTTTTTTTTCAAATTTAATTATCGGCTAACTAATTTATCGGGTTTTAATGAACTCTAATAACAAAGAAATCGACAGTTGAACTGCTAATTACCTCGTAATTGGATTAATGAATTCAAAACCACCCCTTACCACACCCAAATCCAATCTGGTTCCCTCCACTTTGCATCGCACATAACTCAATGTCTCTACTCCTCGACTATCACTACTACGTGGACGACTACATCTGCATCTATCACAACTAACACAACTATCACAACTTATAACAGTGTCACTTCGTTTGATGCCATAAATATTTATAGTCATTGGTTTGGTTTGTTTTGTTTTACGGCATATCAACCTCAGTGGGTCATTTAATGCCGATAAAGTTTTGAAATAAATCAATTCTTAATGGATAAATACAATTTTGTTTATAAACTCATGTTTTTCTATTTAACCCATAGATGGGACAATAACAGGTACTACCACTCCGGGCCAGAGTGGACCAGGGAGCAATGGTGATGAAGGGGTGCTCCACATTCCCCAAACTTCCAAAACTGGAACCTCACCATCAGATAGAGTTTAACGTCATTTCCAGGACATGTAGACCCGCAGCCACCGCCTTCTAGCACCCATATGATAAAAAGGGGTTGGGGCTTGCCATAAGGGCAATAGGGTTTGGATAATCATATAGGTGTTAGGGCTTGACGTGACCAGCCGATTGATCGGAGGGGGCCTCTCCGACCGCCCGTCTAGCCCAAGATAGGGCCAAAGTAGAGTATTGCATGTTATGAACTGCTCATCCACCTGGGCTCTATCGTTAAGCATCACGGGTCGTCACCCACGGACAACAGGTGGCCCCATTGGGGGAGTCTTACCCCTCTGCAGAGGTGCAGTCGGTGCATTCTAACGCCTCAGCCGATAGGGCGGTAAATATTTATAGTCATTGGTTAAACTTAATTTGACCAAAACTGTGGGATGCCCAATGAGAACCGAATTTATTAAAAATAGTTTTATGAACATTACACAACAAGAAGCTACCCTCTCATGAGTAGTTGAACGTTTTTTCTAGCTTGACCAGTTTTGTAGTATTTATTCTCCATTAGGGCCGGGTCAGCTCAGTCGGTAGAGCGTTCGGCTAGAAGCCACAAGGTTCCTGGTTCGATAGCCGCCCTCGCCAACTCAGCGTTATGAGTAGCACAGGGATCTGTGCGGTAATGTAAGAAGCTGATGGTAGGTGTGGCGCTCCACCTCATACGCAAAAACAATCTCCTTGGTCTAGCGCTAGTGAAAAGGAGATAGACTCCCTCGCTGATTGGCTGATACTGACTATAGGCCACCCCCGACGACTTTACTTACTAAAGTTACGACACTTTTATAAGGTACCAGCAGATTTACTCGGCGTTGCCCGGTTATTAATATGTTGAACATGATTAATAATCTAATCTACGATTCATACTGCAAACTTAGCCAGTATGTGAATTTTCTATCATGGGACAAGGTTCTTGGTTCGATACTGGCCCTCGCCAACTCAGCGCATGAGTAGCACAGGGATCTGTGCGGTAAAGTGAGGAGCTGATGGTAGGTGTGGCGCTCCACCTCAGAAGCTAAAATAATCTCCTTGGTCTAGCGCTAGTGAAAAGAGGATAGACTTCTAAAAGGCATCTTCGGGATTAATTCTTCACAAGAAGAAAAGGAATGTATTTCTTGGCAAAAGAGAAATGAAAATTTCAAATTTACAAAAAAAAATGTATACAAACAATATTTTCATAGCAGACGAATAATGTCTTATCAATCAACCAGTTAAAGATGGTTACTGACCCTTAAAGAATTTATAATGCAGACAGGCTTCCATACTAAAAAATAACGTCCAATGAAAAAACACATTCAAAAAATAATATTTTTTAAAAAAGTCATAAAGAACAGTTGTATCACATTTTCCTCACCTTTTGTGATATTCCGTATTGGGATTTTAGTTGTTCACAGTTCGTCTTGGTTCTACTATCATGTACAATTACACTTACCCTATTTTTGGAGGATATGTGCTTAACTGAAGTCATACCTAATTTTGAAAATTAATTAGTTAATAGTTATTGAATTTAGGCGGGCATATATGTTCAAATGTAAGGCTAAACAAATCGAGAAAATGTCAATCCCTGAATGCACATTTCCACCTATTAGGTCTCAGCAGCAAGGTTATCCTATTGTAAACAAATTGCATACTCGCAAATACGTTCCCGCCAATTCTCTTGGATTCAAGATCTTGTTTGCTTAAATCACGATGCTAAGGCAACCATATTTTCTTCTCTTTCGAAACTTTAACTCGTTTTGCCTGCAAAATACGTTCGCGCCCGATTTGAGCTCCGAGGTAGGTCATTTCTTTCCCTACACAATCATTACAACATCCCCATTTGAGTGATATTTATCAATTCAACGTTATAACATTTTAATTACAAAATCAGGATATTTTATCTACAATCAAATATTGTTTTAAAAGTTCTGTCAGTTTCTAAATGATGTTTGTTTATTTTTACTGACAACATTTTGAGTAGACATATTTGAACAAAATGATAATTGAAAAATTACCAAGAGAAGAGCATTACTTACTTTAATTTTCAAGTTTTTAAACTCCCAAAATTAAGGCTTCCGTTTATTAAAAATACCATCGTAATTTTTAAGAAAGTAAACAAAATGTTTTCCAACACTAAATTATATCATTCAACTTGTAAAACACTTGCAAATTATTTTTTTCTTACAGCAGTAAGGAAGAAAGTTAATTGACAACACTTAATCACGCATGTACCTAAATAAACCTATTTAGGTTTTTTTAAATGTAAAATATTGGGATTTAATAAGAATGTGGTGAAGCCGGAAGTTACCGCTTCAACAGACGGAAGTCGAATGGCAAAAATAATTAGTTTGCGCATATGGATCGCGCAACCTTAGTAAAAATAAAATCTAAAATACAATTCGTAAAATTCAACCAATCAGAGGCGTTCCCGTTTAAAAAGAAAAATTATCGAATGGAGCCTCGCTGATCCTATCCAGGACTATAAATAAGCCAGCCTTTCGGACCCTAACCAGAAAGATCTCACCTGCCTAAGGGAATTCACGTCACCCTTATTAAGAACATTTCGCTTACTTACTGAAGGTATCTATCTAACTATCTATCTATCTATCTTTCTCACTTTAAATAATCATCGCTTTAACAGACAATCTTAATATCAGTACAAATACAGCCTGACTGATGATTATTTGGACATACAAACTTTTACGTTCCTTCTTATTGTGTGTATTTTAAAATATTTTATTACATTTTACATTTGAACTTTAAAAACTTTGGACGGAACCTTGCCCAGTATTCAATGCTACCTTTTTGTAACTTCTGTTAATACAATTTTGTTTGTTTGTTTAATCCAGAGTTTTGTCTTCTCTATCATCTTTGCTTGATTTATTTATGGTCTTTATATGTTTGAACACTTTTATTGAATATCTATATCAAACAGCCCACACTACATCTTCCATAAGTATCTGGTTACATATGAAACTTTAAAGATGACCTGATAGTGGAGAGGGATATGAAAGGCAAAACCTTCACCTAACATTCATAGTTTAAACCTATTTGTTAAAAATTTCATTTTCGAAATTGAGGTACATCTTATAACTATCAATAGACTAGAGTTCAAATCTTGGATGAGGCTGTTTGCATTTCACCTAGCGCCAATACCCTTGGGAAAGGTATGAATTTACTGTATTTTGATGGCTTATAAGGGGCACTTTTTTCTCAAATAATGTCCTAGAAAATCCCCTGCATCTTATAAAGTCAAGGGTCAACTTTGGGTTACTGGCTAGTGGAGTTCTAGTGTTGCAGTTGCTCTTAAATTAAACAGCTAACATCACTGTAAATGTAAATAAGGTGATGATTGTTTCTAGAACAACAACTCTTTTCTAAGGTAATAATCTATAACCGTAATTCTTACCAGGTAATAATCTGTGACTGTAATTCTTACCAGGTAATAATCTATAACCGTAATTCTTACTAGGTAATAATCTATAACCGTAATTCTTACCAGGTAATAATCTGTAACTGTAATTCTTACCAGGTAATAATCTATAACCGTAATTCTTACCAGGTAATAATCTGTAACTGTAATTCTTACCAGGTAATAATCTATAACCGTAATTCTTACCAGGTAATAATCTGTAAGTGTAATTCTTACCAGGTAATAATCTGTAAGTGTAATTCTTACCAGTAATAATCTATAACCGTAATTCTTATAATAATCTGTAATTAATTCTTACCAGGTAATAATCTGTAACTGTAATTCTTACCAGGTAATAATCTGTAACTGTAATTCTTACCAGGTAATAATCTATAACTGTAATTCTTACCAGGTAATAACCGTAATTCTTACCAGTACTTCATATAAAACAACACTAGTTAGGAAGAAAGTTAAGTGATAGAATAAGTGTATCTTATGAACCTATGCGTCTTATAAGACGTCAAATATGTTATATGGTAAGAAAAATAGTTTTCATATTATAAAACCTCTTGCAAACTATAGACATTCGTAGAGTTTATCTTATTAGCGTATATCAAAGGGAATTTTCGTTTTATTCTGTTCATTAGTTCAAATATTATTGTATATACATATTCAAATATGAATTTACTATATTTGTCCTTCTAAAATATGCACCCTCCGAGCACAAGTATTTCAAAATTTTATTTTAATTGATTTCTATATACAACTATACATAGGATTGTTCTGAATACGTTTGCGGATTTAAAAAGAATATTACAAATCAATAACACCAGGAATTGTTTATTAAACCCGGTAATAATTTTGTAAAAAAAAGCTATGCTAATTATCCACATCATATACTATGTAAGCCTGTATTTCTTAGTGATTTGTACATATATTGCAGGATTTAAAAAGTGTTAATAACATGGGCTGTTTTTAGGCAAATCTCACCGCCTTAGACTTTAATAGAAGCATTGTTTACAAATGCTTATTAAGATTATTTAATATCGTTAAGGATATAACGGAAATAACTAAGAAATTGTAACGTAGTTTCGGTTACAGACAGGCATACACATAATCATTATGATATTGACTGTAGGCGAGTTTTCCCACTAGTTTTGACTTGTGGCTTCTTACTGAAGTCTGTGACACCAATTCTCCCCAGGACTCAATATTCTAGCTGATCTCTTTAGTTCCCTCAGTCTCTTTTTCTGTTTCTTTTATTTTCCCTGTGTGATCTGCTGAAACGGCAAATCCATTAAATGATAGATTATTTTCTTTTTGTTTAATTAACACTTTCTCTGGTCTTCTGTTCGGGATCTAATAACATTTCGAATACCGTTGGGGATATGCATACATAATATATCATTCTCCTTTAGATGTTATAATAGCAGATAGAAGTATTTTTTTATGAATTATTTTGACTGCGTCTCGAAGCCGCTGAAGCTCCTCACAAAATTCAAAAAGTGATTGATTATTTTAATGACATGTCAACCCGTCTAGGATTATTTTATGCCTAGAGGTTAAGAAATTGCGTTCGTTGAACTTTTCTATTTACATTATTTTATGTAGTTGTTTCTTTGGACATTTTGTTCCCAGTTATATGTCAAATATTCCTAAATAATACACATAATTTGCACACAATTGTATGGTTTCAATTTTCCTTTCTAATACTAATAATTATATGATGTGAAGTAATCATTTCTATTTAATAATAATCATTTGTTTTCACACGGTTTTGAGAATCTAATAATCCTTAGTAAGCAAATGTAGCTCCAAGTAGCTATTCTTAACATAAATAATTTATAATTATATATCAAGTATTCCTATTGAATACGAATATCTTGTAAATCTATTTGGCCCATAGATGGGAACTTAGCGGGTACTACAACTTCGGATCAGATTGGACCTGGTTGTGATAAAAATAAAGGGATACTCTACATTCCCCAAATCTCTTGGACTGGAACCTTACTATCCCATACAGTTTAATGTCATACCCAAAACACATCATGACATGCAATACTCCACTTTGGCCCTATCTAGACGGGCGGTCGGAGAGGCTGGTCACGTCAAGCCCTAGCACCTATATGATTTTCCCAACCCTATTGCCCTTATGGCAAGCCCCAACCCTTTTTATCATATGGATGCTAGAAGGCGGTGGTTGCGGGTCTACATGTCCTGGGAATGACGTTAAACTCTATCTGATGGTGAGGTTCCAGTTTTGGAAGTTTGGGGAATGTGGAGCACCCCTTCATAACCATTGGTTCCAGGTCCACTCTGACCCGGAGTGGTAGTACCTGTTAGGGTCCCATCTATGAGTTAAATAGAAAAATGTATTTATAAAAAAAATTGTATTATCCATTAAGAATTGATTTATTTCAAAACTTTATCGGCATTAAATGACCCACTGAGGTTGATATGCCGTAAAACAAAACAAACCAAACCAAAACACATGTAGGAGTCCCTGTTGCATAATGGCTAGCGTGCTGGACTGAGACATCGTAGTAAACGAGTTCGAACTCCAGTCGCGCTAATATATTCACTTTTTTGGGAAAGGCATAAAACCCTTTATTACCTCCAAATATGTATTGGATAGTGTTAGTACTGTTTAAAGAGGCTTTGGTGATAACCTACGGATATAGATATGGCATTAAAGAAAGAAACTAGATCAAACCAAACCGGGACTCCCCTTTTTACGGATAGGTCAGGGTCTTACCCCTATACAGGAATACAGTCATTGTATTCTAAGCCCCGCCGACAGGACATTAATTATTTTGAACGTTACAGCTCTTAGGATCCACCCGCAGAAATCGGAACGTGGAAATGAATAAAACATTACCTGAACGTATTTCCGAAATTTAAGTGTTGTCCATTGAAATAAAGCTGATAAAAAAGATGGACCATAGTTTTCTATAATGCTGATTAAAAAAAACCCCAAAAAACATAGGTAAAGAACGAAACCAACAGAATCAAAAAAAAAAAATATTTAAGAACATCTCGGATCATTGAAAGATACCACACGAAGAGCATTACATTAGCATCAAAAACAGGAGATCTCGCGAGGTTCCTAATGAACTATCTGTTGATTAAAAAAAACGAAAATACGTTTGATCTTCTCTAATTGCATCTGCGGTCACCGAGGGAAAGAAAATAGGAAAGAAATACAAAAGAACGAAGAGAATACTAAATCGGAAATATTAGTGACGAATTGCATACGTAAGCTATATGAGTGGTGCTTAATAAGGGATATATATTCCAGCCGCTGGCATGAAATGAGAGAATTCTTCTTTAATACAAAGCTAACAGCAAAGAATCTGTACTCATATCACATAACGCTGTATTAAAAAGCTACTTAGCTTGAATGAATAGAATCATAATTAAAACGAATCTTCTACGTGATGAAATATTCCCTTATTTAAACAACAAAAAACTGTCGAGCTGATCTTTCCATAGGCTGTTATGGACGCATAAGTGCACTTCTTTGTTGCAGCCGACATAACGAAAAAAAGGTTGTGTGCAAGCTTTCTGGGACGAATGTGTATTATTGGTCTATTAAGTAATGAGATTAGTTGACCGATTGTTTCTTATCAAACTTATTTCACAATGGATGCACAGTTTATCTGTAAAGTCACATTGTATTTTATACTAACTTAAAAGCCGCCTTATCAGGTGTCAATTAAGCTAACTCCAAATAAGGCCTCTTGACTTCATGCATTGATTTCATATTGAATTTTATTAAACTGCATTTAAGTATTGCATTAATATCTAAACTTACATTTTAACAGTTCAATGATAATTCTTCAGCTATCACTTAATTTTAAGACAATTTGATGCAGTAAAGTAAAGTCGTCGGGGCGGCCTAACGTCGGTATCAACCAGACAGCGAGGGAGTCTATCCCCTTCTCACTAGCGCTAGACCAAGGAGATTATTTTAGCATCTGAGGTGGAACGCCACACCTACCATCAGCTTCTTACTTTACCGCACAGATCCCTGTGCTACTCATACGCTGAGTTGGCGGGGGCCGATATCGAACTAGGAACCTTGTTGTTTCTAGCCGAACACTCTACCGACTGAGCTAAACCGGCTTTCCATTCAAACAATTATTTCTATTTCATGGGTGACTTTTGCTGGATTTCACAGTTAATTTCGATTATTACCAAATTTATTTTCAAAAAATTGTTATAATACAAAGGTGTTTATAAAAATTGTTATAATATAAAAACGAGGCAACACGTTTCTTCTTCGACATCATATAGATTCTCTCTGACTTTGAAACGATTTTTTTAAAATTTAATTCAAGACACAAAATGTAAATTTTTTAGACTTAACTATGACGACACACACGCACAAAAAATTATTTATTTATATATAAACAGTTCGAACTTAAATCAACCCACAAAATACACTTATCGAACTTAGAAGTTTGTTATTTCTCTGATTTTTTTAAATGAGGGTTGATGATTAGTATTATCTACATTATTCGAAACATTGTACAGATAACAATGAAGATGAGGACAATAGTCCGAATAATGCGGATAATATTAGAAATTTGTATATTCAGATTCATCATTCTTGCAATGATTTTTCATTCTCCATAACTGAATGCATGTGTTGTTTTAGATAGATAGATAGATAGATAGATATTTAGCATTTTTGAAAAAACAAATGATGTTTATAATTGCTGACAGAAATCTGTTTCCACCGCTTTAATAGATCGGTCATCATCAAGAGCAACATATGAAAGAAAGACGGAATGAAAAACCGTTAGAAGAAAGGGTACAAACAAAACGCTGTTAATCAATGCTGGAATTTTAAAAAATATGTGTTCTGTGTTAAAAATAAAATAAATTTTATTTTTAAAAATCAGAAGCATTATAGTTCATAATAAAACTCACAAGAGTTTGATGTAAAATTATAATTTTAAACTTTTTTAATAAACTTTTCTAATAGCTGGAATATATTATGAACAATTTTGATACTCATTATACACTTTTATATAATTTTTCTTCTTAGTTAAACGGGTAAGTCAAGTTACCGCTATATATATATATATATATATATATATATATATGTGTGTGTGTGTGTGTGTGTGTGTGTGGACACTTCAAATTGGAGAGGTTGCACATGAAAGAACCTGGACGGGGTTTAAAAAAGGAAACCTTAAAAGAGAAACTGAATCACTAATAATTGCTGCACAGAATAATGCCATAAGGACAAACTATATCAAAGCAAAAATTGATAAGACCCAACAAAATAAAAATGTAGACTGTGCGGTAATAGAGATGAGACCGTAAACCATGTACTATGTGAATGTAGCAAACTAGCACAAAGGGAATACAAAACTAGACACGACTGGGTTGGGAAGGTGATCCACTGGGAATTATGCAAAAAATTAATTTTTGACCATACAACAAAATGGTATATGCATAAACCAGAATCTGTTCTTGAGAACGAAACGCATAAAATTCTCTGGGACTTTGAAATAAAAACGGATCCCCTTATCCCAGCAAGAAGACTAGACCTAGTGTTGATAAACAAACAAGAAAGAACTTGTCAACTGGTGGATTTTTGCAGTTCCAGCATATCACAGGGTGAAGCTAAAAGAAAATGAAAAAAAATGGACAAATATCTGGACCTTGCCAGAGAACTGAAAAAGTTGTGGAATATGAAAGTCAAAGTGATACCAATTGTAGTTGGTGCACGTGGAACAGTCCCAAAAGGATTGGAAAAGGGTTAGTAAAGTCTGGAAATCAGAGGAAGAATTGATACCATCCAGAACACTGCACTGCTGCAATCTGCCAGAATACTCAGAAGAGTCCTGGAGACCTGAGGAGATTTGCTGTCACTCAGACTCCAGGGAAAGACCATCAGCTAACACTGATGTGAAAACTCAAAAGGAGTAAATAATAATAATAAGGCGCCCCCCTTGTGGGGGAATGCCCAAGGGATCGACGCAATTTTTGTTCTTTCCCACCTATGAGCTTCGGCTTGTGGGTGGGCTAACGTTAAAACGAAGCCTTGTGCCCAGTCTATACAAGTGGGGTATTAGACAAATACCCAATAATAATAAGCATTTTTTCCAGCATTCATGTCCTATACTAAATAAAATCAAACCGATACATTCGACCAAGTGTGTCAGAGGGAATAATGATAGCAATTAGAGCAATGAATGATTTGACTCCACATGCCCCAGAGCTACGGATATAGAACCTCAAAACTAGATGTAGTTTAGAATACGTAGAACAACCGTTTTTTGGGGGGGTGGCCCTTAACCCGACTACAGAGGATACAAGTCAACAGGACAGAAGGAAAACCTCTGTCATCTGTATACATCCACATGCGCGCATTCACAGATAGATGGTCGCTCCCAAAATGTACACTCGCACCAATGTTTTCTTAAAAAGTTAATTTTCGAAAAAAAAAAAAAGATTTGTATTTTTCTATGGAAATTTATACAATGGAAACATATATTGTTAGGTATTATTTATTACCAAATTCTAACCAAAAATAAAATTACAACGCCTTTGTACCCAAATATAAAATTGCGTGAATATATGAAAGGTGTACTTATTGTATGACTACTAC
>CM042161.1:44308601-44318601 GCA_023376005.1 Doryteuthis pealeii
CCATTTTTGTGTCTGCTTTTCATTTTAAAAACGAATTAAAATTAATCAAATCGATTATTTATGGTCAATTTTTTGTCTAATTCGAAAAGTAGTAACGTAAAGCCCATCAGAAAAATAATATTACACATGTAATTTATTTTTAATACATTTAAAACTATTTTTTCAGTCAATTTTAATAAAATATATCTAAGATGGCTGCCGAAGTTGCCGTAAAATCCGTGTATGCAAAATAGATTTAACACTCTCGATTGAAAAAAAAATTACCAAAAATCAGGGAATAATCCGATTTTAATGAGATTTTCAGTATTGATTTATCAATGAATTAATTTTATAATACATCAGTTATTTTATTTCAAACTTTCTGGTTTAATTTTAAGCTTTCAAGTTTATTCAATAAAGTAACGCTTGTATGTTGAACTATATCTATACATATATAAAGGGCAGTTGAGTGTGACTATGTATGTCCGAATGTAATCTATACATATATAAAGGGCAGTTGTGTGTGTCTATGTATGTCCGAATGTAATCTATACATATATAAAGGGCAGTTGTGTGTGTCTATGTATGTCCGAATGTAATCTATACATATATAAAGGGCAGTTGTGTGTGTCTATGTATGTCCGAATGTAATCTATACATATATAAAGGGCAGTTGTGTGTGTCTGTTGTTTTAGTGTGGTTTAACCCTTCAATGCCATTACTCACAGCTTTAACAGTCAGGAATAGTACTTGCTAGGGTCCCATCTAGGGTTTTGACAGATCCGTTTAAAAACTATCTGTATTAAGAAAACTTACTGGAGTATTAATATTCGATAGAATTATACTTACTTATTATTAGTATTGGTTAAATAATACTTGATATCATACATTTGTATTAGATAGGATTTCTTGATATCATATACCGGTGTGCAAAGAAACAACTATAAAAAATTCAAATATAAACGTACAGTGAACGAGATTCCCTAATCTCTAAGCATAAAATAACCCTATACGTATTGACATGTCATTAAGATCCACCAATAAATAGATATGTCAATTATCTGTTGCTTATTGTGTTTTGATTAGTTTAGGTGCCAACGATTTCAATTCGCAAATAATGATTCCAACTCCTGTTGTCTATCATATCATAATATAAATTGATGTATCGTCAGTTGGACGGTATATCAATGGGTAGTCTCTTAGGCCCTCTTATGGCTGATGTATTTGTGGGTTTACTTGAAAAACAACTAATCGATAAAGTCCCTAAACCTTATATTTATTTGCGTTATGTGGTTGACACATTTGGACGGTATATCGATGTTTGCGACTAACCGTATACAGCATGAGCAGTTGAAACGAGATATTCGCAAGAATAAAAAAGTAGACAACTAAGGGCTTCAAATCGGTCTATTATGTGACCAGTGCGGAAGGCTATGTATGCGCAAGGCTGGCCTGATCAATCACCAATCTGTGCATCGGCGGGATGGACTAATAAAATACCCCGTGCTCCCTGGAATTACCTGTAAATGTGGGAAGATGTGCAAGACTTTGGCAGGACTAAAGAGCCACTTTCGTGCAGCTCATTGTTGAACTTTTTTGAAGCTCATCATTATATTCTTTGAACTGTTGAACATTTCTTTTTTTTATTTAAAATTTGTTATATATATATATATATATATATATATATATAATAATATATATTATATATATATATATTAAGCAATGGCAATACTTGAACACGAGTTTGCTGCCATCAATTCGATAGGCAGTTTCTTAGGCCCTCTTATGGCTGACGTATTTGTGGGTTTCCTAGGAAAACCACTAATCGATAAACTCCCTAAACCTTATATTTATTTGCGTTATGTGGATGACACATTTGCGTAATTTAGTTCCCGTGATGAAGCTCTGAAATTGTTCCGGAGCTTAAATGATTTGCACCCCTCCCTAACATTTACGATGGAGGAGGAGAATAATGGTGCCTTGGCATTCCTTGACGTATTAGTGGAAAGGGTTTAGTCGTCTTTTATGACCAGTGTAATAATAATAAATAAGACACAACAGAATAGCAAGTGTAGAACATGTAGGGAAAAAGACGAAACTGTCTATCACATAATAAGCAAATTCAGTAAACTCGCACAGAGAGAGTACAACACTAGACACGACTGGTTGGAAGGTGATCCACTTGGAACTGTGCAAAAAATTCAATTTTTACCATTCAACTAAATGGTATATGCACAAACCTGAATCTGTCTTGGAGAATGAGACGCACAACATTCTCTGGGACTTTGAGGTACAGACGGATCACCTAATCCCGGCCAGGAGACCAGACCTAGTTTTGACTGACAAGAAGATGAAGACTTGTCATCTCGTGGATTTTGTCGACCCGGACGATCGCAGAGTGAAAATGAAAGAGAGCGATAGATCGACAAATACTTGGACCTTGCCAGAGAACTGAGAAAACTCTGGAACATGAGGGTGAAGGTCGTACCAATTGTAATTGGGGCCCTTGGAACGATACACAGGGATCTGAAAAAGAGTCTGGATGAATTGGAAATCAGAGGAAAAATCGAGACCATCCAGATTACAGCATTGTTGAGATCGGCTAGAATACCCAGAAGAGTCCTGGAGACCTGAGGAGACATGCTGTCACTCAGCCTCCAGTGAACCGCCGGCGACGGCAGGTGTGAAAAACTCGAATGAAATAATAATAATAATGATAATAATAATAATAAAAATAATAATAATGGTAATAATAATAATAATGGTAATAATAATAATAATAATGATAATGGTAATAATAATAATAATAATAATAATAATAATAATAATGGTAATAATAATAATAATGATAATGGTAATAATGATAATGGTAATAATGGTAATAATGATAAAGATAATGATAATAATAATAATAATAATGGTAATAATAATAATAATGGTAATAATGATAAAGGTAATAATAATAATAACAATAATAATAATAATAATAATAATAATAATAATAATAATGATAATCTTAATAATAATAATGGTAATAATGATAATGGTAATAATAATAATGGTAATAATAATAATAATAATATACAAAGACAATGAAATATATTTAGATCTTACGCTAGACATTTGAGAGAATACATATACATTGTATAATAATCTGAGATAAAGGTAGAATAGAATACGCTCATTCCATACTTTGTTGAAAATATGCACTCATTATATATTATAGGTGCCGGGTTAGCGTTCGGCTAGAAACCAAAAGGTTCCTAGTTCAAAACCGGCCCTCGCCAACTCAGCGCATGAGTAGCATAGGGATCTGTGCGGTAAAGTAAGGAGCTGATGGTAGGTGTGGCGCATCACCTCAGTCACAAAAAACGATCTCCTTGGTCTAGAGCTAGGAAAAAGAGGATAGACTTCCTTGCTGATTGGCTGATACCGACTTTAGACCACCCGACAACTTATATATTATATATATTTACCAACCCCTCCGCACGAGCAGGATGCGACATAAGGTCAATTTCTTAAGCGGAGTTTAACAGGTTTGAATTCAGAGTTTTCCTTCTCCTAGACTGGTTGCCTAATCAAGGTTAAAGAGCCAAGTCTGCCCTACTATTTACCCATAGCTGGAGGGAGAATTGGATTCATACCTTTCCCAAGGGTATTAGCGCTAAGTGAAATGCCAACAGCTTCGTCCAGGAATTGAACTCGCGTTGACGATTCCATTTCCAACGACTCTAACCATTAGACCACGCGCCACAACTTATATACTATGGAATGCCTATGTAACAAATAGAATAACAATTCTGTTAAAAACACAAGTAATATAAAAAATTATACATTATTACCTTGACTTTCGTCCCTATTAACTATCGTTGGTTTCGAGTTACATCACCGGTTTGAAGCAACTATTTTATCATAGAGTAATTAAATGTTTTATCCTATTATAAACCACAAACGAATTCTTCAAAATTACATTCATTTGAAGGAGAAAACTTGAATAAACACAACAACAAAAAGAAACATTAATGATATTTTTTATAAATGCTTACTTTTTAAATACTTGTTTTTGTGCGTATTTATGTAGTGTGTGTATACGAAGCTGGGTCAATGGTCTGCAGTTTTAAATGTAATTTTCACTAATTTTGCTCCAGATTTTCATTATATTTGGGTTTTTTTTAAATATTTTTGAAAACGAGCAACTGAATTATCCAAGCAAAGGTTTGTGAATAGAGAGGATAAGAATAAAATGTATACTTTGTTTGGATACCAACGTTCATAAATATTCAAAAGTCTCATATGAACAAATATCAAGTTATGGTAGACTATCACAAACGGATAGATAGATATATAGATAAGGAACAGACTGAAATAGATAGATAGATAGATAGATAGATAGACTTAGATTCTGGTGCAACATCCCAAATGTAATACCTCACTTTACTTATTGACCATTGCCCTAAGTTCAGCGTCCTTAAATATGTAATTATAAATTTTTGCAAATCCACAATTTTATGGGTTGAAGTAATTATTTCGATTAGATGATAATCATTTGTTTGCACAGTTTTATGAAAAGAAGTATCCCTGTTTAACATGAATAATTTGCAAGCATTTATATGGTTACAAATAATAATGATAATCCTTAGTAAACAATTATCGCATCTACTAACTATTCTTAAAACAAATGTTTCCACACAGGAAAATGTTATCAAGTAGTTCTGATCTAATACAAATATTTGACACACAGTTATATGGTTCCAAGTATTCTTATCTAATAATTTACCAACAGTTATATGGTTTCAAGTATTTACATCTAATACAAATAATTTTCAAAGAGACGGGAGCCTATCAGGCACTAACAATAAATGTAAATATGAAGGTACAATGAACGCGATTCCCTAACATCTATGCATACAATAACGCCGTTAAAACCAATTACACAATCAACCAGTTTTCTTGTATCTATATACCCCAGTGTGCCCCCTCTCTCTCTATATATATATATATATATACATATATATATATATATATATATATATATATATAGACATATATGTATATATATACACATATATGTATATATATACATATATGTATATATATATACATATATGTATATATATACACATATATGTATATATATACACATATATGTATATATATATATATACACATATATATATACACATATATGTGTATATACATATATACAAATATATGTATATATATACACATATATGTGTATATACATATATACACATATATGTATATATATACACATATATGTATATATATATATATACACACATATATATACACATATATGTGTATATACATATATACAAATATATGTATATACACATATATGTGTATATACATATATACACATATATGTATATATATATACACATATATGTATATATATATATACATATATGTATATATATATACACATATATGTATATATATACACATATATGTATATATATATATATCCATATATGTATATACACATATATATATATATACATATATATATATATATACATGTATACATATATACACATACATTTATATATATATATACACATATATGTATATATATATATGTATATATATGTACATATATGTATATATATACATATATGTATATATATATAGGTATATGTATATATATATATATACGTATATAGTATATGTATATATATACGTATATGTATATATATATACGTATATGTATATATATACATGTATATATATATATACACGTATATGTATATATATATACACGTATATGTATATATATACACATATATGTATGTATATATATATACATATATGTATGTATATACATATACACCTATATGTATGTATATATATACACATATATGTATATATATATGTATATATATACACGTATATGTATATATATATATACACACACACACACATATATATATATATATATATATATATATGCACACATATATATATTCACACACATATATACACACACACACACACATATATATATATATATATATATATATATATATATATATATATATATATATATATATATATATATATACCGGCTTGTTCATATCTATCTAGCTAGCTAGCTATCTAAAATGAGCTTCTGTTTGTTTAAATTTCTATTAACATGATTTGAAATCTACTGTGAGATATAAAGTTAAAAAACAGTTTCTATTAAAAGTAGCTTATTTTAATGTAACACCGACTTTCAAAATGTTTCTATCTGTGCTGAGTTTTTAGTAGTACTTTCGAAAATTATTTGTATAGTTCTTATGAATATTGTCTTTCTGAACATCTTCTTCGTAAGTTTTTGAACAAGCTCAGTGGGGATTTTTTAAGGGGGTTACCTAAGATAGTAAAGGCAATAAAGCATTCAATTACTACTTTTGTTAACCCATCCAAATTCCAAAGTGAGATCGCTTTTCAATCACTTTCGTTGATTCTGAACAATATTTTAGAAGCATAAAAATAGAAACTTTTTTTTTTCATTTAACAATTCAATCGCATTTTCCAAATATTTATCATCAAGAACCAAAAAATATGATTAATTGTACGTTGTATTCTGATTGTAATCAAATTTTGGTTATTTTTTCGTACTTTTTCGGTTTTTAACTCACAAACCAAGTGATTAAAATCAAATTGTCTGTTTGTTCAATTACTTATGAGATACAATGTAGATATAACCATATACATACATACACATGTGCATAAAGAGTACCTCCGCATACTTGTACACACACACACAAGCACACACACACACACACACACACACACACACACATATATATATATAATATATATATATATATATATATATATATATATATATCGTGTATTTGTCAATCATTTTGTAGAACAGTTCCTGTATGAATATTTACATATTATCTGTTTTGCACACATTCATGCGAATTTATATACATACTTACATACACAACACAACGCATGCACACGCACAAAGATATATACATAATTATATATATATATATATATATATATATATATATATATATATATATATATATACATAATTATATATATATATATATATATATATATATATATATATATATATATGTATATATATATATGTATATATCGTGTATCTGCCAATAATTTGTATAAGTAATTTATTCCTTTTGTTTCGCTCGTTTTCTTGGGGAGCCGTCCATATCAAGTGATTGCCGTGTAAATACCTCCCCAATCAGTTGGCAAGCAACGCAGCAAACTGTTTCAAAACACGGCAACATCATTAGAGAATCGCGCCATCAGATGGGGGGAGGGCCGCCGTTGAGCTGTGTTTCTTATAGTTCATACAAATATCGGCTTCAAATTAGCAAAAGACGTGGAAAAACTTGACGATCACAAACAAGCCAAATATGTGAGTGGACCCACCCTTCCACAAACTCACAGATTGGCACATTTCAGTTCGGGAACGCGACGGGGAAAAAAGAATCGAACGAGGACGCTTCATCAAACGAAGTGAGGGATAGTTATCAAAATAACGCTTACTAATACATGAACCCTCCTATATCCTAGATAGACACATGCACTCTGGTAAACATGCATATTTCAAGTGGAAACTTTATGTATAGCTTCGATAGAAGTTTGGTTTGCCTGTGCATCAATGGCTCTCCTAAGAATTAAAAAAAAAACGAACGGAAAGGATGGGATATATACCAACCCTTCCGCACGAGCATGATGTGACAAAAAGTCAATTTCTTAAGCAGGGTTTAACAGATTTATATTTAGAGGTTTCTTTCTCCTAGACTGGTTACCTTACTATGGTTAAAGAGCACAGTCTATCCTGCTATTTGGTCATACTTATAGGGAGAACTGGATTCCTGCCCTCACCTAGGGTATTAGCGCCATGGGAAATGCAAAACGATTCGTCCAGGAATTGAACTCGGGTGATCGAGTCCATTTCCTACGATTATATTCGACCACGCACATACACACACACACACACACACACACATATATATATATATATATATATATATATATATATATATATAATGAATTTAACATTTTTTGAAAAAACAAATGATGTTAATAGTTTGCTGACAGAATCTGTTTCGACCGTTTTAATAGATCGATCTTCATCAAGAGCAACAATATCATACATATGTTGCTCTTGATGAAGACCGATCTATTAAAACGGTCGAAACAGATTCTGTCAGCAAACTATTAACATCATTTGGTTTTTCAAAAAATGTTAGATTCATTCTGTCGGATTAACTTCCATTTACTTTCATATATATATATATATATAATATATATATATATATATATATATATATATTATCATTATAGTCAATTAGGCACACACATATATATGTGTGTAAATCCATATTGTGTGTATGTATTTACCCAACCTGTTCGCCACGGGTAGGATGTGACACAAGATAGCAAGTGTGGGACATCTAGCAAGGTTCTAACTCGCTCTTCAGTAGTAATGGATCTGAGAGACTAGCTTGATAACCTTTACACCACGATAGGACACCCCAGTTTCAAGTGGAGACAACCTGGTCTGAATTCAGCACTTACCTTCTCCTAGACTGGTTGCCTCACAGGGCATTAGTGTGAAGTGAGATGCAAACAGTCTTTGGTTGCTGATTCTATTTCATATGACGATAACCATTAGGTTAAGTACGCTTAGCAACTATCAATAAAATCTATTCGCTGTAGAGCAATGGTTAACAAACTTGTAGGCCATTAGAAATGCAGAGAATTATATCCTCACTGAGTGCACTTTATCTTTACCAGAATGTATATCATATTAGCGCTGTATGAACTGAAGCTTCGTCCAGGATTTGAACTTGGGTCAACGTGTCCATTTCCTACGACTCTAACCGTTACACCACGGTCTCCAACTATCATTGATCTTAGACTTAGTTTTGTCTAAGTAAATCAAATCAACATCTTCATCTTGCCAGAGAATTGAAAAAGCTGTGGAACATGAGAGTGAAAGTGATACCAATTGTAGTTGGTGCACTTGGAACGGTCCCAATAAACTTGGAAAAAGACTGGAGGATTGAGACCATCCAGACTACTACACTGTTGCAATCGGCTAGAATACTCAGAAGAGTCCTGGAGACCTGAGGAGACTTGTTATCACTCAGCCTCCAATGGAATACCATCAGCTAATGCTGATGTGAAAAAATCAAAAGGAGTGAAATAGACATACAAGGTCAATTTTCCAGCAAAGTAAAGCTGTTTTGAATTCAGTTTTCCTTCTCCTAAACTGGTTGCCTAACCAAGACTAAATAACTGAGTTTGCTCGGTCTTCCTATAGCTGGGGGGTGGAGAGTAGAACAGATGGATTTATAATAGGTTGGGTAAATATATACGTTAAGATTCTGAAACTAACGAACATATTAAATAAGATATATAATTGAAACAAAACACTATGCCTTTTGTAATTTAAATATTTGATTTATAATATTTAATCTGTTTGAAGTTTAAAAGGAAAACATTCATAATACAGGGTTTGTTTTATTGTTTTGAATTTTGCATCAATCCTAATATGTAATTATTATATGATATTTTAATATATAATTAATATAATATTTAATCTATTTAAAGTTTAAAAGAAAAAGAGAGAAAAGTATTCATAAAAGATATTTTCTTAAAAAAAAATTTTTCTATCAATACTAATACATAATTTAAGATAACTTTTATTTCCTAAAAAAAATTTAAATTAGAGAACAAAGGAAAAAAAATAACACAAAAAAAAAGAAAAAGAGGGAGAAAGGAAAAAGAAAAGAAAAGAGAATGCGAAACAAAAGCTAAGTATATAAATTTTTCTATTGACGGTTTTAATTATTTTTTTTTATTTTTTTTTAAATTTTGACATGGCAACACACTTACAACACACTTGGAACATTTGACCGGATGACAGATGATATTAGGAATATTTGTTCTCAAACTTTAAAAAAAAGAGAGAGAAATAAGAAATTACAGTTATTCGTCTATTTCATTCATAAAGGAG
>CM042161.1:44323601-44326101 GCA_023376005.1 Doryteuthis pealeii
ATGCATTTCAGCAACAGAATCGAAATTAGTTTAGATTTGAAGATTTGAACAACACGCGACAGAATATGAGTTGACATTTGTACAAATAGAAATTTCACGTTGGTTTCAATGCATCTAAGTTTTACTCGTGAGATTCTTGCCAGGTAAATGTAATAAAGGTGGCACGATGTGTGCAATGAGGTTTATAGACACACTAACACATACACATACACACACACACACTCTCTCTCTCTCTCTCTCTCTCTCTCTCTCTCTCTCTCTCTCTCATACACACACTCACACAGACACACACATCCATACATACGCTCACACACATAGATATTTTGAATTTTAGGAATAGATAATGATTGATAGATATGAGTACATTTATTTACCTCATACCCCACTTGTATGGGTTGGACACAAGGTCTCGTTCTTATGTGGGACCACCCACAAGCCGAGACTCATGGGTGGCAGGCGGAAAAAATTGCCTCGATCCCGTCGACATTCCCCCTCAAGGGGGGCGCCTCAGGCGCTGGGTACTAAATCCAGCCCTGTCCCTTTAAATCAAAGGGGCAGATATTGACTACATTATGATAGATAGTTTGATTATTTTTATGGCATATAAAACTTTATGAGTTAATTAATGCCAAAGGCAATATTTGTAGAAGAGCAGTAGTGGTACTATTTAACCCATACCTCGAGTAACAAGGGAGTTCATACGTTTACCAAGAGTATTAGTCCGAAACTGAACGTAATAGCTTGACTGGAGTCCGAACCTGCTAACTACGATGTCACTGTCAATCATGTTAGCCACACCTATACGAGGATTACCCCCAAATAAATAGATAGATATGATTATTGTTGGCATCCTTCCGTCTACTAAAGACGGTGGCGTATTGTCCATTTTTATCTGCAACTGCGTGAGTGGCTGAACAGACCAATTTCTGAATGGCAATCTCTGGTGTAGTGACTGCAACCAAACAATGATGCTTGCTGGGGTTGCTTGTTGTCTCTCCTTTCTTTTGGCTCTCTTTTCTGTGCCATCTTCTTTCCTCTCTTTTTCGTTCTTTGTTAGATATGATTAGAGCCTGATATATAGATATAAGTAGACTCAGATAGATAGATAGATAGATAGATAGATAGATGAAAAAAGACAAAAAATTCTCGGGTCGATCTAGAATGAATGAAATAGATTCATAAAACCTTCATTCTACATATTCATCCCACAGTTCAACAGAGACAAAATTTTTTTTTTTTTAAGCAAAATAGACTCGAAGGCAATTTCCCTTTTGAGAGGTTTCTGTCACCAGAGATTGACCTTAAACCTAGCTCACGTTGAACAATGAAAATATTTTCTCTAGTAGAAGGCCACCTACAGCTAGTCAGTATAATAGTAGGTCCTTCACTACGAAAGATCAAAGACATATTTCTTAATCAGTAGAGTGTAAGTTTCTCATGAGGAGGGATATTAGGGAGTGGGGTCTATTTAAATAATTTGAATGGCTCATGAATATGAAGAAAATTGTACCTTATACAATAACATAATTAGGTATTGAAATAACCTTTTTCATTATATTTTTCTTATATATCTTATTATGCATATATTTTTAGTATTTATTTACCCAGCACCTTCTCTACGAGCAGGATAGGACGAGAGGTTAATTTTTAAACGGAGTAAACTTTTTTTATACAGTTGTTCTTCTCCTAGACTGGTTGTTTATTCAAGACTTATTCAAGACTAATTTTTTTAATTTTCCTTCTAATTATCTTATTTTTAGTCATTTGAAGTCCTAAAGAGAGGGATCAGTTTTGTGTTTTATCAAATTCTAAACTGTTCCCTCTTTTTGTGATCCACAAAACTTCTGAATGAAATATATCTACAGTACGAGAAATTCAATATCACTATTTTATGTTAATGTGGTCACAAAGTGGGCAACCAGTTTTGCTACCATTCAATGTAAAAAAATGATCCCTGATTTTTTTATCTTTTGAAATCTTAAAGTGAGGGATCAGTTTTGTTTTTTTATCAAATGCTAAACCGTTCCCTCTTTTTGTGGTCCCAAATAGTTGTGATGAAATATATCTGAGTGAGAAATGATTTTATGTTAATATGGTCACAAAGTGGGGAATCAGTTTTGCTAACATTCAATGTTCTAAAATGATCCCTGAATTTTTCTATTAGTTAGTTATTTGAAGTCTTAAAGTGAGGGATCGATTTTGTATTTTATCAGATGCTAAACTGTTCCCTCTTTTTGTAATCAAATATATCTTATATATTTACCAATCAATCCGTACGAGCAGGATGTGATATAGTCATTTTCAAGTAGAGTTTTATTAGGTTTAAATTCAGAGTTTTCTTTCACCGAGACCGATAGCTGTACAAAGGCTAAAGAGCCCAGTATGTCATATCATTTACCCATAGCTTGAGAGAGAATAGTTGGACACATACCTTTCCCAAGGGTATTTGCAAACAACCTCATACAGGATTTGAATTTGGTTCGCCGTCTCAATTTCCTAC
>CM042161.1:44333601-44343601 GCA_023376005.1 Doryteuthis pealeii
AAAAATGTCTGCAAAAGCAAAACAATGCGTTTTTCTACATGATTGTTATTATTAATTCTGAGTAGCATTATTCGTCATATAAATTCTAGTCGCTTTCCTTCTTCAAGAAAAATATCAAACACTATCTCTCCCTCCCTCTATCTCTCATTCTCTCTCTCCCTCCTCCACTCTTCCCTCGTCTCTTTCTTTCTGTCACATACTACCTCTTCCTCACCCAATTTTATTCTCTTTTCTTCTCTCTCCCCCAATCTCTTTCCTTTTCCCCTTTTCCCTCATTCTCTCTCTTCTCCCGCCTCTTTCATAAATAGATCTACACGAGTTTATCATAATGATTAACTTAAACCTCTTTCTCTCCCTCACCTTCTCTCTCTCTCTCTCTCTTTCTCTCTCTCCCTCTCTCTCTTTTCCTACCTATTTCATTAATAGATCCACACAACTTTATCATAATTATTAACTTTCATCTCTCTCTCTCTCTCTCTCTCTCTTCTCTCTCTCTCTCTCTCTATCTATCTATCTATCTATCTCTCTCTCTCTCTCTCTCTCTCTTTCTCTCTCTATCTCTCTCTCCCTCTCTCTTTTTCCTACCTATTTCATTAATAGATCCACACAACTTTATCATAATTATTAACTTTCACCCCCCCTCTCTCTCTCTCTCTCTCTCTCTCTCTCTCTCTCTCTATCTATCTATCTATCTATCTATCTATCTACCTCTCTCTCATAAATAGATCTTCACAAGTCTATCCTAATTGGTCACTTCATATTTATTACTTTTGAAAATTGTATAAATTAAGTGAAAATCTTTCTTTTCTATTTTTCCTCTTTATTTTTCATAATACTCTCAAATGGACACTCACTTTTATGAATTTTACTCAAAGAAGAGATGAAAGGTCAGTCAGTACTATTCTGATAGGGCGAGCATACATCAAGTATAGGAAGGGACAGGACTACAAATAGAAGGGGACAAGTAAGAACGGTTTTTATTGTAAGAATTAGTATACAAAATTAGTTCACATTATATTCATGGGGAGTGAAGAGTTAAGTGATTCTTGAAAAACTACAACTCATTCGGGTCGTTATTTCTACGAGTACGTGATATGAGCGTGCATCTGAAATGAGAATACAGTATAAGCTGCTGTTGAGACTCATTTAGTTCTTTTATTTTTTAAGTATACAATATAAAGTGATGACCAGATGTAGTATTGTAGATTCTGACATATTTACAATGTATTAAAATTTGATATGAAAAAGATAAAATTTATTACAAGTGAGGTATGCATTATTTCTCTGAATGTTTGAGATGAGGCTTGAAGATTAGTATTATCTGCGTTATTCGGACTATTGTCCCCATCTTCATTGTTATTTGTACAACGTTTCGGCCGATATACCCTCCGGTCTTCTTCAGGTATTTCTTGTCGGACTCGGGAACCTTCTCGGACTCGGAAACCTTCTTTTCGAACTCAGGAACTTTCTTTTCGAACTCGGGAACTTTCTTGTCGTATTCGGGAGCCATCACGGAACTTTGAACCTAACCCTTTATTTAGTCCACGGGGGTATCCTGTTCTCATTCCGCTAACCATAGCTGGGGTAGGAGTTGTGTTAATTAATTATTTTTCTAACTGCTTTCACTCAGGATTGGCAGTAATAACATCTTTGATCAAAGAAAAACAAAGACTTGTAGCTGATTTAATGACTTAAAAAGAATTGGACACATGGCCGAGTGGATAAGGCAGTTAGGTTAAGACAGTTCTAAGTGACAGTTATCTCTGGAACCCGAGTTCAATCCTGAGTGAAAGCAGTTAGAAAAATAATTAATTAACACAACTCCTACCCCAGCTATGGTTAGCGGAATGAGAACAGGATACCCCCGTGGAATAAATAAAGGGTTAGGTTCAAAGTTCCGTGATGGCTCCCGAATACGAAAAGAAGGTTCCCGAGTCCGAGAAGGTTCCCGAGTCCGACAAGAAATACCTGAAGAAGGCCGGAGGGTATATCGGCCGAAGCGTTGTACAAATAACAATGAAGATGAAGATGGGGACACTAGTCCGAATAACACAGATCATACTGAAATATGCATTGTCTACGACATAGGCAAGTCAATCATTATGAAGATAAGTGTTGTATACTCATATACCCTCGTTGAGTATATACATCGAGAGAGTTATTGTGTAATAGAGACAGACAGACAGACAGATAGAGTTGTGACTTACTTGCTTTCACTTCTTCTTTCTATCTTCTTCCTTTCGACTATGATCGTCTAGTGCTGTTTCCTTTACTTCTTTGGCTGGTTGTCAACTTGTCTCTTCTTTTTCTAAGTTCTTGTCTCGCTGTTTCTAATTAAGGGCTTCTTTTTAAGTCATGCATTAATCAACTACAAGTCATAACATAGAATAAATACACTCAACATTTGAACATGCAACATTAGACAGTCCTCATTGTTTTTTAAAACAAGTTTTAATAAATACATGACTGGTATTATATATCTATATATAGTTTGTTTTATTTTAATACATATTTAAAGTTTACATTTCAAATTGTTTTATTTTTTAATCCTTTAATGAATTTGATGATTTTACTTACTTAGGGTACAAACTCGCTGACATTGAATTTTTTACTCCAAACCCTCAGGCAATATGTTTCAAAAATCTATTTTACATCACCCGGAGGGTGTTTTTTTATTTTGTACTAGTTGTTATAATATAAAGACATTGCAAATGAGGAATAAGAGATTTTTGCATGCATGTGGCTGTTACATGTATAATATCTTTGTGAAGGATAAAACGGTTTTAGAAATATTCATCTCTTCTTAGATGCTAATTTTCTTTCTTTTATGGTTCCAAATCCTTTTGTTCTTTAGCGATTCATCTTGCTCCCTCTTTCCGCCATCTTTTTACTCAACTTTGCCATTTTTCTCCGGTCAGCTGAACTAATCAATGCCAGGTCAGCAAAAAAAAAAAAAAAGAAAAAGAAAAAGAAAAGCAAGAACAAAAGAGAGAAAGAAAGAAAGCAAATCTTTCGCTTTATTAATCACCATTCAAGAAACTAAAGGAGTATCCATCGAGAATTTTCTCCTTCTCAATCCCACGAGGCTTCGGGGCTGTTTCTTCACGATGGACAACCCACCTAGGTTCAAAATGGTGCGACGATAGCGAAAAAGGTGATTTCCCTGATGAAAACGAGGTTGGCCAGACCGGAAATAAATTCGAGTGAATATGGCGGGAAAAATGAGAAGCGGATAAAGTGCCTCTATGACTAATGCTTAGAACTGTGAGTCGTACGTGTAAAATGTCGATGCCTTTGCGCATCTGTTAAACACGCTGCACATTTAACAAAGTAAAAACTGGCTGAGATCAATTAAGGTTGGCTATAGCAGTTACAACTTTCAGTTGGTGATTTCTAAATCCATCTTTTCTCCCACCAGGTAAATAATAAGGCAAACTCGGTTATTTAGCCTTGTTTGGGACATCAGTTCAACAGGACAGCTAGGGATTGAAACTGTCTTTATTTTGCTAAAGACTTTGCCATGTGTCACATCCTACCCTTTGCCGGGGGATAGAGTAAATACTTATCTATCTAGCAAGTTTTTTTCCTTTTCTGTCTTTTTCGTCAATCATTCTGACTTGTTCATGATAGGAAATTTTAAAGAGATCTACAGATGCTACATCTGAAGTTTGGACATCTTGATATCTGATATATATGTATATAACTTTCATAAAGATATATATATATATATATATATATATATATATATATATATATATATATATATATATATATATATATGTGTGTGTGTGTGTGTGTGTATGTGTGTGAAGAAAATATTATCCTGTAGATGGTATAATACCGTAATACTTATGTATTGACAGAAAAATTGTTTCCCCTGATCATAACATCCTGTGTTTGTTTTTAAAATATTTTCTTCTCATATTGTCGGATTAATTTCCTCACCGTATTTCCATATCTTATTATAATGGAGATTGTGGGTTTGTTTGTCTGTAACCGAAACTATATTACTATACAAGTCACAATTCCCTTTAGTTATTTACATCACATTCTCCATGATTTTATTTTTAGTTTAAACTTCAATTATTAATAAAAATTGTTGTACATCATTAAGGCTGTTGACCATATCTACATACTAATAACATGCAATTGTATTTATATATACAACAAAATAGCGGTTTACAGTGTGAACGGGAAGGCTAATTTACATATTGATATTAAAAATGTGATTTTAATAAATATATGCTTAGTATTATTGATTTCTAATTTTTTTGTTTTATCTTATTGAATATGAGCAAAAATCTCAGGGATGAATCTTAAAAGAAATCCATTAACAAGAAGAAATAACTGTAAATGTATTCTTTACTTCCTATTTTAACAAAAGAGTTATATTAGGAAAATTTACCAATGAGAGACGGGAGTAATGGAAAATGATGGAAGAGTTAGTTTCAAAGTTGTTCTATTTTTCAATCATACCCCCTCTGTTCCACATCTTTTTATCTGCATTCTTATTCAGTTTCATTAGCCTTTCTAATTTAACATGATATTTTATTACATTAAAACTTAAATACTTGCACCCGGAGGGTGCATATATTTGCTAGTATATATAATATATATATATATATATGTATATTATATATATATATATATATATATATATATATATATATATATATTATATATATCATATATATTATATATTATATATATATATATATATATATATATATATATATATATATATATATATATATATGGGCCGGGTTAGCTCAGTCGGTAGACCGTTCGGCTAGAAACCAGTTCGATACCGGCCATCGCCAACTCAGCGTATGAGTAGCACAGGGATCTGTGCGGTAAAGTAAGGATCTGATGGTAGGTGTGGCGCTCCACCTCTGATGCTAAAAAAACAATCTCCTTAGTCTAGTGCTATTGAAAAGGGGATTGACTCCCTCGCTGACTAGCTGATATCGACTTTGGACCGCCCCGACGACTTTACTTTTTACTTTATATATATATATATATATATATATATATATATATATATATATATAAAGTTGAAAATGGAAATAAATCCGACGATATGTTCAAAGGATAAATAAAAAAAGAAAATGTTAAATGGATAAAATTGATTTAATTTCAGTTACCAACAAGTGTTTCGGCCAGGAGTTTGTTCACGTACGCATGTATTCTATTTATTATTATTTTAAATATAAAATAAAATAATAATAATAGAAAATTTTAAAATATTTAAGCATACAAAGAAAAATGGCCTTCTTCAATATCAAACATTTTACCCTGAAGAAGGCCGTTTTTCTTTCCTTCATTTACTTACCATTTCAATATTATATATCACCGGATGATAAACAGACAATATTGGATACATAAACAAGGTAGGATTTTAAGCATTCGTTCTCAAAAAAAATATTTTAAAAAAAGAAGAAATTACAGTTATTCGCCCATTTCCTTCATAACATAAAGAAGGGGGAAGGGAGGAGAAAGGAGAAAAAGAAGAAGAGGAAAAAAAAGTATCACCATGCAAAAAAAAAAATTTAAGCACGTCCATTTCTGATTTTCATCTCTGAAGATAAAGTGTTCTTTGAAATCGATAAGACAAAAAAACAACATCTTTTTGTTTTTATTTTTATACGCATTGTAATTGCCTTCAAATTATTAATATTATAGATATATATATACCAAACTCCTACTCATTGGTAGGATGTGAAATAAAATATATTTCTTAAGCGGAGTTTAACAGGTTTGAATTCAGAGTTTTCCCGCTCCTATACTCGTTGCATAACCAAAGTTAAAAATCCCAGATCACCCTAATATTTACTCATAGCTGGAGGGAGAATAGTTCATACCTTTCCCAAGGGCGTTAGCGCTATGTGAAATACAAACAGTCTCGCCTAGGATTTGAACTCGTCTCATCGTGTCCGTTTCCTACGAAGGTAACCATTACACCACCACGCGCTTCCATAAAGATATCATCACCATCATCATCACGCGCTGTTGGCACAAATATCCAGGACAATCTCTCTCCATCCGTCCCTATCGCTCATCATTCTCGGGAGGTCCTCTGTGCAGCATCCAGTATCCGCACAAAGCTGATCAATGTACGTCTTTGCTGGTCGGCCCACACTGGCGTGCCCATGTGCTGGCTTCCACAGGAGGACGTCGCTTATGAGTTCGTCCTTGCTTCTCCAGCAGTGTCCCGCGTGTCTTGTCCGTCTTACTCGGATGGTTTGGGTGATATGTGGCAGGTGGTCGTACAGCTGCTTTCTCGTGAGGTGCTGTTTTCACGTCTTGTTCAGGATCACCCGCAGCATTCTTGTGCAGCTCCCATCTAGTTTATTCTCTAGTCGCTTAGTTAGGGTCCAGGTGGTGCAGCCATACAGCAGCACTGACACGACAACGGCCAGGAAGAAGATATAAATGAACATAAATAGGTTTCAGCCGAGTTTCGAATTTTGTTCACAAATTTGATTTTCCGTGCACTACGCCGTTTCGTTACATTTTGACTCCACTAAGATAAGCCTTGTTATCGGGATTTACAATATGCTGTCTGTATCCTATGCAGGGGGTGGGGGTGTAAGAACGCATCCCCCCCAAATAAATGAGTCTCCAGGGTATGACACCAAACTGCATCTGATGGTAAGACTCTAGTTCTGGAGATATAGAAAGAATGGAATTATCCCTTTTCTGCCATTACTCCCAGGTTCACTTTGATTTGGGGTGTTAGTAACTGTTAGGGTTCCATTTATGGATCGAATATATCTGTTTGAAAATTATTTTATTTGATTGGACCGCGTGACACAAAATTATTTAAGGAACTACATCACAAACAATCTAAATTACAAGGAACACGATTCCTTAACCTCTAGGTATAAAATATACTTAGACGGGTTGACATTCATCTAAAATCAATCAATCACTGATTCCATTAAAATAAACTTAACAAATAGTATATTCATAAATTATCCGTATATATCGATTTCGTGGGAGTCTGTTTGGCACTCGCCTTCAGTTAATTTACGTTTCGAAACGGAGTGAATTACCTTAAAGCAAAGAAAATAGAAACGCTGTAAGAGTTATCCGCCCTTTTGGGTTGGTATTTTACACGGCTATTGGCAAAAATTGTTTATTCCAATCGAATTACAGACACTTCGTTACAGTTCAGTGAATTTTATTAAATACAATTGGAACTTCCTGGTAATTCAGAAACAAAAATAGGGGATAGATCTTTTAATTACGGTCCAATGAGCACAAACAAACTAACGTGATCTTTTTTCATGGTCAATAAACATTTATATTAAGTCACTGCTGAAAATGGCGATGGTCTATGTAAATTTTGAAAATAACAAAAAGAAAATCAAAGGATTTTTTAAACTGTTTTGAATTTTTTTACAACTAAAATTATTGATAAAATAAATTCCAACTCTCCAACTTCTGGAAAATTATGGAATTTGCAAATTTAGTTTAAAGAGGGTCACTTAGTTTTCTTTTATTTACCAGTAAAATATATATATATATATATATATATATATATATATATATATATATAGAAAAATATTTCTTTTTAATAGCATGGAAAATTCTGACTTCATAAAATGTTATTTAAATAACCTAATTGAATCGAGATTTTTTGGCAACAATGTATTTAAAAAAAAAGAAGAAAACTTGATGTAAGAAAATATTTAAGTGAGAAAGAAAGAAGGAAATATGGAAAAGAAAAAAAGAATCCACAAAAGTGCGAAAGACTCGATGCAACAAAGTAGGTTGCAGACAAGGATAAAAAGAAAGAAAGAAAATAGAAAAACTCAATAAAATAAAGCAAAATACATGAAGAAAGAAAGAAAGAAAGAGAGAAGAAAGAAAGAAAGAAAGAAAGAAGAAAGAAAGAAGAGAAAAGAAAGAATCAACAAAAAAGCGAAAGACTGGCTGCATGAAAGAATGTAAATAAGAGGAAAAAAAGAAGAAAAAATCAATTAAAAAAATCAAAAGAGGATGAAAGAAAGAAAGCAAGAAAGAAGAGAGAAAGAAAGAAAGAAAAGAAAGAATCAACAAAAAGCGAAAGACTGGCTGCATGAAAGAATGTAAATAAGAGGAAAAAGAAAGAAGAAAAAATCAATTAAAAAAATCAAAAAGAGGATGAAAGAAAGAAAGAAAGAAAGAAAGAGAGAAAGAAAGAAAGAAAGAAAGAATCAACAAAAAAGCGAAAGACTGGCTGCATGAAAGAATGTAAATAAGAGGAAAAAGAAAGAAGAAAAAATCAATTAAAAAATCAAAAGAGGATGAAAGAAAGAAAGCATGAATGAAAGAAAGAAGATAAACAAACAAATGAAAGACTGGTGCAAAGAAGGTAGGTGAATGAAAAAGAAAGAAAAGCATAAAAGAATGAAAGAATCGCGAAAAGTGTTATAGACAAGAAAGAAAGAAAAAAGAATAATTTACAATGTTTGTTTTTTTTTTCACGGAGAATTTTCCAGAAAAGATTTTTTCAAAGGTATTTATCATACATTTCAAGTTACTAAAAAAGATCAAAATCATTTCTCCAACTTAATTTGTTATTTTTGTTGCCTGTTTATTTTGAGGATATTTTTATTTTGTTTTTGTTAAAGTTGATAAACTTTGAAAATTTATGATGAATTTCGGGAAAAATGTCAACAAATGAAATTCTGTGTTTTCATTTCATTCGATTCTATCAACCAAAATATTTTTATTTTTATTTTTCTGTTCGGTTTAACTTTTTTGAACGTCTCGTTTCCTGTATTCCGTGTTTTCTACTCAACCCACACAGGAAATGGTTGGGCTGCCAGCAAAAATCAGCTAAACGAAACGCGAGTAAAAAAAAGAAATGTAGAAATGGCAGAAAATTCTAAACGAGCAAATAAAATTGACATCATAGACAGACACACTATAAAATGTTTGATTTTCATGTAAATATTTCTTGAGCAAATTGATCGTACTTTACATACGTATTTGCCAAAATACTCACTTATTTATACAAGTGTACTACATAAAAATGTGTATTCTGACATTAGAAATATTCACTTTCACAGATAAGCTTATTTTATATATTATATTATATATCCTGTTTAGTTCACTCACCCAGGAATCGTGACTTTCCTGGTTCATTACCACTCAACGTCAACTTAGAGCATGAGTAGCACTGTTATCTGTGCGATAAAGGGCAGAGCTGACAGCGGCACTCAACTCAGCAAAAATGTACCTTGTCTAGCGCTAGCGAAAAGGAGATAGACTCCCTCGCTGTCCGGCTGACACCCACAATGTCACTATGCTAGTTTTACTTTTTTATGGGTGGAAATTCATATTAATTAATGAAATTAATAATATTTGGTGACATTTTAGGGTTGAATGACCCATCATACACAGGGTCTGTGGGGTCAGGAATTTTAAATGAAACACAAAAGCAAGGTACATTTTCATTTCTGAGGAAGGTCTCAAAATAAATGTGATTTTTGTTGCTAAATGTGTTTGTCCGTTCTTTCCTGAAGATTAAATAACAACGTCTATCTATACCTCCTCTTTTACAATAACTCCAGTATATTACAATAGAAATTGATATTATTTGGAATGTATAGGATTTTTCAGAAAAAAATACATAAATTCGTAATCTAATAACTGGACCAATTCTCATTCAAATAATCTTAAGTTTTAGTATCATGTGTAGAAACAACTCAAAATCATCTATTAATAATGGTGATTCGCTTCCGGTTTTTGTCTGTAACAAAAACTACGTCACTGCTTACGTCACACTGCCTAAAATCGTCATAAATAGAATACACTCAAAATTTGAGCATGCAATGTTAGACAGTCCTCATTGGCTTTTAAAACAAGTTTTAATAAATACATATCTGGTATTATCTATCTATATATAGTTTTTTTTCTTTGTTATTTCAATATGATATATCCGGGTTAGGGGATATATTCTGAAGTTGGTATTTGGTATATTATCGCAGTAGTCGTTGGTGCGTCGAAT
>CM042161.1:44348601-44363601 GCA_023376005.1 Doryteuthis pealeii
AAGAATCAAGTGATATCTCGCAGAAAATATTATAGATAAGAACTACACAGATGATCTAAGGCTTCCCGCAGATACACCTGCACAAGTAGTATCTGCACAGAGCTAATCACTGTAAATATTTGCATTGATCAGACATGTGCAGATACTGAGTGTGAAGGAGCACTTGCAGCGAGAGAGAATATGTAGTGGTAATCTGTGTTGTCAGCGTGGTATGATTATGATAGAAAACAGACAAACTCATCCCAATTATTAATATAGATAAAGATATCTTACCTCTTGAAATCTTAGGTCGACTTATCTATGAGATTTACCGACATGCCAAACATTACAAAGAAACATAATACATTCTAGTGCAACGTTAATCTTTTGCAATTAAACATATTTGGAACGTATTTATATGAATTACAACCCAAAAACAAGGTAAGCCTCTAAGATAAGCAATGAGTGTCTTTTGTCTCCTGTTTCTGTTTAAACACAGAACAAGACGATGAATAATTGAGTAACAATGTCGTCATCTGATGCCGCCTCTGTAAGTAAACAACATGTTTGTAGCAATGTAATTTAGGGTCTCTTCAACAACACAGATCGACACGTATTTATCAATTTCCTATCGGCTAAAGATGGAAGATAACATCATAAAAGAACTCAGTGGAATTTGTTCCTTGGCAATATCTATTTGTGACCGGACGAAGGAAATTGTGGTTATTTATTTTTAAAGTGAACTAATTGATGGTCAAATATAATGATTTTAAGATACCGTATTTGATGACATATAAGACAGCATATATACGAGAAGGAAGTGCGTGGTGTACTGGTTAAAGTCATAGGAAACGGATTCGTCGCTCCGAGTTCAAATCCCGGACGTGGTAATAGGCATTTCACTTAGCGCTAATACCCTTGGGTAAGGTATGAATTCTACTCTCCCTCCAGCTATGGGTACATAGTAGGGCAGGCTGGGCTCTTTAACCTTGGTTAGTCAACCGATCTAGGAGAAGGAAAACTCTGAATTCAAACCTGTTAAACTCCGCTTAAGTAATTGACCTTGTGTCGCATCCTGCTCGTGCGGAGGGGTTGGTAAATATATATATATACGAGAAAATCTCTCATGACTTCGTCCCTGCTTCCCCAGCAGGGCTCAACATGTCTTGTTTGTTTTATTTGGATGGTTATTAGATAAAAGGTAAGAGGTCGCATTTCTGCCAAATCTGTTTTTGTATATATAAATAGGGTCATTTTCAAGACCAGATTCTGGTTTGTACCTATATCCTTTATCCGCATTGTCAAATTCTAATCACTTCCACAATTCCCAGTGGATCACCTTTCCCACTCAGTCGTGCCTAGTTTTCTGTTTCTTTTGTGTCAGTTTTGTTACGTTCGCCTATCGTTTTTTGAACGTTTACAACGCCGTTCCATCAGAGACCAAAGAAAAGTGGGAGGTGCGCAGAACAATATATCATTTTATTTAGGAAGTCGAAAGTTGGGAGGAGAGAAAAAGATGGGAAAGTTCATGAGCCTGATTATCTGTATACACCCGCAATAGGAATATTTGTCGGGATAATTTGAACCCCCATAAGTATACATGTAAATTGAAGGGATGTATGAAAGTGGCAATATCTATTAAAAATTCAATATCGGAATGTGGCACCTATCTTCGTTTTAGTTACTTCGTTTCCATTCGGCTCATAGCTGTGTGGATAACCACCCTGGGTCTAATTTCTTCTGTCCCCATGAAGATGACATCGGGATTCCAACTGTCTGTAGTAGTCAAATCTTCTTCATGAGGACGATTTTCGCCCGTTCTCAACGAGGTGAGGAATCATACTGTCCTCGCCAAGCGTCTCCTGCGTGAGGACTAAACTAATGATAGAGATCTCTTCCCTTCCCCCAAAAAGGAGGTGGGGTGTATTTCCGTTCATCCCTTTGCCTTCCTCCTCTCTAGAGACCGGCCGACGTGACAATACTGGTCAAAGAGACTCTGCTCCAAATTGGGGTCATTTTATGGGACAGTACCACAGCTCTGACGTCACGGAGTTCCAGAATGTTCTGGGGTGTTCCCTTTTAACTTTCGCAGTTACTCGTAATATGTAACAGTTTGCTGACAGAGTTGAAAAAGTAATAACAATGAAAGCGCACTTCCCACTCCCCAGAGCTCTAGAAAAGGAGCTTCACGATGATTCGATGCCTAAAACACTAAAACTTGTAATCCGGATATTATTGTGTGACATAATATTCTCTTAAAGAAATCCTTTTTTTATCAATGCATTCATTTCCAGTATTTAAGCAAATCCAAAACAAAGACATTTTTCTGAAAATATCTCATTATTAATTCCTGGTTGATGATAATAAAGAAAATAGATATATGGACTGCATCCGACACTGTATTTATACGAATTTATCCCATTCTCACTGTTTGAAAGTTTAAAAACATCATTTATCTCCCCTTAGTGCACATTTTTGGACATACCTACCTACATGTGTATTTACACACATACACACACACAGACACAGACATATTATCTCAGTCGGTAGATCGTTCGGCTAGAAACCACAAGGTTACTAGTTCAATACCGGCCCTCGCCAACTCAGCGTATATATATTTACTAACCCCTCCACACGAGGAGGATGTGACACCAGGTCAATTTCTTAAGCGGAGTTAAACAGGTTTGAATTCAGAGTTTTCCTTCTCCTATACCGACTGCCTAACCAAGGTTAAAGAGCCCAGTCTTCCCTACTATTTACCCATAGCTGGAGGGAGAGTAGAATTCATACCTTTCCCAATGGTATTAGCGCTAAGTGCATAAGCAGTGTATAAGTAGCACAGGGATCTGTGTGGTAAAGGAGCTGATGGTGCTCCACCTCTGACGCTAAAACAATCTCCTTGGTCTAGCGCTATTGAAAAGGGGATAGACTCCCTTGCTGATTGGCTGATACCGACTTTAGGCCACCCCGACGACGATATATATATATATATGTATATATATATATATATATATATATATATATATATATATATATATGTGTGTGTGTGTGTGTGTGTGTTGTGGTTGGGGGTACTAATTCCTTAACAAACGTGTCACTATGCAGTTCATCAACGAAGCTAAAACTTCCAGCGGTGTTACTTGTTGAGAAATTTAAATTAGTTAAAGCGCGACTTTTCCAGATGCAGCGCGACTCTTGCTCTTTTTAACATTATGTAAGAATCAAATTGAATCATTGTCTAACTCCTCAAATAAACTGAAAAAAATCCAAGTCTCTTATTACCGAATTGTTTAAAAATATTATCAACTACCGATTACATGAATAGCTATAAAACCGGAAATATTTTTGTAATATCTGACGAATTTTCTAAATAGATACATGAATAAATACGATAAACGTTTAAACTAAACTTATTGTTTCTCCACACAATAAGATAAAATATAAAACAAAATAAGCAATGCCTTCTCCTTTTAAATAAGCAAAGCCTCCTACTTTTTTTTTGGAAATTTCGCACAAAGAATTCTAATTAAAGGTCGTTTAATACTCATTTTTCTCATCTTTCTTTTTTTTTTTAAGAAGCCATTATGATTTGTCGATGTTTTTCTCTCACTATTTGTATCTGTTATATATTTTTTTAATTCAATATTCTGTATTTATAAAGAATAAATAATAGCTTGAAATTTCCTTTTTGTTTTTTGTTTTTTTTATTCATTTTGAATGCTTAGTCTCTTCTCTTTTATTTCAGTCTTCCCGCCCAAAAGATGTAATTCTTGATTTATAATTTGTTTTTTGTTTTTATTTTAATTTTTGCTAGCGATAATCAACTTTATAAATAAAGAAACTCTATTTATGCCGAACAATCGTTTATTCCTGGTAGAGGTTAAAACACAGCAAGATAAATACCAAGTGATTTTATTATTGATTTTAATATCATAAGCATTATTAACTACAGACTTCCGATTTATATCACGATCATTATCAAGAAGATTATCATCATCATTATAAGAATAACCTTGTTATCATCATTATTTTTACTAGAATTATCATCACTTGGATTACCATCGTCATCATTACAAGGATTATCATGGACATCATGACTAGGATTAACGTCATTATTATTAGGATTATTTTCTGTATCATTACTAGGATTACATGTCATAACTAAGATTAACACGTCATCATTACTAGAATTATCATCCTTACTCGTTCAAGGATTATCTCTGTCTTTATTAACAGTTTATAATCGTCATATGTTCTAAAATTGTGTAACGTAGTGATATAGTCACGGTATCAAAACGGATATTATTGTATAGCTGGTCTTGTCAACGTGCCCCCAAATTCACGGCACTAAAAAGGTATTCGTTACGCGACGGTCGTCTTGTCTATAAAAAGGTACAACGCGAGAAATATATCTTCACAAGCTGCTTAGCTTTTATTTCCAGACTCGTCTCGTGGGTTGTTTCGGAGAGGAGGAAAAGCAGAGGGAAAAGAGAGAGAGGACACTGTTAAATTACTGTAATCCCACAATAGGGACCAGAGGCCCGTCTGTACCCTAGGCCTCGGAAAGCAAAAAGAGACCGGTATTTTTCTTCGTCATTCCTCGTGACCACGTAAGGTCCGGTTCCGGTCAACACCGGAAAGTTCCGGTTGGCTATCAATTCTCCATTCGGGGGGTCACGACAAACCGTTTTATGTTCATCACTTTAAAAAAAAAACCTTTACTTTTATTTCTTCTTCCTCTCTTTTCTAATAGTAGTCCTCCCAAAACTCAGGACCTTCATTATCTCGCTACAATTTCTAGGATCATTTACTAGAATTATCATCGTCATTATTATAAGGATTATTACCGTCATCATTAATAGGATTATAATCGTTATGATTATTATCATTATTAATTGTCATTGTTATTAGGATTATCATTTTTATCATCACTAGGATTATTCTCGTATCATTACAAAGAATAACAAATCAGCATTACATCCCATATCATCTGCCTTTTACAACTAGACCTACCTTTTCTTTATAGTTCCTCCCCCCCTCTCTCTCTCTCTCTCTCTCTCTATATATATATATATATATATATATATATATAAGAGAGAGTTTTATAATTTGCTTGAAGCATTGTGTATATATTGGTTAGGAAGTTGATTTAGAAGGCTATTACAATGCAGGTGTAAAGAAAAAAAAATAATATGGTAACAATGATGTTGTGTGTTAACCTGTATTTAAATCTTGAATTTTCGAGATAATATCTCTTTTTAAAAGATCACTGGAACTGAAGCAGTCTAGTTATGGCATTTCCTTTTAAATGAATTTTTTTTTTTAGAAAATGATGGTATTTTATATAACTATATTCTATGGACTCTCTCGTCGATTTTCGACGCATGAGGGTTCACACACACAATGAACACCCACAGAGTGATTTTATAGTGGTGAAGGCTTGTGTTGAACCATCCACACTTTTTGGCACAGTCGATAGGAAAGAATTGGTGCAACAAGGGTTGCCACAAACCCAATCAACGACCGACCTCAGGAATTTTGAATTCAGAGTCATCCCTCTCCTAGACTAGTTACCTACCCAAGGTTGAAGGGCCCAGTCTGCCCTACTATTTAACCCATAGCTGGAGAGAGAATATATGGATTCATACCTTTCCCAAGGGTATTAGCGCTATGTGAAATGCCAACAGCTTCGTCTAGGAATTGAACTCGAATCGATGAGTCCATTTCCCACGACCCTAACCACAAACCCATATCTTTTAACTTCATCTGCCTCTGCCGTTTCACTTCTTTTTCTTTTCCTTACGTTATCCTCTCTTCAATTTCTCATTTCTTTTTCTGCACTTCATCTTCCTTCATCTCCATTCTTCTTCTTCTTCTTCTTCTTCTTCTTCTTCTTCTTCTTCATTGTTTCTTTCACTCATTACTTATCTTTCTTTCATTTCCTTCCAATTCATCTAACTTTCTTCTTTACAAAAGTATCGCGTATCTTAACTTCTACTGTTCTCATTTCACCTCATCTATATTTCACTTCTCTACATTTAAGTCTCAACTCTCTAACCTCTTCTTTGTAGTTCATCTTGTTCTAGTTTAGTCTTTGCAGTTATTCTAGGCCAAGTGTTTTCAACCAATCTCGTATCTAATCAATATTAGGTGGGCCCGAGAATATTATGATATTCTTAATAGATTGTTAAGTTTTTTAACATACATGGTAAATATGGCAAATATGGAGGATTGAAATGATAATGCAAGACCAAGTTGTTGCAAAATCAACAAGGTTTTATTTAACACAGGGTAGAAACTGCTTCTATTCTCAAGCGACTTAAGTAGTATCTAACGCTGCATTCCAAACGTAAACGAACGCCATCCACGTGTAAGATGGCACAAACCACTTCCGGTTTTGACAAATCAATGTGGAGCAACTCTATATTTTTTTAGGTCTTCCTAACATAGATACAAACTATTCATTCTCTTAAGAAAACTTCAAATCATAATGGTCATGAATTCCTAACCTCATTCTAATTCAATTTACATTAATTTTAGTGTAAACAATAAAGTCCACACACCTGTTTAAGGTATATTTCTTTGACAATGAAAATCATCATACAAAAGAGTGAGTCATCTTGGACTTCGAGGTACAGACGGATCGCCTAATCCCTGCCAGGAGACCGGACCTAGTACTGATTCACAAGAAAAAGAGAACCTGTAATCTCGTGGATTTTGCCGTCCCAGCCGACCACCGAGTAAAATTGAAAGAAAGGGAAAAGATAGACAAATACTTAGACCTTGCCAGAGAACTGAGAAAACTGGAATATGAAGGTGAACGTAGTTCCAATCGTAATTCGTTCCCTTGGAACGATCCCCAAGGCACTGGAAAAGAATTTGGGTGAACTGGAAACCAGAAGAACCGAGACCTCCAAACTACAGTATGTTGGGATCGGCTAGAATACTCAGAAGAGTACTGGAAACCTGAGGAGACTTGCTGTCACTCGGCCCCCAGTGAACCACCAGCTACAGCAGGTGGGAAAAAACTAACAATAATAATAATGCATGAAATGTACCAACTCTTATGGGACATAGGTAGGATATAATTGAAAAAAAAACGATGATTATCGGTTTTCATTTGATTGATTGATTTAGTTAAATGTTATCTAATTAAATTTAAGAAATCACTTTCATTTTACGTTCATATTTATATTTTTATATTGCTTTTTCTTAAGATTTTTTTGCCCACATATGATATCATATATTCCTATCAAATACAAATAATTTGAACACAGTTGTATAATTTCAAATAATTATTTCTATTTAATAATAATCATTTGTTTGCACGCAGTTATATGGTTTCAAGAAACTAATTAATAATCCTTAATAAACAATTATAGCACCAAGCAATTATTCATAATACAACTAATTTACAGTTAGATGGTATGAAATACTCCTATCTAATAAAATTAATTTCCTTCCACACAAACGTTCACACCACATCAGAAGATGAAAATGTGTTTTTATCCGTTAAATTATTTTTTACAGCAAGTTAAAATGGTATTTTTCTTCAAACAGCTAAAAACATAAAATATGACTTTTTTTTAAGACTAAATTTTACACGCTATTTTTTTTTTCAAAATCGAAGTGGTTACTCTTTATCAATATTCTTGAAATTATACACTTAATTAGAGACACCTGGAAGTACAAACAGGGCCTTTTTACGATCTTTGGAAGCGAAACCACAACAGACCAAAGTTAACGGAGATTTCTTCAAAAATATAAGATAAGCATAAAAAAAGCACTATATCCTAATAGAAGACAGACTCAGAATTATTTTCATATATGTGTGAAATGTAAACGTTGTTGCATCGTCAAGGTTTAGCTTTGAAACTTTGAATTTTGAAAAAAAAATACACCTTCCCTAAAGAATTTGATATAAAGTGGTACAAACTTTTGAGACTAACTTGGTTCACCAATTCCATTTTCAATGGCCACTTGAATAAGGTTTGAGAAAATCCTACTTGTAGACAATCAATAAGGGAGCACTATTGGAGTAATGGTTATCATTAGTAAAAGATGCACGGCAACCATGAAAGCCGATAATCTCAGACGATTCATTTAGCAAATCGACAACGTCAATCTTCAACAGTTTAACGTTTTTAAACTCCGCTTCTGTGTTGGAATTATTTGTATATAAGGTGGGCTCCAATTCCCAACCTGAGTTCATAGACTAACCGAGGTCACGTGGTTTCATCCTTCACCAATCACTACCCATACTGCGTGGCTACACTACTTAAACACTGATACTGGCCATAGTTCTACTTGCAATCATTGAGGAGGACTTACCATACCCAGGATTATTTACCAGAGGATTACCAAAGATCAGGATTTCTTTACCGGAGGATTACCAAGGACCCACTTCCACTGGACAGGCGCTCTTGCTTAAAGCCTACATGATGGCCCATAAGATTGTAACAGAAAGCGCCTCCACTGCAATGGATCATCCCAGTTGACAGGGTTTAGTATATGATCATTATATCTCCTCGAGTAACATCCCTACAAAATGTTTTTCTGAGTATTACACTAAACTGCATCTGATGAGTTCTAGAGCTTCCCTATCCTTAAAAATTGGTTTATAAAAAAGCATTTTTGTGCAAGGAATCCAAAAATGCTATCAAAAAAGTCTTAAAGTCAACCAATTTTAAGTTATTGATGATTTCTAATTTTTTTTTCATAGCAAGATCAATATCCCGATGTGGCACTAAATCTATGAAAAAATGATTTTTTTCATTATTATTTCACATATATTGAATATTATTTGGTAATTTATGAGGGAGTGCGCCCTGGTCTCTTGCCTCAGAAATTGCTACCCGGTGACAATTAAAATAACGTCCCCAGCTATGTCGTCTCCATTTGTTCAGATCTATCTATATTATTTTGTTTGTTTATCTATCTATCTCAGTCTATTTCCAAACTATGTATCCATCTTCAATCTAAACAAGAATTACGACAAATTTCTATAAATAAACAAGAATTACGACAAATTTCTATAAATGAACAAGAATTACGACAAATTTCTATAAATAAACAAGAATTACGACAAATCGTGTGTCAACTTTCTCGTTTTCAATCAGTACCATGTGTAGTCTGAAAATGACCAATTGTTTTCATTGGCAATTATCACTTTCATTACAATGGTACAAAATTGGGTCTTTTAATAAAACTCATGACCATGTAAGGCCGCGTGCCAGACTTGGTTGCATGGAGAAAGTACCTCTGTAATCGACGTCTATGTAATCAATTAATACCGCCTTTTTTTTTCTAAATAAGTTAAAATGGCGTTGGCGCACAGTTCCCGTGGCTGTCCGTGTCTTGGCGAGACAATCGTGTGTCGTCAATTTTCTACTCGTCAATCAGCGCAGTGTGTAGGCTGGAAATGAGCAACTGTTTTCATGGCAGTTGATAATAAGCGACGCCAATCTTTTCCTCTTTGTAAATGAATGTCTGATTACCGCGTGAATTTGCCTATCTGTCTCATTTCCCCTGAACTTCTTCATTCCTCCTCCCTCTCTCTCTCTCTCTCTCTCTCTTTCTCTCTCTCTCTCTCATAGCTTATTTAATAATGGACTGCTTAGTCTAGCACATGGCTCTTAGTTGTTTATAGTACCCGATGTTTCTAAATGGTCACCCGTCTAAGTACTGCTCGGCTTCAACTTTGCTTAACTTATGTAATAACCTGCTGTTTGCCGCTAATTGCATATCAAATGCCTACAATGAAATCGGCGATTAGCAGTGTTAGTCATAGATGATTCTTCCAGAATGAGAATTAAAAGTGAAACGAGAAATAGAAATCTAAATGCAGATATCTTGAGATATATATATATATATATTTACCAACCCCTCCGCACGAGCAGATGTGACACAAGGTCAATTTCTTAAGCGGAGTTCAGCAGGTTTGAATTCAGAGTTTGACTTGCCTTACCAAGGTTAAAGAGTCCAGTCTGCCCTACTATTTACCCATAGCTGGAGGGAGAGTAGGATTCATACCTTTCCCAAGGATATTAGCGCTAAATGAAATGCAATTACCACGTCTAGGATTTGAACTCGGGGCGACGTGTCCATTTCCCATGACATTACGTTGAGAAGTTAGAAAAAACAAGTTTGGATTTTTAGCCTTATAGTATCCGATTTAACAATGTTGTCACCTGTCCAAGTATTTCTCAGCTTGTATTTTGATTAACTTATGCCGTGGCTTCTTGTTTGTCAGCTTTCTTGATTGTCCGTACAGAATCAATGATCATCGGCTTCTGATTCTCTTCAAAATGAAAAAACACCCAACAATGTAAATTTTTATCTTATCAGGAGTTGTTTTTTCAATTATTTTTTTTTTTTCCTTTCTTAGTATCGTGGTAGTTAGTGCGCTGACACCTTCACTCACTCCGTGTGTGATTTGAAATCGTCCGTGTATTGTAACTCATCCTCAGACAGAATAATCAATACTATCAGCCTAACGAGAGAGAGAGAGATAGAGAGAGAGGTAGAGAGAGAGTGAGAGAGGGTGTGTGAGAGAGGGGATAGAGAGAGAAAGAAACAGAAAACTGGAAAACGAAAGAAAATATAAAGGGCATAATAAAGTGAGAGAAAGAAAGGGAGAGATAGAAAGAGAGAGAGAGAGAGGAGATAAAGAGAGGGAGTGAGTGGGAGAAAAGAAAGAGTGGAGAGAGAGAGGGGGCGGAGAGAAAGAGACAGAAAACTGGAAAACAGAAAGAAAAATATAAAGGGTGAGAGAAAAGGGAGAGAGAGAAAGAGAGAGAGGAAGATAAAGAGAGGGGGAGAAGGGAGAGAGAGAGGCGGAGAGAGAGGGGGGCGGAGAGAAAGAGACAGAAAACAGGAAAACAGAAAGAAAAATATAAAGGGCATATTAAAGTGAGAGAAAGAAAGGGAGAAAGAGAGAGAGAGAAAGAAAGGGATAAAGAGAGAGAGAGAAAGAAAGGGATAAAGAGAGAGAGAGAGAAGAGAAAGGAGAGAGAGAGAGAGAGAGAAAGAAAGGAGAAGAGAGAGAAAGAAAGAAAGAGAGAGAGAGAAAGAAAGGAGATAAAGAGAGAGAGAGAGAGAGACGAGAGGGAGAGACAGACAGACAGACAGAAAGGGGAAAACAGAAGGAAAATATAAAGGGCATTATAAAGAGAGAGAAAGAAGGGAGAAAAAGATAGATAGATAGATAGATAGATAGAGAGAGAGAGAGAGAGAGAGGAGAGAGAGAGAGAGAGAGAGAGAGAGAAAACCAGAAAAGTAAATTAAACTTCTCATTTTTAGAAAGTGAGAAAAATAAAAGAAACAAAAAAACGTGAGATCTCAGAGAAGAATGACAACAAAAACAAGGAAGGTGTTTAAAATTAAAGGAAAAATGAAATAAAAGAACAAAAAAGTGAAATAAAAAAGCAAAGATATAATTGAAAAATAACCATTTACTAAGCATTGTCTAGTTTTGCACAAGCTCAACTCCCAGTGAGAATCAAACTCATTACTTTTTATCTGTTTGTCAAGATCAATATTGCACACAATTTATGATTTATAAAATTTAGCCTAGTTATGCACAAGGCAAGAAGAATGGGACACCCAGTGAGAATCAAAGTCACAAATATTCTTGTAATTTACTTCTAGAAACATGACACTACGTGAGGTGACCGAAGTTGTTATTTACTTAGTTTAACTTAGTTTGGCACAAGGTCAGTAGTATGAGGCACTCGGTAACAAAAGAAAATAACTCACAGTAATAAACGTGTAATTTTGTCTAATCCAGGAATAACCGGTCCATAACGCAACGAAAACAACCAACAACATTTGTTGTGCAAAAGATGAAGGCCAGATTTATCACAGTAAAGTAACCAGATGGTTCAAGAAATTTTGCTTGGGTTGAAAGATCCTGGTTGATCAGACAAGGTTAGATTGGCTTTAGAGCGTAGATTCCGAGGCTGTGTTCCGAAGCCATGAAGGCAAATCCAGCAAGTAGCACTGTAGGGTATCAAGCGAGCTCTGCATGTCATTGTCCAGGTTGTGATTCGTTACCTTTCCTAAAGTGTAAATCTCTTGTAAGAAAGGTTCAAACTTATATGTAGAAAGATACATGACTCCGACGAAGGTTGACAGACAAAACATTTAATATAGTACAGCACATGGATGTGACGAGATACAAAGTACATAGGTAAAAGGGTACATAAACAAAGAGTACATAAATAAAGATGAAGACACAATCATGAATGGTACAAGATATACAAAAAGTACAGACATGAGACTAGGGATAGTCCATGCTGTGAAGAACTTACAGTAATGTAAGTGGGACCAAAAAACCCCAACGAGAAGGGATAGACCGTGTCTAGCCCATGATTCTCGTGGTTACTGGAACAGGAAAAGAGAGAGAAGCCTTTTGAACCAGCCGCTTAAATACTAATTCCCCTAGCGGGCACCAGCAAACTAAACCGGGCAGACAACTCTCCCAGGCAAATACGAAACTAACGCTACGCTCTCAATCGTAAAGCTTTATCCTATTTTATATCTTACTTTTACACTTGAAATATACTTTGATATTGCTATGCATTTTCATGTATTAAACACTGTAAGGATTTATTGATTGAAAACTATTTTAACGTTAAATTCTAATCATAATCCTAATTACATATATATAAGTAAAGTAAGTAAAGTCGTCGGGGCCGGCCAAATGTCGGTATCAGCCAATCAGCGAGGGAGTCTATCCCTTTTCACTAGCGCTAGACCAAGGAGATTGTTTTTGCATCTGAGGTGGAGCGCCACACCTATCATCAGTTCTTTACTTTACCGCACAGATCCCCGTGCTACTCATAACGCTGAGTTGACGAGGACCGGTATCGAACTAGGAACCTTGTCATTTCTAACCGAACGCTCTACCGACTGGGTTAACCCGGCCCATATCGCGCTTAAATTATTAATAATTGTAAAAAAAAAACAATTTGAAATGAAAACTGAGCCTCGTCCCTCTCAAATAAAATGTTGCTTGCATGTAATAATCAAACAATTATTTTGAATATTTTCCACATCAATTTTACACAAAATCGTAGGTATTTATTTATTTGTAAACTTTTTACTTAACTTCTTGTTACTGTAAAAAAAAAGGGACGAGAGTAAAAAACAATTTTTAAAATTGCTTACTCAAAACTTTGGTGTATATAGCATAAGAATATTGTGACGTAAGCTGTGACGTAGAGCTATGACGTAGTTTTTGTTACAGACAGAAGTACAGACAATCTCCATTATATATATATATATATATATATATATATATATATATATATTTTATGAGGTAGGTAAAAGAATAAACAATCATACTGTCGGATTCTACTACAATCCTATCTTCATATATAATATATATATATATATATATATTATATATATATATATATATATATATATATATATAAACTGCCAATTTCTGATAATAAAGGGAATTTCTTTCTAAATCAGATATACTAGAATTAAATTAATTATTCTACATATTATGGCCGGAATATGACAGGAAAAATTGTATTATTGTCGAACTGATTTTTTTAAAAATTTCATTGAAAATATTTGCATATTAATTTTCAGGATCCGGAAATGTAGATCAGGAAATGAGACATCAGCCATTATTTCCGACTGAAATTAAACAGAGAACAATTTGATTCGACAAAAAAGATTGGATTCAAGAAATTACTGCAACCGAATCAGAACAAGAATTTACTGCTGAGTTTTATCGTCATATTCTCCTTTTGATATCGACAATGTTTATGTCTATTATTATTTACTCCTTTTGAGTTTTCACGTCAGCATTAGCTGATGGTCTTTCACTGGAGTCTGAGTGACAGCAAGTCTCCTCAGGTCTCCAGGACTCTTCTGAGTATTCTGACAGATTGCAGCAGTGCAGTGTTCTGAATGGTTTCAATCCTTCCTCTGATTTCCAGACTTTTCAAACGTTTTCCCAATCCTTTTGGGACTGTTCCAAGTGCACTAACTACAATTGGTATCACTTTCACTTTCATATTCCATTACTTTTTCAGTTCTCTGGCAAGGTCCAGATATTTGTCCATTTTTTCATTTTCCTTTAGCTTCACCCTGTGATGTGCAAAATCCGCCAGTTGACAAGTTCTTTCTTTTTTTTTTTGGTTTATCAACACTAGGTCTGGTCTTCTTGCTGGGATAAGGTGATCCGTTTTTATTTTAAAGTCCCAGAGAATCTTTTCTTCTTCTTCTTCTTCTTCTTCTTCTTCTTCTTCCTTCTTCTTCTTCTTCTTTGTTTCCTTTTCACCTCGTCCTCCTACTTCTACTTTGTTTCCTTTCCATCTTTTTGTTCTTGTTCTTGTTATTTTTCTTTGTTTACCGTCCTCATCGTCTTCCTCCTCCTCGTTTTTCTTCCTCTTCTTTTTCCTTTCCTTTTTCTTCCTGTTGGTCTTATTGTTTCTTGCATTCAGTCAGGGTTCGAATCACGCACAAGGCGGTCTTCCTGTCTATACCTCTGCTGATGAGGCCTAATAGGCCGAAATGTACATACAGAGATTGATTTTATCGATTTGTTTAGCCTTACATTTGAATAGGTATGCCCGCCTAATTAATTAATTATTAATTAATTAATTTTAAAAATTACGTACGTCTTCAATTAAGCACATATTACCCCAAAAATTATTGGCTAAAAAAGCCATATCAAAACACATCCTTTGTTTATTTACTTCTCATATATATATATATCTGATGTGCTCAGGATGGTCTCAATTCTTCTTCTGATCTCCAGTTCCCCCAATCACTTTTTCAGGTCTTCAGAGATCATTCCAAGTTTACCAAATGGAATTGATATCACTATCCTCTTCAATATTCCACAGTTTTGGAATTTCTGGTATGAGCAAAGCCTGTGTCTATTTTTGTGCTTTCTTTTATTTTCATTCTATGGTCTGGTAAACCGACCAAATCCACGAGATATCAATTTTTTATGCTTGTCAATTAATACGAGTTCTGATCTTCCGCTGAGGATTT
>CM042161.1:44368601-44405226 GCA_023376005.1 Doryteuthis pealeii
AACCAGTCTAGTATTATTTTATGCCCAAATTTTAAGGAATCACCTTCATTGCATGTCAATATATACATCCTTTGTGTAGTTGTTTCTTTAAAGTTTGTTTTTTTACATACATTCCTGTCAGATACAAATCATTTTAAACAGATCTATTTGACCCATAAATGGACCCTAAGAGATATTAGCCCTCTAGTAATCAGGGTGGATTTGAATGTAATGGCAATGGAGGAATACACCACAGTACCCAGATATCCAGAACTGGAGCCTCACCATCAGATAGTTGATTGTCAGACTAAATATACCCTTTTTTTGGGGGGGGGGTCTTAACCCTTTTTATGGGATACGGTCAACGTATTTTAATCCCTGTCGACTGGGTGGAATTTGCAACTTATTTGTATTTTATAGGAATACTTGTGTTGAATAAACTAAAGATACTGTACAAAATGTAAATATAAACGTACAAATATCATTTGTATTATTCAAACTATTGTCCATCTTCATTGTTGTCTGTACAACGTTTCGGCCGATGTGCCCTCCGGCCTTCTTCAGGTATTTTTTGTCGTACTCGGGAACCTTCTAATAATTAACACAGCTTAACACCTGTACCCTAGCTATGCTTAGTTGATTGAGAACAGGATACCCCCGTATACTGAATAAAGGGTTAGGTTAAAAATTTCCTGGTGGCTCCTTATTACGACAAGGTTCCCGAGTCCGAGAAGGTTCCCCGAGTCCGAGAAGGTTCCCGAGTCTGACAAGAAATACCTCATAGACCGAAACGTTGTACAGATAACAATGAAGATGAGGACAATAGTCCGAATAATACAAATAATACTAATTATCAAGCCTCATCTAAACAAAAATCCAGAGAATTAATAAGCGTACAATATACGCATCTCTCTGACCTCTTGGCATAAAATGACCCCAGACGGGTTGAAATGTCGTTAAATTAATTAATTCATCAATCTTTTATGGAGAGAGGTTGTGTTAATTTTTGTGTGTTTTTATTTTGGTTCTTGTTTTGTTTTGTTTTGTTTTTTGTCACAAATCTGTTAAATTTCAATGTAGTAATCCAGGATAATCCATACTAGTTTGACTACGGCAGGTTCCCTAAGTAAATCTTTATTAGCCTAAATATAACAAGACACACGATAACACTAATGTGGTACTCGGTGACTATATCACTTACAAACAATGGCTTGTGAGGCTAGCTTGCTAAATATCTCGCTTAAGATAGTTGTTAACAAAACAACCTTTGTGTTCTTCAGTATATTCGCGCTTGCCCGCAAAAATAACATTGTCAATTGGTGCAGAAAAACGGGTTCCCGCTTAAATATATCTCTTCAGATGTATTTGCGTTGCGTTGTAGTTGTTTCGGGGGGATCTGTTTAGTGTACAAAATCGCAGTAATCATGTCTAATCACCAACCATAACAACAGGAAAAAGATGAATTCCTAACAAAGAGAATTTTGCAACTTATTTTTTTCTACCGTTTTAAGGTTCTCTTTTACTTTTGTTGTCCATCTTTTCTATATCTTCTCCGACGTAATCCTTATTCTTTCTTTTACTTTCATTTTTATTCTTTCTTTATTTATTTGTTTTTTTTTTTTTGTTTTTGTTTTTTTTTTTACCACAAAGAAGCAAGGAATTATCCCTTTTCTTTATTCTATGTCTATTTTCTGCTCTAAGTGTTCTTTCTTAGCCGATGATGCCACCTTCATTACCGCCTGAATAGCCTTGTCTGATAATACGGACAATCCTCTCGTCAAGTGATTTGCTGTTTATTGTGACAGTTGATCCACTGGATCAAGTGTTTACGACACGGTTTGAAAGCCACATTAGCTGGGTTCAACGTATCGTGATCAAACCCATGATCGCTGGCGGTCATCGGAATCCATTTTGATCGCGTCTCATCATCAACGTCTCTTTGCAAAGGAAAACAAAAAAATACACAGAGAAGAGACAGAGAGCAAGAAAGACAGAGAGACAGAGAGGACAGAGACAGAAAGAGACAGAGACAGAGAGACAGGTAAATATCATACTTTTTTTTGTCCATTTTAGGTTTCTTGTTTGGTACCGTGTCTCTTTCCGTTTCCTCTTTAGCATGAGCAAAACTGGGAAGCGCCAGTGTCAATAACAATCCGACAGATTTGCTGGTCATTTGCAGATGCTATTTACCGGGCCGTGCGTCGTTTCACTGTGTTAAGTGGGCAAGGAAATCAGGCGATTAGTGAAGAGGTTTTTGGCACGTACGTACAGAAGGAGCGGCAACTACAGAAACAGTATCAGGTTTTTAGCTGCCATGTTTACGTTGTGAACTAATCGTAGCCACTTGATTATTTACTCAGATCACCTCCCACCATTTCTGTTGTTATTTATTGACAGGTTTCAGTGTGTGTTCTGATTATTTGTGCAAAGTCTGCACTATACCTTCATATATAGTTCTGTGGGTAGAGTCTCGGATCAAAGACGTTGAGGTTTAATGGTTGATTGAGTGATGGATTTCAAGGCCATATCAACCCGTTTAAGGTTATGTTATGCCTAGATGTTAGAGAATCGCATTCATTCAGTCCTATCGAATACGAGTGGTTTTTAAACAGGACTATCGAACCATTGGGGCCGGGTTAGCTCAGTCGGTAGTGTTTGGCTAGAAACCACAAGGTTCCTAGTTCGATACCGGTCCTCGCCAACTCAGCGTATGAGTAGCACAGGCATCTGTGCGGTAAAGTAAGGAGCTGATGGTAGGTGTGGCGCTCCACCTCAGACGCCAAAAAACAATCTCCTTGGTCTAGCGCTATTGAAAAGGGGATAGACTCCCTCGCTGACTGGCTGATACCGACATTAGGCCGCCCCGACGACTTTTTACTTTTATCGAACCCTCAGATATGAGACAAACGCGTACTACCACATGGAGTTATGACAATCACTAGGTACTACACCCTCCAGAGCAAGAGTCTCATTTAGTGTGTTAACCAGGACACCATTAGAGTGAGGACTGCCCCCTGTTTAGGTGATACAGCCAGCGTATTCTAAGCCTCGACAAGGATTTACCTATAGATTGAATTTGTGGATGGACGTAACGGTTATCCACATGAATAATGCAATGGCGTTAAATCAATCAATAATAAATAATAAATACCCTTTTGGAGGGTCTTAATCCTTTTTATGGGATAAGGTCAACGTATTTTAATCCCCACCGACTGGGTGGCATTTGCGACTTATTTGTATTAGATAGAATACTTGTGTTCAATAAACTTAGGAAAATGCACAAAATGTTAATATAAACGTACAATATACGCATCTCCCTATCATCTAGGTTTGTAGGATCCTCTGAGGCTCCATAAATCCTGCCAATGTGCAGTAGCCTTTGCAGCAAACCAGAATCGTATTTCAGTTACGACAGCTTGCTGTCTTGTCTTGCCAATTCGACGGTAATTGGACTTAGTATTATTCTACAGTTGTAAGCGAGTTCGATACCCAATAGCGCTATTACGTTCACCTTCGGACTAATGCCCTTTGGAAAAGTATTCATCCTCTCTTCCTCTAGTTATGGATTAAATACTACCATTACTGTTCCATTAAATGGTGGCTTTGGCAATAAATAACCACTGAATGTTTTTATGCCCTTAAACAAAAAAATATTTAAAAGCAAACCAAAATTGACTGTTCAGATAAAACAACTGAATACCCAATAGAAGAATGTATGAGAAATTAGGGACTTTTAACGAGTCTGTGTGGCCGGGGTATCTAGTGCTATTGTTGTTGTCATTGGGTGCCACCTGCATTGTACTTGCTAACCTCCTTCTTTTTCTCCTGGGGATTTCACCCGTACTGCTAATTAATTATAAAATTCAGCATGTTCTCTTAATATGTTCTTACTGTTCTCTACATCATAAATAACAATAGACGATGTAGAGATATATATTACCAAGAGCAAAAGGCATACTTCGCAATAATAATAATAATAATAATAATAATAATAATAATAATAATAATAATTTGAAAAACTATCAGTAGGACTACTACAAATACTGTAATCATGTCCTTTGCCTTTAGCTTTTAAACTCATTAATGTCAACAATTTAGGGATTTTTGTGTTGTTTTTTTTGTTTTTTTTTCAAATTTTATGCAAATAAAAAGTAAGACTGAAAAAAATAAGATACGATATGTTACAATGCTGCCTTGGCAATGTAAGTAATTGGGAAGTGCAATCGAGCACTTTGAGAAGTGTCAATTTATCAATCTTGTTATTTAATAAGATTAGTTTAGATATGACACACACACGCCTCAAATTATTTACAGAACCTACTGTTAATAGAAATTAAGTAATTTTTATTTGGGTAGAAAATCTATTATTAACTAGGGTTTATAGCTCAGTCGGTAGAGCGTTCGGCTAAAAACCACGAGGTTCCTAGTTCAATACCGGTCCTCCCCAACTCAGCGTATGAGTAACACAGGGATCTGTGCGGTAAAGTAAGGAGCTGACGGTAGGTGTAGCGCTCCACCTCAGACGCTAAAATAATCTCCTTGGTCTAGCGCAAGTGAAAAGGGAATAGACTCCCTCGCTGACTGGCTGATGCCGACTTTAGGCCGCCCCGACGACTTTACTTTACTTAATGTTGCTCAATTGTTCAATTACATAGAATAACGTGTTTAATTTTAGGAGGCAAAAGTGAAGGATCATTGTATACATTGATTGATAGTTTATTTGGTAATTTATGGGGAAGTGCGTCCCAGTCTCCTGCTCAGAAATTGCTACCCGGTGGCTATTAAAATAACGTCCCCAGCTATGTCGTCTCGGTGGTGTTACTTGAAAGAAAACAACCAACTTAGGGCGTTAAATGTATTTTAGAGGCGGGGCGGGGGCTTCTCTTTTTTTATATGAACAAATGGAGATGGGTGGATAGATATATATAAACAAAGTAAAAAAATGAACAAATTGAGGTAGATAGATAGATAGACAGATATCCATCTTCATATCTAAACAAGAATTACGACAAATTTCTATAAATAAACAAGAATTACGACAAATTTCTATAAATAAACTTCTAAACAAATTACGATAAATAAATAAGAATTACAACAAAAAAAGAGAAGCCGCCTCCCTCTAAAATACATTTAACGCCCTAAGTTGGTTGTTTTTCTCTCTCTCTCTCTCTCTCTCTCTCTCTCATACACGCTCTCTCTCTTTCTCTCTCCTCACACACACACACACACACACACACACTATCTCTCTCTCCTAACACACATACACACAAACACACACACACTCTCTCTCTCTCTCTCTCTCTCTACAAAGTAAAAAAATGAACAAATTGGGGTAGATAGATAGATAGATAGATATCCATCTTCATATCTAAACAAGAATTACGACAAATTTTCTATAAATAAACTTCTAAACAAATTACGATAAATAATAAGAATTACAACAACTCTCTCTCTCTCTCTCTCTCTCTCTCTCTCTCTCTCTCTCTCTCTCTCTTCATACACTCTTTCTCTCTCTCTTCTCTCTCCTGACACACACACACACACTCTCTCTCTCCTAACACACACACACACACACACACTCTCTCTCTCTCTCTCTCTCTCTCTCTCTCTCTCTCTCTCTCTCTCTCTCTCTCTCTCTCTCTCTCTTTCTCTGTGTGTGTGTAAGTGTTTCCCTCGTTTTCCTCATCTCTAATGCCATCCCTCCCGCATTAACAAGTCCCGTCGTAGACTCACCAAGGTAGAAGAGATGGAAATAGAAGATAAGGAAGAAAGCGCCTTCAAGATCATTCGATCCGTTCACCCTTTTTAGTTGAATCCACGAATGGAAGGCGTGGCTGCCTGCGAGTAAAAGCCGGTGGGTGAAAAGGAAAACGGCTCGCTGGTAATAAGAGTGTCGAGAAAACGGTGAACCAGAATATCGAGTAGAGGTGGGAGTGTAAGAAAGAAAGGAAGGGGCAGACAGCTAGCTTAATGGTTCATCTGTATTGCAAACCATCTGGACATTTAAAAGAAATGAGGCAAGTCATGTGTTAGACTGCTCCGTAGGTGAGAATGTGAGGGCCGAGAGCGGGTGGTAAGGGTGATGGATTAAGGCGGGAATATGGTCTCGGTGTTCGGGGAAAAGGGGGTGAAGGGCGATAGGAATTTCGATGATACATTTTTATCGGGTAGGTTGGAATCGAATAACAGTGGGTGCGTGCATGTGTGTGCGTGCTCAGGCCTGTGTAGATTTATGCGTGTTTTTTTAACATGACCCAAAGTCTTCTCTCCCGCTCTCTTTCTCTTACTGTCAAAATCTATCCCCTCTCTCTCTCTCTCTCTCTCTCTCTCTCTCTCTCTTCTCTCTTCTACTCACCCCGTCTCTTTCTCTCTCTCTCTCTCTCTCTCTCTCTCTCTCTCTCTCTCTCTTACTCACCCTCTCTCTCTCTCTCTCTCTCTCTCTCTCTCTCTCTCTCTCTCAATGTCTATCCCTCGCTCTCCCAGTCCGTCTGTCGTCTGTCTGTCTGTCTCTCTGTCTCTCTGTCTCTCTGTGTCTCTCTCTCTTTTCTCTCTCTCTCTTCTCTCTCTCTCTCTCTCTCTCTCTATATATATATATATATATATATATATATATATATATATATATATGGGAGAAATGTGAGGAGGTTAATCCATTCTGAAAATGTCCCTCATTGAAGCTAGGACTGGGCTTTTGGTCCTGATGATGGTCTAAATGGCCGAAACGTTGCATCGTCGACAATAAACATCCAGTTTCCATAACATCCCGTGTTTGTCTACTTTTCTCCACACACACACACACACACACACACACACATATATATATATATATATATATATATATATATATATATACTATTTTATACTATTGTTGATATTATATTCTGACTCCGTCTACACCAATTACCACTGACTTCAGCGTTCGCTACATCATGAACATGTGACGATCTTAATTTAACTTTGTTTTATTGATTGATTTTAACGGCACGTCAAACCGTTTAGTGTTATTTCATGCCACGATTTTAAGGAATTGTGAACGTTTATTATTATATTTGTTGTACTTTCATGAGAGTATTTTGCACAAGGTTATGTGATATCAGCTATAATACAAATAATTTGCAAACAGATATATTTGCCCCATTGATGGGACCCTAACAAGTACTACCACTCCGGATCAGAGTGAACCTGCGAGCAATGAAACAGTTCTTCACACACCGCAGATCGTCAGTACTGGAGCCTCACAACCTCCCATGAATGACACTCGTTTTTTTTTTTTGTTTCTTTCGTTTTGTTTTGTTTTTTGTAAGGACGGTCTAATCTCCTTGTGGGGTTTCAGCATATTTTAAGTCCCATCAACTGTTTGTTTGAGAGAATTTCGAAAGAAAAATAACAGCTAAAAAACGCCAAATCTGTGCACTTCATTTTTTTTTTCTCTCATATACAGCATTTCCTTTTTTTTCCCCAGATCGTCTCATATACATTGAAAAAGGGTGAATGTTCACCCTAAATATTGGAATTGATCAAACCAGCAACAGAACAACAATTGAATATTAAAATTTTAATTTTTGTTCTGTTTTTCTTGTTTTTGTTCTTTTTACCAATGCTTCAAAAGACAAAAAAAAAAACATTCACAAGAACAAAGTCTCTCTCTCTCTCTCTTCTCTCTCTATATATATATATATATATATATATATATTATATATATATATATATATATATATATATATTATATTATTATTATTATTATTATTATTATTATATTACTAGCAAAATAGAAAGACACCCTCCGGGCGATGTAAAAATAATTTTTTGAAAGATATTGCCTGAGGGGATGGGAGCTGAAAATGCAATGTCATAGAGTGTGTACCATAAGTATGTAAAATCGTCAAATTTATTAAAGGAGTAAAAAAAGAAGAAAGAAAGAAAGACAATTTGAAATTGAAACAGTTCCGATAACTTTACATATTATATTAGAATAAAACAATCTATATATAAATATATAACGCCGCGCATCTATTTATTGAAACAATGAGTATTGTCTAAACGTTGCATGCTCATATTTTGAGTATATTTATTCTATATTTATTAAGTTGGATTATGTGTTGGGTAATGTGACGTAAGCAGTGACGCAGTTTTTGATACAGACAAAAACCGGAAGCGAATCTCCGTTATTAAAAGATTATTATTATCAAATCTAATAACAAAAATTTGCTTTTTACATATGAAAATGTACAAAGAAAAATATCTATTAAACCTTCGGTTCATATGTCGGTTCTCTGATCTCTGCTGAGGTAATACATGCTACAATAACCATAAAATATCCACCTTTAAGCCAGTCGAACCCGCATCTTACTTTCTATCTTACGTGAACTTTAATGTTGACTAAAAAATTAAAAAGCTCTGTCGGTGAGGCTTAGAATACACCAACTACAACCCCTCCAGGTGTCCTGGGTAGAACACTAAATTCTATCTGTTGATGAGGCTCCAATCCTGGAGCTCTTGGATGTTCTACCACTTTTGCCATTACTCCCAGGCCCATGCAGACCCACCCAGGGGATAATATAACTGTTTAAAAGTTATTACATAATCCTTACAACAAGGTCACGATAATGAGCTCAATGACATTCGACCTTAACACGCTTCCATAGCTTTTTAGGCAATCTTCAACATTCTTATAGTATTCTTTCTTTTTCTTTCTATCTTGGACCTGACACTAAGTTGTATTTTGTAGGTGAGGTTCGAAGCTCTTGGTGAGTGTGGAATCACCTTTTCTTTTATATTTCCTTTTTTTCCCATAGTTTCTCTTTCTTCACTTTCTAGTATTTATTTTATACTATTTAAGACCATGCTGAATAAACCACAGTATGATATTCAATTATTTACACCGTTTGATATATTACTTAAGAGCTTATTGATAATAGTCAATATGTCAAAAGAATAATGACCTTGCATTAACTCTCTCTCTCACTCATTTTTCTTTCTTTCCTTCTTTATATTTATTATTTTGTTCGATTGAAAACAGATTAGCATTATTGCTTCCGCGCGCTCATCTCTTCTATATTTACCCTACTTTCTTTTCTTATATATTATTTCTGTATAGCATGTCCTCTCTCCCCGTCTTTCTTTCTTTATTAATAAAAACGGAAATGGTCAAATTATTTTAGCATGAGGTGACCACACTCCTAAGAAATTTGAATTCAGCGGATAAGCAAACAACCATATTTAATCAGGATTTACATTTTTTGGCATTCATTCTTGGGACGCGTCTCATTTTTAACCTGAGCGGTAAGCCAAGATGAATAAACGGTCGTACTTTTTAAGGAACACGAGTATATTAATTTCTTTTTTAATTTCCTTTCTTTCTGGGTGTTCTCCTTTCTTTGTCTTTTTGTTTTGTTTTTTTTCTTACATAGTTGATCACTGGATATTTAAATTCTCTTTACAAAAATATAATGCACCCTCTTTTCGCTCGCCTTTCTTTCCATTATTCTCAGTTTTTTCTTCCCACCTATTCTATCTGTATTTTCTCCATGCTTTCTCATTTAAATTATTTTCATTACTGTCCACTATATTTCACCTTTCCTCCCTCTTTCCCGATTTTTTTTCTCGCTTTCTTTATTTACTGTTCTTTCTTTTTTCAATTATCGTGATTTGTATGTACAAACTTTCAGTCCGTATCATTATTTATATTTCGTTTATTTTCCAGTGAACAATCTCCTCAAGGAAAGTTGCCCAAGGCTTCGGTGACAACCAAAATCAACCTGAGGATCTCAAAGCCAGCGCCAACCCATTATCACTTGCCATTCTGAAAATTCTCCTCATTGACAACTCTTGCACACTTCCGTACAATTCGATCTGTCAGCTTCCATTCTGCTAAAAGGTCACTTTACCGCACAACCTACCTCTTCTCTCTCTGCTTTGCTCTGCGGCTTAATCACATAGATTCTTCTTGTGCAGCCAATGTTCCGTCTTTTCTTACTCCATTATTCCCTGCGTCTCGTTCTTGCAATTGCTGCAAATTATAAACGCCATCTTTTTTTTTTTTCTTTGGATCAGCCTTTTTTTCTTCTTTTTTTTTTTTTTTTGACAACATTTTCTTTATTTAACTATTTTATACATCCCTTTTTTTTTTTTTTTTGCTTTCCTTACTTTTACTAAATTTCATCTTTTTTCTTTTCTTTGGCGGGGGTATTTCGCTGTTTATTTAGATTTTCTTTCTTTTCTTGTAACACTTCTTAATCTTCCGAAGAAGGATATTTTTCATCTTTCTCTTTGCAACTTATCTTTTACATATTTTATTCTTTTTCCTTGAACAAATTTCTTTGTTCTTCTATTTTCATTTCTATTTCTTTACGCTCCTTCCTTCTCTGAATATTGCCATCAAAACTTTTTTTCTTTATTTTTCAGAAATTTCATTACTACTACTAAAAATGATTTAAAAAATAATCTTTTCTTTCACTGTTCTTAAATTCATCATAATAGTCTTTTCCTTTTCCTTCTTTTTCTCAGTTATTTTTATTTCAACCAATTCTTAACCTTCTCTCTCTTTCTTTATTTTACTACATTTATTTCACTTTTTCAATTTTCTATTTCCCTTTCTCAATTTCTTCGTTTTTATTTTTTCTTTCTCAATTCTTTTTCTTTCCTTCTTGAAAATAAAAAAAGGAGAAGAGTTCTTCCTTTTATTTTTCCATTTTCTCAATTCTTTTTTTCCTTTTTCTTTCCTCCCAATAATTTTCGTTTCTTAAATTCTTTATCTGCAACTCGTTTTTCCTTCCCTCGAATTTTCTTCTTCATTTCCAACCAGTTTTCTTTTTCTTCAAATTCTTCCCTTTTCCTCAAAAGCTATCGTTCATCATAATTCTTCTATATACTTTCATATTTTTCCTTCTTTCTTCATAAAAACAACTTTTCGTCTCTTCAAAAGTCTCAATCGGAAAATGGCCAAACAATACGACGTGACAATAAAACTAATCTTTCTTCATCCAAACTCACATCACGACGCCACTTCATCATTTGCGAAGAGAAATAAATAAACAACAACAACAACACCGATTGTAATATTTCAACTGTCAAAACACTTTGACCCTCGATATGAATTCCTTTCTTTCGATACACGAATGAAAACACACTTGTTCTGACATTAGCCACAATTTCCAAAACACACAAAATCCTTCTACACAAATGTTAGACATGGAGTTTTTCTATCAGTCACTGATATTCGCGGGCGTTGTTCAATTGGCAACCGAAAACTTAAGTATCTCTAAAGCAATTGTTCTCTTTATCGCCAGAACCCCAGGGCTAACCATGGCAACAATTTCCAGAGCAACCGTTCACGCCAGGCTGGCATCTCCACGTGGTTCTATAAGGTTTCAGAATCAATACCCGATGCACAGCAAGTATACGTGAGGGTCCCCATAATAAAACTCATCCACCAAGTCATATTCTTGCCATCGTAAGGAAATGAAACAGTACCTACGTTTGTATTGTCTATGTGAGCGCATTGTGATTATTGTTTGGGTATTGAGTTGACTGCAAGGCTCTTGAAAGAATCTAAGACTTCCTAGATCCCAGTGGTGTTTGATATCTTGTGAACTGGGAAGGTGCTGGAAATTTCAAGAGCCTTGCAGTCAACTCAGTACCCAACAATAATCACAATGCGCCTCACATACACATACAAACGTAGGTACTGTTCATTTCCTTACGATGGCAGAATATGACTTGGTGATGAGTTTATTATGGGGACCCCTCACGTATTACTTGTGTGCATCGGGTATTGATTCTGACCTTAAAGTATAACGTGGAGATCCAGCCTGGGTGAACGGTTCTCTGGAACTGTGCCATGGTTAGCCCCGGGGTTTTGGCATAAAAGAACAATTGCTTTAGCGATACTTAAACTTCGGTTGCCATTGACAACGCGCGAATATCAGTGACTGATAGAAAAAACTCATGTCTAACATTTTGTGTAGAAGGATTTGTGTGTTGGAATTGTGCTAATGTCAAACAAGTGTGTTTTCATCGTGTATCGAAAGAAAGGATTCTTATCGAGGGTCAAAGTGTTGACAGTTGAATATACAATCGGTGTTGTTGTTGTTGTTTTTTTTTCTTTCTCTCCAATGATGAGTGGCGTCGTGATGGTGAGTTTGATGAAGAAAGATTAGTTTTATGTCACGTCTATTGTTGGCCATTTTCCGATTGAGACTTTTGAAGAAGACGAAAAGTTGTTTTTATGAAGAATGAAAGGAAAAATATGAAAGTATATTAAAAGATTATGATGAACGAAGCTTTGAGGAAAAGGAGAAGAATTGAAGAAAGAAGAAAAATGGTTGGAAATAGAAGAAGAAAATTCGAGGGAAAGGAAAAACGAGTTGCAGATAAAGAATTAAGGAAATTAAAATTATTGGGAGGAAAGAAAAAGGAAAAAAAGAATTGAGAAAATGAAAATAAAAAAGGAAGAAACTCTTCTTCCTTTTTTATTTTCAAGAGGAAAGAAAAAGAATTGAGAAAGAAAAATAAAACGAAAGAAAATTGAGAAAAGGAAATAGAAAATTGAAAAAGTGAAAATAAATTGTAGTAAAATAAAGAAAAGAGAGAGAAGGAAAGAATTGGAAATAAAAATAACTGAGAAAAAGAAGGAAAGGAAAAGAACGATTATGATGAATTTAAGACAGTGAAAGAAAAAGATTATTTTTTAAATCATTTTTAGTAGTAGAATGAAAATTATCTGAAGAATAAAGAAAACAGTTGATGCAATATTCAGAAGAAGGAAGGAGCGTAAAGAATAAGAATGAAAATAGAAGAACAAAGAAAATTTGTTCAAAGGAAAAAGAATAAAATATGTAAAAAGAATAAAGTGACAAGAAGAGAAAGATGAAAAATATCTTCTCGGAAGATTAAGAAGTGTTACAAGAAAAAGAAAGAAAAATCTAATAAACAGCGAAATACCCCCGCCAAAAGAAAAGAAAAAAGATGAAATTTAGTAAAACTAAAGGAAAGCAAAAAAAAAAAAAGGGATGTATAAAATAGTTAAAATAAAGAAAATGTCAAAAAAAAAAAAAAAAGAAGAAAAAAAGGCTGATCAAAAGAAAAAGAAAAAAAAAGATGGCGTTTATAATTGCACGAATTGCAAGAACGAGACGCAGGGAATAATGAGTAAGAAAAAGACGGAACATGGCTGCACAAGAAGAAGAATCTATGTGATTAAGCCCAGAGCAAAGCAGAGAGAAGAAGAAGTGTAGGTTGTGCGGTAAAGTGACCTTTAGCAGAATGGAAGCTGACAGATCGTAATTGTACGGAAGTGTGCAAGAGTTGTCAATGAGGAGAAATTTTCAGAATGGCAAAGTGATAATAGGGTTGGCCTGGCTTTATGAGATCCTCAGGTTGATTTGGTTGTCACCGAAGCCTTGGCAACTTTCTTGAGGAGATGTCACTGGAAAATAAACAGAAATATAAATAATGATACGGACTGAAGTTTGTACATACAAATCACGAAATGAAAAAAAAAGAAAGAACAGTAAATAAAGAAAAGCGAGAAAAAAAATCGGAAAGAGGAGGAAAAGTGTGAAATATAGTGACAGTAATGAAATAATTTAAATGAGAAAGCAATGGAGAAAAATACAGATAGAATAGGTGGGGAGAAAAAACTGCAGAATAATGGAAAAGAAAGGCGAGCGAAAAGAGGGTCATTATATTTTGTAAAGAGATTAAATATTCCAGTGATCACTATGTAAGAAAAAACAAAACTAAAGACAAGAAAGAGAACACCATGAAAGAAAGGAAATATAAAAGAAATATAATAATACTCGTGTTCCTTAAAAGTACGACCGTTATCATCTTGCTATACCCTCAGGTTAAAAATGAGACCGTCCAAGATGAAATGCAAAAATGTAAATCCTAATTATATGGTGTTGCTTATTCGCTGAATTCTTATTTCTTAGGAGTGTGGTCACCTCAGCTAAATAATTGACCATTCCGTTTTTATTATAAAGAAAGAAGAAAGAGGACATGCTATACAGAAATAATATAAGAAAGTAGGGGAAAGATACAGAGAATTAGCGCGCGGAAGCAATAATGCTAATCTGTTTCAATCGAACATAATAAAAAGATATAAAGGAAAGAAAGAAAAATGAGTGAGAGAGAGTTCAATCAAGGTCATTATTCTTTTACATATTGAACTATTCGCAATAGCTCTTAAGTAAATATATCAAACGGTGTAATAATTGAATTATCATACTGTGGTTTATTCACAGGTCCTAATAGTATAAAATAAATACTAGAAAGTGAAGAAAGAGAACACTATGGAAAAAAAGGAAATATAAAAGAAAAAGTGATTCCACACTCACCAGAGCTCGAGCCTCACCACCAGATGCAACTTAGTGTCAGGTCCAGGATAGAAAGAAAAGAAAGAATACTATAAAAACAATGCTGAGAATTGCTAAAAAGCTATGGAAGTGTTGTTAGGTCGAATGTCATTGGAAGCTCCATTATCGTGACCTTGTGCCAGGATTAGGTCCAACTTAGTAAACAGAAATAGGTGATGATAAAAAAGAAATATTAAAGAAATGAATAATTTTGAATGAAAGGAAATAAAGAAGCGGATTTTTCAAAGAAGAAACCAAGAAAGGATTTTTCAGAAGGATTTTTCAGAAGAAACCAAGAAGGAGATTTTAAGAAGAAACCAAGAAAGGGTGGATTTTTTTAAGAAGAAACCAAGAAAGGGATTTTTAAGAAGAAACCAAGAAAGGGAGGATTTTTCAGAAGAAACCAAGAAAGGAGGATTTTTAAAGAAGAAACCAAGAAAGGGAGGATTTTTAAGAAGAAACTAAGAAAGGAGGATTTTCAGAAGAAAACCAAGAAAGGGTCGATCTTTAAGAAGAAACAAGAAAGGGAGGATTTTTAAGAAGAAACCAAGAAAGGGAGGATTTTTAGAAGAAACCAAGAAAGGGAGGATTTTTTAGAAGAAACCAAGAAAGGAGGATTTTAAGAAGAAACCAAGAAAGGGTGGATTTTTAAGAAGAAACCAAGAAAGGGGGATTTTTAAGAAGAAACCAAGAAAGGGAGGATTTTTAAGAAGAAACCAAGAAAGGGAGGATTTTTTAAGAAGAAACCAAGAAAGTGAGGATTTTTAAGAAGAATCCAAGAAAGGAGGATTTTTAAGAAGAACCAAGAAAGGGAGGATTTTAAGAAGAACCAAGAAAGGGAGGATTTTTAAGAAGAAACCAACAAAGGAGGATTTTTAAGAAGAAACCAACAAAGGGAGGATTTTCAGAAGAAACCAAGAAAGGGAGGATTTTTTTTAAGAAGAAACCAAGAAAGGGAGGATTTTTAAGAAGAAACCAACAAAGGGAGGATTTTTAGAAGAAACCAAGAAAGGAGGTTTTTAAGAAGAAACCAACAAAAAGGAAAGGGAGGATTTTAAGAAGAAACCAAGAAAGGGAGGATTTTTAAGAAGAACCAACAAAGGGAGGATTTTTAAGAAGATTTTAAGAAGAAACCAAGAAAGGGAGGATTTTTAAGAAGAAACAAGAAAGGAATTTTTAAGAAGAAACCAAGAAAGGAGGATTTTTAAGAAGAAACCAACAAAGGAGGATTTTAAGAAGAAACCAACAAAGGGAGGATTTTTTAAAGAAGAAGAAAAGGGAGGATTTTTAAGAGAAACCAAGAAAGGAGGAGAAGAAAACCAAGAAAGGGAGGATTATTAAGAAGAAACCAACAAGGGAGGATTTTTAAGAAGAAACCAAACAAAGGGAGGATTTTAAGAAGAAACCAAGGGGAGGATTTTTAAGAAGAAACCAAGAAAGGAGGATTTTTAAGAAGAAACAAAAAGGGAGGATTTAAGAAGAAACCAAGAAAGGGAGGATTTTTAAGAAGGAAACAAGAAAGGAGGATTTTTAAGAAGAAACAAGAAAAGGATTTAAGAAGAAAACCAACAAAGGGAGGATTTTTAAGAAGGAACAAAGAAAGGGAGGATTTTTTAAGAAGAAACCAACAAAGGGAGGATTTTTCAGAAGAAACAAGAAAGGGAGGATTTTTAAGAAGAAACCAAGAAAGGGAGGGATTTTTAAGAAGAAACCAACAAAGGGAGGATTTTTAAGAAGAAGAAAGGAGGATTTTTAAGAAGAAACCAAGAAAGGGAGATTTTTAAGAAGAAACCAAGAAAGGAGGATTTTAAGAAGAAACAACAAAGGGAGGATTTTTAAGGAAGAAACAAGAAAGGAGGATTTTTAAGAAGAAACCAAGAAAGGGAGGATTTTTAAGAAGAAACCAAGAAAGGGAGGATTTTTAAGAAGAAACCAACAAAGGAGGATTTTAGAAGAAACCAACAAAGGGAGGATTTTTAAGAAGAAACCAAGAAAGGGAGGATTTTTTAAGAAGAAACCAAGAAAGGGAGGATTTTAAGAAGAAACCAACAAAGGGAGGATTTTTAAGAAGAAACCAAGAAAGGGAGGATTTTAAAAAGAAACCAACAAGGGAGGATTTTTAAGAAGAAACCAAGAAAGGAGGATTTTTAAGAAGAAACAACAAAGGGAGGATTTTTAAGAAGAAACCAAGAAAGGGGGATTTTTAAGAAAGAGGATTTTTAAGAAGAAACCAAGAAAGGGAGGATTTTTAAGAAGAAACCAAGAAAGGGAGGATTTTTAAGAAGAACCAAGAAAGGGAGGATTTTTAAGAAGAAACCAAGAAAGGAGGATTTTAAGAAGAAACCAAGAAAGGGAGGATTTTTAAGAAGAAACCAACAAAGGAGGATTTTTAAGAAGAAACCAACAAAAAATTTTTAAGAAGAAACCAAAAAGGAATTTTTAAGAAGAAACCAAGAAAGGGAGGATTTTAAGAAGAAACCAACAAAGGGAGGATTTTTCAGAAGAAACCAAGAAAAGGAGATTTTTAAGAAGAAACCAAGAAAGGGAGGATTTTTCAGAAGAAACCAAGAAAGGGAGGATTTTTAAGAAGAAACCAAGAAAGGGTGGATTTTTAAGAAGAAACCAAGAATGGGAGGATTTTAAAAGATAGAAAATAGAAATATGTTTTCAGATGGTGCAAGAAAAAGAAAAACGAAAAGGAGACAGGGAGAAAAAAGGGAGAAATAGAGAGAGAAAGGGGAGAAATAGATAGAGAAAAGGGAGAAATAGAGAGAGAAAAGGGCGAAAAAAGTAAGAAAGATTTTTTTTAAAAATTGAATGGTTGAAGAAAAAAATTATGGAAGTATAAAAAGGAACAAAAAAAAAACCCTCAAAAAATTCACACTTGAAATTTATAAAAGTTCCGAGACTTAGTTAACCCGGCACGATAATACGAATTAATTCCGCGTAAATAATATTTGTGTGTGTGTTGTGTGTGTGTGTGTGTGTGTGTGTGTGTGTGTTTGTGTGTGTGTTTATCGATAAAAACGTGCTGTGAATAAACAAGGCATGTCTTTAATATACCAGATAAAATCTGACAAAATATCTTGCACACAGATACAGACACTAAAAAAAAAAAAAAAATAAAAAGAGGTAAATCTTTTTTGACAACTTTTATTTAAACTATTTATGTAACTCTGAAAACAGTAGTTGCAGTCCAAATCTTATTAAGAATACTAGCTAAAAAATGCGCCATCCGGGCACAAGTATTCAAGTTTTAATATGATTAAGTATTATATTGAATCAAAAAGACTAATAAAATTAAATACGAACACACAAAAATATTACACTTATTTTTACTTTATTCTAATTGATTTCAATATGAAATTATACATAAGATTGCTTTTAATACGTTTGAGAATAAAACAATAATATTAGAAATTAATAACACCGAGTAATTATTTATTAAACACGATTTTGTTAAAACCGATATTCAAATTATTCACACCATATACTATGTAAACATTTATTTGTTAATGATATATAACATACATTGCAGGATTTGAAACACATTAATAATATGGGCAGTTTTGAGGCAAATCTATAGAAATAGATATTGTTAATAAATACGTAAATAACTAAGGTAATTGTGACATTAGTGGTGACGTAGTTTCGTTTCAGACAGACTGACACACACAATCTCAATTATAACATTTTACTATTGTAATATTACTGGGGTTGGTTATTAAAATCACTCGAATCGTAACTTACAAATGAAAAGGGTTTATTTTAATAGACGTATAAAATGTGTTAACAGTAATATATTACTATCTAGTCTCGTTAGGAAAGACGGGGTATTTACCTCAGCCTCCCACCAGTTAAGGATGTGACACAAGGTCTTTTTAACATGGGAAGCCACGGAAAAACCAAAGCTCTTGCGATGGCTACTGCAAAAAATGCGTGGATCCACTTAGCATTCCCCCAGGCATCGGGCAATAAACCCAACCCTGTCCCTTTAAATCGAGGTGGTAGGTGTTGCCTGGGGTATAGCCCCTGGAATCACATGATTTATTTGCCCATCCGCCGAAGACAGCTAGGGAAAGACGAGCCTCTGAGACCCACACCGTCAATGTACTTGTTAAATCAGAATAGTCCATTTTATTCCCGACGGGTATCATCTCTTCTCTACAACAGTTACCAACCCTCAGAGATTTTCTGGGCGAGTCAGTTAAATGTCCGAAGATATCATTAAGAACTTCGGCATTTAACAAAGGTAGCTTGTCTGAGCGCTTTTGAACCTGTGCACTACCAGTCTCAATAAATTTATCAATCAAACGCGGTCTTATTGGGAGGTGTATGCATTTACCCAACCCCTCCCTTCCACGGGCAGGTTGCAACAATTTTTAAGCAGAGTATATCTGGTTTGAATTACGAATTTTCGTTGTTTTAGACTGGTTACCTACCCAATGCCAAATAACCTAGGAAACGATATATAGATTGACATTAATTTATCCCCACAGAAGTATTGACATCATCACTTTGTTACAAAATTATTAAAAATTCAGTCTAGATTCCTTTTTGATAACACTTCGTATATATCTAAAAGGAATCATGTGGTGAGATTCCAGTTCTGGTGAGTGTGGATTCACCCTTTTGTTGGCATTACTCCCAGGTTCACTCTAACTCGTAGTTGAAGTACTTGTTAAAGTAATATCTATTGATCAAATAGATATTTAAAAATTGATAATATTAGATAGGAACACCCGAGACCATATAATTGTACAAACAATGATTGGGATTAAATAGGAATAGTTGCTTGAAACCATATAACTGTGTACACGGTATTTGTATCAAGAATAGTTACATAGCAAAATAGTTTGCCAAAATGAAAAAAGACTGACTTCGGCATTGAATAATTGTTGACATTCCCAAAAACCAACCAACCAACTTTAGATGTTGTGGTGGAAACTGTTTGACATTTGATTGGGAACGTGCATTATCGATAACCAAAACATCTTGATTTAAATTTGCATTTTTACTCGAATGTTCCTTGCATCTCCAAAAACCTTTTTTTGCTTCTTTCATAAAATTTAATTGTAAGCAACACCTTAGATCTCGCGAAAGTCAACACAGAGAGTCTTGAGGTCTTTGGAATTTGTAAAGGGTGTTCTGCGACTTCAGCCCTAAAACGTTTAAAATAACATTAATCTTCAAATTCCTTATACGAAGAAGTAATATTTGCTCGGATGCGCATTGGCCATACAAGACTTAAGCACTCTTTCCTACTCAAGCTGGAAGAACAGCCACGGTGCGGTACATGTCAAACACACTCCACTGTCAAATATTTCCTTATGGAGTGTCGAGCTTTCGCTCTAATCAGAAAGAAATATTTCAACGCAAATAATATGAAAATACTAACATGGATGACATTTTATTATTTTTGAGAGAAATAAGAATATACTCAAAAGTATGAATCAGATATAAAATACATCCACAAATATACATGTAAAGAAAACTTGAATACCAACTTTTATCTTACACTCTAACGGGTTGATATGCCATTAAACAAAGAAATCTTCAAAATAGACTCACCTCGCTTCATAAAAATATCTAAGTAAACCTTGTCGCAATTCTTTCCTCTTCCTCGTAAGATTATTATCACAAACAGGAACATCAGTGACCTTTTTCAATATAAAAAAAAGAATCCTATCAAGATGACGCTTAATGCTACTTGAGGAAATATTAATGGCAATGTTTCAGTCCACACTGACACATTCTGACAAATATTTCAAAGTAGCCGAGTTGTCTTTCTCCAGAATTTTTATTAGAAATACTCTGTAGCATCGTGGGATAATGGCTTGAAAGTTAATCTCACAGATCCATTACTACTGAAAAGGATGCCCCATATTTGCGGCCTTTTCTCAGTCGGTAGAGCGTTCGGCTAGAAACCACAAGGTTACTAGTTCGATATCGGCCCTCGCCAACTCAGCGTATGAGTAGCACAGGGATCTGTGCGGTAAAGTAAGGAGCTGATGGTAGGTGTTGCGTTCCGCATCAGACGCTAAAAAACAATCTCCTTGGTCTAGCGCTGATGAAAAGGGGATAGACTCCCTCGCTGATTGGCTGATACCGACTTTAGGCCACCTTGACGACGACGACAACCCATGGCGAACGGGTTTGGTAAATACCTACTCTGGCTTCTCACTACGCCACCCATCGTGGTGTAATGGTTAGCAAGCTAGTATCGTAGATCAACTACTACTGAAAAGCGAGTTCGATCCTCACTAGATGCTCCATACTTATTGCCTTGTGTCACACCCCACTCGTGATGAAAAGAAGTGCAATGTATATATAAAAAAATACAATGGAACATTGAAAATATATTTGTTTGAATTTTTTAGATTTTCCGGACTATCGTCCTTATCTTTATTGTTATATACACAACGTTTCGGCTGATGTGCCCTCCGGTCTTCTTCAGGTGTTTTCTTGTCGAACTCGGGAGCCTCCACAGAACTTCGAACCGAACCTTTTATGCAATTCACGGTGATAGACTGTTCTCATTCCGTTAACCATGGCCGAGTACAAGTGTTAAGCAATGTTAAGTATTATCTTATTATTGCCCTTGGCCAGGATTGAACCTGCAACCTAGAGATGATTGTCACTTAGAACTGTATTAACTCAATCCTTATATCTGTTGCGCCATGTATCCAACTGGAAAAAGGTGAGATGCTTTTGACGTGGAAATGTGGATACGTTGAAGACTGTTGTAATATTCTTGCAAACAGAGAAACTTTGTCGTCAGACGTTAGCAGTTGAGAAGCGATTACTCGGTTTTACTGGGTTATCTCCCTTGCTTCACTCAAGAAATTTTTATAAGAATATTTTCATTGAAAATTATTTAATTTGTTCGCTTAATTGGACCAAATGGTTATTAGGCCCAATGGGATTCTATTAATGGAATTCACACACACACACACACACACACAGCACTCTCTTTCCCAACCTCCCCCTCCTTCTCCCTCCCCTCTCCTCTCCCCCCCCTCCTTCTCCCTCACTGTTTCTCCCCCTCTATCTATCAATCTCTCCCTCCCCCTATCTTCCCCTCTCTCTCATGAATATTATTATATATGTATAAAAATGTGAATGTACTGGTTGGTAAAATTAAATTTCCCCTCCAAGTGACAAGTATAATACTGGCACTATTTTGCTGTCGTACGTACGTAGTTGGCCTTGTTCTTTGTTTAAGTGCCGATACGTCAACAAGTAGACATATTTTATTTATTTTTATTTCTACTAATTCTATCTGCTTCCTCTTACACTCATTTTTTTTTCTCTCTCCAGAAACTCGCCTCTTTGAAAATTGGTTTACGTCATGTCACCATTTCTGACAAGCGCGTTTTATTTGGGCGGGCGTCGTCGTCTGTCACATAAAACTTTTTTTTTATCTTATCCTCCCCCACCCCGGCCCCCACTCTCCATTTTTGAATCAGTCGATTCCCAATTGAAAATGAACTGACACAAAGAGATAGTCGAAAGGAAAAAAAAAAAAAAAAAAAAAAGGAAAGAAAACAAAAAAAACACGAAAAAGTAAAAACGAATACGAGGCTTGCGAGAGAGAGACGCTGGACAGTGGACAAACAACCGGAAGTACTTAACGCAAGCTCGATGTGCGCAGACATATTTGTCATGGTCGTCTGCCTATCTGAAAAGGATGAGTTGACTATTTTCTCATTTTCGTTTTCTCACTTTTGTTAGAATATCCTCAGTCATTTCAAGTTTTCCTTCATACAACCGGATTCCATCTAGTTGTTAATCAAGTATAGCAACACCTGTCGGTAGACAATCGTACAAGAAGCACCCCCCCCCTAAAAAATTGTAACCTTGTAGATTAGATCATTTTAGTATTTGCTAAGCTTAGTTTAGTAGGGCACAAGGTCAAACCTATCTAATGTTTATCTACTCACTGACAGCTTAAATGTGTTGGTATTTACCGTTCGCCACGGTCAGGATGTGACACGAAATCACTTAAATATGTAATGTGCATCACTTAGATATGTAATGTGCATCACTTAGATATGTAATGTGCATCACTTATTAAAAAATATGTAATGTGCATCACTTAAATATGTAATGTGCATCACTTATTTAAAAAATATGTAATGTGCATCACTTAAATATGTAATGTGCATCCCTTAAGAATATGTAATGTGCATCACTTAAATATGTAATGTGCATCACTTAAATACGTAATGTGCATTTAAGCTTATATATTTATTCTAAGTTTATATTCATTGAAAAGTGTTGCCATTCTTTGTGATAAGAAAACATTTTCTTGATTAAATGTTTAACCTTTGAAGAGCATGAATTAGGTCATACTAGAAGCGACTACCCGGCGTCGCCTGAGTAGAGGCGGGAGGGCAAAAATTTAGTCTCGCATAACCATTCTTACTGAATCACGAGTTTGGTCCTCGTAGTAGGATGCCCCATTAAAATCCCAACGTAAAAAAAGACCTTGTGTTGATCCGGCCTTTTGGGGAGTCAGAAAAAAGTGCACAGACACTCTGAAAAGAAATATTATTAATGTCTCTTAATTAAAATATTAAATGCCCCCCAAAAAAAAACAAAAAAAAAAACATCCATGCTGTTACTTAAAAAAAAAAAAATAATTTCATTTTTGAATTATCTTCTCGAATATAAGTCTTCATTGTTTTTGCTCAAAAAGCAAGATCTGGTACCAGAGATTGTGTGCGTGTTAATATATATATATATATATTATATATATATATATTATATATATATATTTACTTTGTCGTTAATAGTTTTATTTTCGTAGTTTCATCCGGACACACACACACACACCAACTGCCCTTTTTATATGTATAGATAGATAGTAGGCTGTGTGTTCGAACCACGTCGCGATCATCAGTAAAGTGTATGAATAGTTTGGGTTGATAATAGGAAATGCTGTCAGATTACCAATGAAGAGGAAGTATGATTATTTTGTATTATATTAGATGTTGAGTGGCGTCATGTAATGACGACTGATAATAATTTTTGTTTGGCAGTTGGGGTACATCTATTTCTAATAGATCCTGTCAGAAATATTATATATTTATTAATTTCTTATTAAAAATTACCATCCCCTAAAAGGAGGTTGAGAAGAAAATGCCTAATAGTAGGAGTGGGAGAAAACTGTTAGGACCTAAAGTTTCAATGACGTGAGTGTCATGTCAAAGTTGACATTTGAATATAAAAAACAAGGGAAAGATAACTCATCTACATACATGTCGGAAAGTCAGAGATCATTTCGATATTGTATTTCCCAGTTATGGGTTAAATAGTACCACCACTAGGAGGAGGAGGAGTAGGAGAAAACTATCAGTATCTGAGTTTCAGTAATACGAGCGCCATTACAAAGTTGACATTTATGGAGTAAAGGTGTTGATGTAAGTCGGTTTAGGATTTTGTTCGTCTTTGCTGCGTGTTTGATGGTTGTTGCTAATTTATTTTCTTAAACAGCGAATATACTTGGTTTTCTTTTTTTTTGTGGGTTGTCATGTATCAAAATTTATGTTGAAAATAAAAATAAAAACAAAATAAAAAGAATCTTCCAAGAAGTCTGTGACGTCACGGTTGCTGCCAATTTGACCCCAAGTGAACAACCGCTACTACACTTGTTACCTTCCTCACGTACGCCTGGAGAAAAAGAAGGCCAAGCTTACCGAGAGACATGTGACGTCACGATTTGGGCAAGGGACGATTTTACTTTGGATTCGTCAGTGTCGAAGTGGACAGCGTCCTGTGTGGATCTTGTAGCATTTGCTACCACACAGGTTAAGAAATTCAATTCGTCTTTGGGGAATTAAGAGTCTATCTCCCTCAAAGACTGAAAATAAAATAAGTCGGCACTCACTCGACATTCAACTCTACAGACAACTTAAGAACTCCTCGACATTCTACAATTCAAGACAAGTCAACTCTTCAACAACCCAAGGGAATTTGTAGCATAGCTACCTTATTGTCAAGAACACTACGAAATCTTCAACTTAAGAACTCCACGACATTCTACAATTCAAGACAAGTCAACTCTTCAACAACCAAAGAACTCTACGAAATTTAAACAACACAAACGACAATTAGTTCATCATCTAAAGAACTCTACACTTGTTACCGGGATCACAGATAAGTCCCCCGCAAAACATCGTTTTTTGCAAACCGACCTACCACTACATATCTCTCTCTCTCTCTCTAACTATCTCTTACGAACTCTATTAAGGTTACTATCCGCCACCCTCTACCAAATTGACATTTACATATCTTTCTTCCTACCTTTATTATATTGTCATTAAAATTGTTGAAACTTAGTATTTGTTATCGTGTTTTTCTTTCATTCAGTATCCGAATTTGAAATTTGCGTATTTCCCCCCCTTGAAATTATCTTCCCTTTGTACTTGAAAAGGTTATTACTATTATATCGGAACTTAGGATTATTTTCCCCGGTATATTACAAAGCTGAATTTACCCGTACTCTGGAGTTAGAAGATATCCCCATGTTGGAATTGGTGCTTCACGGCGCTAATCCCGAAACATGTTGAAAAGTAATTAAGGAAGAGAAAAGAAAAGACAAAGACCCTTTTAGGGTTAGACTTTTATTCGTAGGTTCACAATTACTTCTTGGAGAAGAGATATGCTCCCCCCAGTTAATAGCGTGTGTACCCAACGAAGTTCCAGTCTAAAAGAAAGAATTCCTTTTTGGCGCAAAGAAAGGCTTTTTTCTACGCATGCTCAGAGGGCTCTTCATGTTTGAGGCCTCCTGTGAGATTGTTACTTTTTGTGTCTTTTTAAAATTGTTTTATTTAATTTAATTTTATTCTATTTTGTTTTATTTTTAAAAATCCCCACACATTTGAAAATAAAAACAAGGAAAGATAACTGGTGTACATACATGGTGGAAAGTCAGAGATCGTTACCATATTGTATTTATATTGTAAATATGACCCTTAAAAAAATAATCAATATTTAACAAATCTGACAAATTAAACGCAAAAAATAGTTTTCTGTTATTTTTTTATACGGGATTCATCTAATTTAGATGAGGCACGTTAATACCTTTTAAAATTAGGACTAGAATGTCTGAAATATTCATTTCTTTAGGAGAATATTTAAATTTGTAAGTCAATGTACCGCATATATATATATATATATATATATATATATATATATATATATATATATTAGATGATACACTTGTTCTTTAATATTCCTACCGTTATCACCTAGCAACACCCTCTGGTTAAAAATGAGACCGTCCAAGATGAAATATAACTCCTTACTATCTAGTGTCGCTTATCCACCAAATTGTTTCTTATGAGCGTCGTCACCTCAGCTAAATAATGGTTCATTCCCTTTTTATATATAAAGAAATAAAGGAAAGAAAATGTCATGCTATACGATAAAAGATATAATAAGAAAGAGTAGGGGAAAGACAGGGACGGAGGGGTTAGCCCTCGGAGGCGATAACGCTAATCTGTTTCAATCGTACATAATGAAAAAAAAAAGAAAAAAAGTATGACAGAGTTAAATTAAGATTATACTTTTTGCATATTGAATTATTTTACAATAGCTCTTAAGTAAACATATCAAACGTTGTTGTAAGTAAATTATCATACTGTGGCATATCCACAGGCCCAGCAAGTATTATACATTTGTTATTTATTATTAAAAAATGATTCCCTAAGAGGAGGAAGAGGAGAAAACTATCAGTATCTGAGTTTCAATCACGTGAGCACCATTTCAAAATTGACATTTGAAAATTAAAAACATTGGAAATATAACTTGAATACATACATGTTGAAAAAGTCAGAGATCGTTTCAACATTGTGTTTATATATGTGTAAATAGGACCCTCTCCCATAAAAATAATCAACATTTTTACAAAATATTTGAATTTTTTACAGAAGAATATTTGAATTTGTAAGTTAAGGTACTACTGCGCATTTATATATATATATATATATATATATATATATATATATATATATGTTGTGTGTGTGTGTGTGTGTGTGGTGTGTGTGTGCGTGTGTATAATATATATTGTTTGGATTAGTATGAAGCACTAGGTATTTGAGATACTTTTCTTCTTGGGTTAATTTTTTTGTGGGGTGGGGTGTAATGCCATACAAACTTTAAATGGTTTCCCAGTATTTGTAGGCCATCACTCTGTCTCTCACTAAGTAGCTGCGCACCTAGAAACCAAAATCGTTTTTTTCTTGCGCATTCTAGTAAATAATGCCTTCCTCTTATTTGATACCTGGAACAAACTTCCTGTCCGTTGAACTGACACTGTCAATTTCTGTATATTTATTTGACAGGCAGTAACATAAAAAAGAGAATCTCTCAATTGCATCAAAATTAACATCCTTTGGAGAAAGGCAGTTGGTAGCGTGCAACCCTCGAGTAAGTCAGGAGTAATGGGTTCACCCCCCCTCACCCTCTCTCGGCTGAGTGTGGCCCTGTTCAAATGTGTCTATAATGAGATTTGATTGCTTTGTTTTTTTACGGACTTCCTGTTTTGCATTTAATTTTTCATTTTTTCTAAGAAAGCTTTGCACGCTTTTATTGTGTGCTCTCTCTCTCTCTCTCTCTCTCTCTCTCTCTCTCTCTCTCTCTACCTATATCTATCTATCTATCTATCTATCTATATATATATATATATATATATATATATATACAAACACACACACGTGCGTATATACATACACTTATACACACATATATATGAGAGAGAGAGAGAGAGAGAGAGATGAGAGAGAGAGAGAGAGAGAAGAGAGATGAGAGAGAGAGAGAGAGAGAGAGAGAGTGAGATTTGTTGGTTTTACAGAATTGTTGTTGGTAATTTAATGCCAAAGTCAGATTTTCTTTCCAAGCAAATTAATGATTGGAATGATTTGTAAACAATTATAGTTTCCAGTAACTATTCTTAATACTAATAATTTATACACAATTAGATGGTTTAGAATTACTATTCCAATTTAATAATAATCATTAGTTTGCACACTGATAAGTAAACTGATAATAATGATCATATATAAAACAATTATAGCTTTAACTATTCTTAATGCAACTTTGGGTCAAAGTGGAGCTGGGAAAAATTAGCAACGGGATTCTCCACGCTCCCAGATCTTTAGAAGTGAAGCCTCACCACCGCATACAGTTTAGTGTTATACCCACAACATACCTTTTTGGGGTGGGGTTTTTCTTCTCTGCATGGGGGGGGGTTATTATAGGCCCCGATAGAGCGGGTACATTTTTAGTACATGTGTTTTGGGATTTAAATATTTTTTGCGATTTCGGTGGAAGATTACCTTGAAAGGTAAGACAATGTTCCCTTTAGAATAAATACATTTTATATCCACTTAGATAAGAATTATTCTTATTATTTCCCACCCTGTGAGTTTTTTTCACACCATCATGAGCTGATGGTCTTTCACTGGAGTCTGAGTGACAACAAGTCTCCTCGGGTCTCCAGGACTCTTTTGATTATTCTAGCCGATTTCAACAATGCTGTTGTCTGGATGATCTCAATTCTTCCTTTGATTTCCCGTTCCTCTAGTCTCCTTTCTAAGCTTTTCTAGGCCGTTCTAAGTGCACCAACTACAATTGGTATCACTTTCACCATCATATTCAACCGCTTTTTAAATTCTCTAGCAAGGTCCTGGTATTTATCTTTTCGTTTTCTTTCATCTTCGCACTGTGATCCGCTGGAACGGCAAAATCTACCTGTTGACAAGATGATTATTATTGTTGCCATAGTCTTTTATTACAACGATTATCAACATTTGGCCACCTTGTATAATGTAATGGTTATCAAAGGTTACTTGCTGACCGTTATTAGTGAATTCGTTTCTCACTGGGTGCCCCATCCTTCTGGTCTTGTTAAACTAAGCTGACATTAGTAAAAGGCAACAAATGTCAGCTTCATTTTATATTGATTTAATCGAACTATGGTCTTCATCTTGGTTGATATAGTTCACATTCTTTTTGAAATAGGATAAATTAAACTTTTCCATTTAGATACCATGTATCTCTCTCTCTCTCCTCTCTCTCTTCTCTCTCTCTCTCTCTCTCTCTCTCTCTGTGGGGCCGTAATTAGTTCTGAGCCCAGATCGAGCCAATCTAGCCTCACCACAATTAATATACCATATCTGCCTCTCTCTGTCTCCCCATCTCTTTCTACAGGCCGTAGATGGTTCCGAGCCTACCAAGCCGATATCTAGCCAATCCAGCCCTACCACTAGAGATGTAGCTCCTACCAAACCTATAACAAGCCAATCCGAGCAGCAGCAAAGAAAATCTGGGCTTTCAAAGAAATTGAAAATTCAGCACACAACTTATAATTTCCTACTACATTATTGCACGTATTGAGCTCCATACATTTTGGGGCTTTTTATGTATATCTTTGTTTCTTTTCAGATGTAAGCAGCTCTGAAACTGGGAATCCCAAGATGATTGATATACAGATCTCTACATGAATGTACATTGATTTCAGGTGAATTTTTCTGTGCTTGTTGTTTTATAAACCCTAGCTATTCCCCCCCTGTGTGTGTGGTGTGTGTGTTGTGTGTGTGTGAGAGAGAGAGAGAGAGAGAGGAGAGAGAGAGAGAGAGAGAGAGAGAGAGAGAGAGAGAGAGAGAGAGAGATATGGGGGGAGAGAGAGTAGGGGGTAAAAACAAAGAAGAATTATATAGAGAATTGATGGTTTCAAACTAAAAAGAAAAATACCAATGTTATTCAACACTGATTATGCAAACTGTTGCTCTCACCTGTTGTCATCAAAAATTTTGGCATTTATACACTCTGGAAAGAAAGACAAAGAGTATAAAGACTGAGATGTGGATATTCATTTGAATAGCTTTCCTAATAATAATAATGATGATGTATGATGATGATATTTTGAAGTATTTGCAATAGCTCTTAAGTAAACAATTACACCGTGTAACGGATTGAATTATCATACTGTGGTCTATCCACAGGTCACCTAATAATTAATAATAATCTAATTAATGTTATTTCAGGAAAGAAATTCAAACAGAAAAATCCATGTCAGAAATTGTCAGTGAGGAAAAATTCACATTTTAAAAAAGAACTCGCTTATTGAAGCCCCCTTATAGTCAAGTAAGCCATATCAAAGTTAGATATTTCATGCGATAGAATTCAGATTTATCTGTTAACAAAGGGAAGGTAATGTTTAATCATCATTATCATTTAAATAGTTATTCCCGTAAAAATACTAATCATACTATCGACTAATGTGAGGCCCCACATTATTATTATTATTATTTATTACTATTTATTCATTATTATTATTATTAAGTTGTCAAATTGAATCCAACAATTGCTTGTGGCCCTTGGATGGTGAATTTAGGTGCTGGGGGGCGTTAAAATGTTAACAAAATCCTTCGCTACGAATGCCATGTGCTGTTGTAGGGCAAATAGAAATATTTAAAAGTTGAAGAATTGAAATGTATATTAAATTCTATAAACTGACAAGTGTACATTAGTTTCTCCTTCACAGCCTTGGAGCGATGTGCGCAGCCGTTGTTGGCGATGAGAGATTAGTGTGGAAATAAAAAAATGAAAGATAAGAGGTGAGGAGTGAGGTATAAGGGCTGCTAGGGAGGAAAATGTCCAGAATATTTACAAGATAGATTGGGAATGTGCGGAACTGTCTGAGAATACGAGAGAGAAGAGAGAGAGTAGGGGTGTTGGGGAATGGGTGAAAAGAGAAGAGGAAAAAAGATGCCAGCAAGCGTGGAATAAAATGAAGAGATAGAAAGAGTGAGCGAGAGTTGGGTTAAGAGAACGAGATTCGAGACTTGAGCACGTGACGAGAGATGATCGACATATACAGAGACGGATAATTGAGATCGAGGAGACCTTGGATATTAGGAGATGATTTTTTGGGTGAGACTGATCGTCGGATCTGAGAGGGAGAGAGAGAGAGAGTAGAGAAGCATAGGATAAACTGTAATGAGAGTATGCATTATTCCTCGTATTATCCAACTCCTTTTATATTTTATAATTACATTCGGCCGATGCTTTCAACGCCTTCTTCAAATGTATGTAGTGCGTTCGCTCTCTTTAATTCTACCAATATCCAAGAATCCTTCTCTGGCGTTTCTCAGATTTTGTATTTTCGTAAGGAGATAGACAACACCCTCTCCACTTGGCAAGCTTCTGTGGAACATGATCTCTTCTTTTATACCCCCCCATTTGATCAATTACTTCGTTCCTCTCACCTAATTTTAGTGTAAATTATCAATCCATTCTAAATAACAGAGGACAAGAATCCGGACCTTCACATACAATTCATTTATTTCAATGCAAATAATATGAGGGATCTGTCTTGAGAATACTATCCTTCTTGAGAGAAATAAATATATCGAATTAGGAAATCAGATATAAAATACATCGAAAAAATCTATCCTAGTAAACGGAAACTGTAGATGACCAACTTTTATCCACACTCTATGGTTCGGGCATTTTAAAAAAACAAAAACAAAACACAAATTAAGTTAATTATTATGTCATTACCCAATTGAGATATTAAAAGAACTTGAAACAATTTCATCAAGAATTACTTGTTTTAGAATTATAATGACCCGAAAGGGTTGATATGCCGTAAAAACAGAATAAATCAAATTTAAGTTAAGAAAATTATTCATACAATGGAAGATAATAAGAACTTGAAACATAGAAACTTTTATTAAAAATGACTTGTTTTGGCATTAATGACCCGAAAGGCATAAGCCGTAAAACCACAAACAAATCGAACTCCTATTCTATGGAAAAATACCAAGAAATAGAAGTTGAAAATCACTATCTGGGAATAGTTTTTCACTTACGGCTGTCCGGACCATTTATAAAAAAAGTAAATTTCATTAAAAAAACTTCTTGTTTTGGTAAAATCACGCCGTGTATTCGAAAATCTTGATGTTTTCACGGGAACTGCATATTTAACTTTGATTTATTCATTGTCTCAATGTCAATTCCAAATTTGTGTGTGTTTGCTTAGTCCACCGATGATGCCAGTATTAATTTCATCCCCCGTGTACATCTCGGTCGTCAAACAGCACTAGTTCCTAAAAAGTCTGAAAAAGCCATTCTCATATTGATAACTGATGGGGCCATGCCAGAGTACAGTAATGCTTAGAAATAGGGACATTTTATTATAAAAATCTCGAAATTTTATCCGTCATTGCTTTTTCCACGCTCATTTTTTTTCCATTTTTATAAGATTAATGGAAATGCTTTTTCATTTTTCCGCATTTCGGACTATCGGAATACATATAGACTAACTTTTGATATATATTATACTAGAATAAAGATTATTTGGCACAATGCGAACATGTTTCATAGTCCAGTTCAAAATATTACCTTTGTGTGTTCTATTGTATGGAAGTTTATAATTGTATGGAGTTATACTATGAAGTGAGTCTTCTGTTGATTGGACAAGCAATCAATGATGGCTCAGGAAGTTTTTGGCGCCTAATTTTATCAATTTGAATCATCAGGGCCAACGTTCTCCTAGAGAATCTCTACCTCAGAATTACGCTCTGATGATGGTTCTTGACTAAAACAAGAGATTCCATATACTAAAATAAATTCTTTTCCCTCCCATTCAGTTAGGGTTAAGACAATATATTGTGACAACCATGTTAACAGGAGGGGGCTCCCTCCATCCGTTCTATTCTTAGCCTAAGTAAGGTCCATACAGTGGAGTGTGCAATATCATGGATCTATTGCTCAGGATCCCGCGCTTAAGCATCATAGGTGTCACCAAACTCCACCCCGAGCGTGAACAGGATATGGCCCCCTATTCGTAGGCATATTTTTACCGTCTTTCGAGTGCCTAGTCGGTGTATTAACAGCCCCAGACGCGTGACTGCTTCTCTCAGGTTTGTTTTCTTTAGTCATTAAGAAATTTAAATTTATATTTTCAATCACGATAAACACGATTTTTAAATCGCGTTGGATATGCGGTATTGTTATTAAGTGCCTCTTGTCGTTCTCAGCTTTATCGTTTTCTGATTCTGGTGTGGATATGTTACCATGAGAAATCTTAGAAAAATCTTTTCATTTGAAGTGATTTTCCAATTGTTTAATCAATGGGATAATTGTATTTCTTTCGGATGAGTAGTACCTATTTTTATTTTTGAAAATCGTGAAGCAGGAATGCTCATATTTCCGGCTGGGAGATCTTAATTCTTACCGAGAACTTGTCTCGACAATAGAGTATATTTCTTTTTTTTTTTCCTCTTTTTGTAGGGATTTTCCTGTCAGTTTAATCTTATCAGAAACTCAATCTGGAGCAAATATTGCAGTGGAATTCGTGTTGCCAACACAGAATCGGAACAAGTTTTTTTCTTTTTTATATATATTATGCGTCATTCTTTTGTGATAATACGTATTTGTAGACGGATATGAAGAAATATTCTGATATCGATGTGAATATCTATTGATTCGGGTAAGAACTTAAAAAGTTCGACCAAGATTAAAGTCTATTTAAAATTAATTTGATTTAATTTGGATTTTGATTATTATAATAATGAGACGTAAGGAATGAAACTGTGTGTTAATTAAGATACATTTGAAAGTGAATTTGTTTTGTGTCTGATATGGTAGGAGGGCAACAAGTTGTGATTTCTTTTCAACCGGTTCTTGCATCGTTTCTTTTAACATCAAGCTCATTTCCACTGTTTCATCCTAGTGCTTTGAGAATCTGTGGGAATATCTGGGTTATAGCTACTGTGAAGAGTATTTTTTGTATAATGAAGGTTTACCAGAGGCTGTATAAATCTGATAGAAATATATAAATATATTATTTATTGTTGCAATATTGTCAGTATATGTTTTATGTGCAGTCTGGCCTGGAAGCAGTTTGTAAGTATAGTCTACCCCTATAACGTCGTCTGCTATAAAGTCATGATCTTCTACGCTGCCGTTTTGTTCATCTCTTTTGTGTCATATAGAGGAAGTAGTTGTAATACTTATTTACAGTACTTACTAAACTTAGATTGTGGTCCCTAAGGCCAGATAGTATGGGACGCCCAATAAGAAATCGAATTTCCACTAACCAAATGGTCTGCGAATCTAGCTTGCTCTGTGCTATACTTATTTTACTAAGCGTAGCTTAGATGTAGGCACCAAGGCCAGAAAGTATTGGGTGCGCCCAATGTAGAATCAATTTCATCTAACTCATAACTGTGTTCTGCGAATCTAGCTTGTCAACAATTACACCACGTGAGTGCCCGCAATATCTTGTATAAGGATGTACACAAAAGTCAAACTCACTATTTATGGATTTTTCCCAACATGATGCTGCATGCTACCTCGTCTTTTGGTAAATAATGGTTCCAATTAGAAACGAACCATAATGAAGCATTTTTGACGTCAGCATTTAATAAGTGCGCGTGTGCAATATCTTTTCAAATCATTTATATTTGAAGATATCTACTACCGACAAAGTGGTATGTATCTGCTACACTCTGTTTCTACCTTAGATTTCATAGTGTCGCGTATGATCATAATCATCGACATTTTCTTACTATCTGAGGATCTCTTCACTCCTTTTTCAACCCACTGGATTACTAAAAGGAAATAAACGCCTTCAAAATGGTCGACCAGAATTCGCTAACTAGAACTGTTTGATGCTTTAGCGTTCTCACCATAATATTCGCTGTCTCCTCCTTTGAAGGCATTTCTCGCTAGGGCCATGCTCTTCATGAAAACAGGCATAGGAGGAAGTTACCACAACACAATGCCCTAATCAAACTCTGTCCTGATCCTTTCAGCTTGCCAGCTCACTTCGACCGTGCCTTCCTTATACCAGCAATATAAAAACTATTCAGCCTACGAACACGAATGGTCAGTGTCCAACGGTTGGACTCATCCGTCTTTCAAATTCCCTCCAGCTGGTCTACTGGCCGTTATCCGCAAATGCCATCGGCCAAGCGCTCCGCTCGAAGGCACGACACATTATGATGATGATGATTTCCTTATGATAGATCTGTGTTCATCGTGGGAATTGGGGAAGCGTATTAGATTGAGGCGGCTGGTATTTTTAAAATGCCTCTGCCCTGGACCTTTAAATAAGCTTATAATTTTGCACACTTTACTGCTTTTCTATTGTCTTATCTATTAACAACATCTATTTTGGCTAGTATTCTAATGTTAAGATTGATTGGTTCTATCTAAGTTTAAACGACCATGCCCAACTCTCCGATTTTCTAGGGGTTATTTTATTGGCCAGATGTCTTATGGGATCACTGCGTTCATTTTACACTTATTATTACCGTTTTTTGTCGTAGTTGTTTCTTGCTTGAATTTTATATAACACTAATTAAATCTGGTACCGTTTGGGAGACCCGTTTCTTTAAGAACAGAGTGGTGTTGCATTTAAGTATTCTTCATTACGGCATCTTTGATATTTCGTACATATTAAGGAACAGCGAAGTAATGATCCATATTAAGATCTGTTATAATTTCTGTCTGACCACAGCAACTGGTTTGAGGTATTAGCTCACTGTGCTCGTTACATAGAGCTCCGTTCGAAGGTATTCTAGGGGACTTTGGACTTGGAGGGTTAAGGCCATTCGCGCTTAGTTACAGTATTTAAAACTATAAGAATTAATAGGCAATATTAGATTATAATCTTTGCCATTGTTAAAGTAATATAAAAAAGCCTGTAAAAAAAAAAATGTCACATCCAAAACCAAAATTCATAGTGGCCATTTGCAACGTCTGTGACCTAAGAACATTTAAATAAATAGACCAACACTTCTACACTCTCCTCCCTTTGCTTACGTCTCGAACTACCTATGCCCATAGTGTAATCGGTTTACATGAGACAGGCAATATCAGTTCCACTCCTATAATGCCATCAGTTATTATACGACAGCACAACCGAAACTAGCGACACACACATCGAGAATGATTTCGAGACGCAAAGATCTCGACTCACCAAATTCTAACAGATCACATATAAACGTTCCTTTCGGCTCACTCCTCTTCTCCAGCATTTACCAGGCGGTCTACTCCACACAATTCCATCCTGAGAAAGCTGTTTTTTGCCATATGCATACTGAGACCGCTCATCTTTCGTGATGAACTACGGAATTCTGAGTTAGGAATAATCACTTCTGTTTTTATTTCACTCGGAGATATGGAATAACTGACTCTCTTTTGCATCTCAGTTAAAAGTATACTTGCCTATATGACGTTCAATTATATCATCCCTATTGGCGTAGTCTATAATTAAACATTAACATAATTACATTTTGGCATTCGCTTTTATGTCTTTCTTGAAACTGGGAAATAGCTTCCAAGAGATAAAGAAATAATCATTTTCATTATATACTATAATTATATATTATATATATTATATTATATCTATAATAAATATATTATGATCAATTTCCTATATTTCATAAGGTAAAAAGTGCTCAATTCCTTTTACTTGTCGTTTCAATTTCAAACAGTGCATCTAATCCACCGTTAATTCAACAACTTAAGTATAAGTTAATTTGTCCTATGGTAGCAGTATACCATTCCCTGTAATTCCCGTGACTGCTGTGTTCTTATGTGCTAGTAAATATCTCCCATTTGCATTATCTGGCGTGAGCTAAGTTGAATAGTATACAGCCTGGCGTTCTCGCTGTCGTCTACCCTTCTACCAATTCGACGGAAAATTTGGATAATCCCACTGACATTTGTGAGTATTTATTCGCTTCTACTTACTTATAGTAAGCATTATCATATCAGTAGTACTCGAGGTACCAATGGATCATCAAATCAATCGGCGCTAGTCCGCCTTCCTATGTATATATATATCCAGTTTTTCCTCGCCCATATGCATTGCACTCTTTTAAGGCTTCTCGATTCCCTTTTGAAAATTTCATTAGACGAGAAACTGATTATGTTCCTACAAACGTTTGTTGACCATTGTTGTGCCCTTACTTTTAACTTTAATGTTATATCTCGATTATAATAATATAATCAATAAATAATCTACGCTAAGATATTAATTCGATTCCTTGGGCCTACGATAAAAACTGACCGTCTCAGTTCTCTACCTCGACTGTACTCTGCGGCTTTCCTGCTAGGAGCCATATCAGTATTTTCAGTACGTTACCACTCGCATGTTTTGCTGAAATTCTACTCAACTGAACTCCCTCTTCGTTGCATCGTAGGGATATTGACAACGTTGGGTCTGCTGAGTGTATAATTTTTTCTTCTTTCGTCTTTGATCC
>CM042161.1:44405326-44415326 GCA_023376005.1 Doryteuthis pealeii
TCCCCTAGAGACTCATTTATTTGGGTTGGAGCGTTCTTACCCCACTCCCTGCCGTTGGGATACAGCCAGCGTATTGTAAAATTCCCGGATAACAAGGCTGTATCTTAGTGGAGGTCAAAAATGTAAAACGAAACGGCGTAAAGGTGGTGCCACGGAAATAAATCAAAATTTGTGAACTAAATTCGAAACCGGACTAAACATATTTATGTTTCATTTATATCTTTTTTCTTCCAGGCATCAATGTACGTTAGTGTCGTGTCAGTGCTGCTGTATGGCTCCTGCACCACCTGGACTCCTAACGAACAGACTAGAGAATAAACTAGATGGGGATGCCTGCCACTGACCCGGAATGCTCCGCGCGGTGTCCTGAACAAGACGTGAAAACAGCAGCCCACGAGAAAGCAGGCTGAACGGCCACCTGCCACATATCATCCAAACCATCCGAGTAAGACGGACAAAAGACCACAGCGGAGCACTGCTGGGAAGCAAGCCGAACGCGTAAGCGACGTCCTCCTGTGTGGAAGCCAGGCACATTGGGCACGCCACGTTATTGGGGCCGACCAGCCAAAGACGTACAATTGATCAGCTCTTGCGGTATGCCAGGATGCTGCACAGAGAACCCTCCCGAGAATTAAGAGTGTATAGGCGACGGCATGGAGAGAGATTTCATGATATTTCCCTGCCAACAGCGGCGCCGACATGATGATGGTGATTATACTTATGGTGAAGCGCGTATGGATGTGTAATGTTAACCTTCAAGGAAACGACACGAGTGAGCGAGTTCAAATCCTTGGCGAGACTGTTAGTATTTGCACATAGCGCTAACGCCCTTGGGACAAGGTATGAAATTAATTCTCCCTTTTCCAAAGCATTATGGGGTAAATATTAGGGTGGGTTTGGGATTTTAACTTTGGTATGTGCAACGATATAGGAAGTGCCGGAAAAACTCTGAACTTCAAACTGTTAAACTCCGCTTAAGAAATATATTTTATTTCACATTCCTACATGTGAGTTAAGAGTTTGGTATAATATTATATATATATATACTATATATATATATATATATATATATATATATTAATATATATTATATAATATATATATTAATATGAAAGTGTAAGTAAAATGAAGGAAAGAACAAAAAAAACGCGCCCTTCTTCAGGAAAATGTTCATACGGAAGAAGGCGTTTTCTGTACTTGAATATTTAAATTTCTATTATTAAATTATTTTATTTTATATCTAAAGATAAATAAGAAATAATTTAGAATACATGCGTACGTGAACAAACTCCCTGTCCGAAAACACGTGTTAGTAACTGGAAATTAACATTCAATTTTATCTGATTTGCAACAGTTCTTTTTTCTTATTACCCTTTCAACATATCTCGGATTTATTTTTCCATTTTCAAACTTTATATATATATAAATATATAGGATAAATATATATATATATAACTATATAATATATAAAGTTTGAAAATGGAAAATAAATCCGACGATATGTTGAAAGGGTAAATAAAAAAAATATATACAATAAAAAAAAAAGTAAATAGTCACCAGTCGGGGGCGTCTAAAGTTGATATCAGCCTAGTCAGCGAGGGAGTCAATCCCCTTTTCCAATAGCACTAGACAAGGAGATGCTTTTTTTTAGCATCGAGGTGGAGCGCCACACCTACCTATCAGATCCTTACTTTACCGCACAGCAACCTGTGCGCTACTTCATACCTGAGTTGGCGATGGCCGGTATCGAAACTGGTTACTAGCCGAACGGTCTAACCGACTGAGCTTAACCCGGCCCATTATATAATTATAATATATCTAATAATATATATAATATACTTGATTAGATATATATATATATATATATATATAATATATAATATATACAATATATATATATATATGCATATATATAAATATAATATATATAATATAAAATATATATATTATATATATATAATATATATATATGAATATATATATATATTATTATATATATATCCTATATATACTAGCAAATAATGCACCCTCCGGGATTTGCAAGTATTTAAAAGTTTTAATGCGTAATAAAATATCATCCGCTTAAATTAGAAAAGGCTAATGAAACTAGAATAGAATGCAAGGAAAATAGAAAAAGATGTGGAACAGATGGTTGCGTATTGATGAAAAAATAGTAAACAACTTTTGAAACCTAACTCTTCCATCATTTTTCCCAGTTACTCCCCGTCGTTTCTCATTGGTAAATTTTCTTCCCTAAAATCACTCCTCGTTTTTGTTAAAAAAATAGGAAGTAAAAGAATAAATTTACAGTTATTTATTTCTTCTTGTTAATGTGATTTCTTTTAAGATTCATTACCCTGAAGATTTTTGCTTCTTCGATAATTCAATAAAGAGATAAAACCAAACATTAGGAAAGCAATGATACTAAGCATATATATTTATTAAAATCCACAATTTTTAAATATCAAGATGTTAAATTAGTCTTCCCGGTCACACTGTAAACCGCTATTTTGTTGTATTATATACAATACATTGCATGCTTATTTTAGTATGTAGAATATGGTCAACAGCCTAATGTATGCTACAACAATTTTTTATTAATAAATTGAAGTTTTAAACTCAAAAAATAAAATCATGGGGAGAATTTGATGTAAATAAGCTAAAGGAATTGTGACTTGTATTGTAATATTACGTTTCGGTTACAGACAAAAACAAACCCACAATCTCCATTATTAATAAGCATATGGAAATACGCGTGAAAGATTAATCCGACAATTATGAGAAGAAAATATTTCTAAAAAACAAAACACAGGATACAGTGGGCGCGAAACAATTTTTATGCAATACATAAAGTATTACGTATATAACATCTACAAGGATAAATATTTTCTTCACACACACGATACACAACACCACACACCACACACCCACACACATATATATATATATATATATAAATTAGTATATTAATATATATATTCATGAAAAGGCATATACATAGTATAATCAGAATCAGATGTCCAAACTTCAGATGCCAAAGCATCTGTAGATCTCTTTAAAATTTCGCTACGATGAACAATCAGAATGATGACGAAAAAGACAGAAAAAGAAAAGAAACTTGCTAGATAGATAAGTATTTACTCTATCCCTCGGTATTTATTAACCCCGCGGTAGGGTTAGGGTAGATACTGTGACACATCGGCAAAGTCCTTCTAGCAAAATAATAGACGGTATTTCAATCCCTAGGCCGTTTTTCCCGTTTAACTGGCCCAGTTGTCCCCAAACAACGAGCTAAAATAACCGAGTTTTCGCTTATTATTAGCCTCATGGTGGAGAAAAGAGGGACTTTAGAAATCCACCAAACTGAAAGTAATGTAACTGCTAAATAGCCAACCTTAATTGAATCTCAAGGCCAAGTTTTACTTTGTTAAATGTGCAGCGTACGTGACCGTAGTTTAACCAAGGACATGCGGCAAAGGCATAACCAGCGACATTTTACACGTAACGACCCTCACTAGTTCTAAGCAATTAAGTCATACCAGGCCATTGAATCCGCTTCTCATTTTTCCCGCCATATTCACACTATTCGAATTTATTCTCCTGGTCTGGGCCAAAATCCCTCGTTTTTTTTTTCACTCAGGCGAAATCCACTTCCTTTTTTTTCGCTAATTCGTCGCACATTTTTGAACCTAGGTGGCGTTACGATCCATCGTGAAAGATAAACAGATCCCGAAATTGCCTCGTGGGATTGAGAAGGAGAAAATATTCGATGGAACTCCTTTTAAGTTCTGAACTCGGTGCATTAAATTTTTAAAGCGTAAAGGAAATTTGCTTTCTTTCTTTCTCGTCTTTTGTTCTTGCTATTTCTGTTTCTTTTTCTTTTTTTTTTTTTTTTTGCGACCTGGCATTTGATTAGTTAGCTGACGGTCCGCAGAAAAATTGGGCAAAAGTTGCAGTAAAAAAAGATGCGGAAAAAGAGGAGCAAAGATTGAATCGCCTAAAGAAACAAAAGGAATTTGGAACCATAAAAGAAAGGAAAAATTAGCAGCTAAGAAAGAGATGAATAATATTTCTTAAAAACCGGTTTTATCCTTCACAAAGATATTATACGCATTACAGCCCAAATGCAAAATGCACAATCTCTTATTCCTCATTTGCAATGTTCCTTTATAATTTATTATAACAACTATACAAAATTAAAAAAAACGGCCCTCCAGGGTTGATTGAAAATAGCATTTTTGAAACATATTGGCTGAGGGGTTTGGACTGTAAAAAAATCATTAAATGCTCTGTGCGAGGGTTATACCCTAAGTAAAGTAAAAAATCATCAAATTTCAACATTAAAGGATTAAAAAAAAAAACAATTTGAAATGTAAGACTTTAAATATGTATTAAAATAAAACGAACTATATATATATATAAACCAGTCATGTAACTTATTAAAACTTTGTTTAAAAAAACAATGGTAAGGAGGGACCTTTGGGGCTTTTCGGTTTTCTTAGCGTCTAATGTGCATCGGTATCCAAAGTTTGAGTAGTGTAACTTTATTCTCTATTGTTATGGATCGATTTTTGCGGCAATGCGACGTAAGCAGTGAACGCAATTTTTGTTACGGGGTAAAAAAAACCCAGGGAAGACGTAATCTCTATTATTAATATGTTTTTTAAAATGTATTTTTCTACAGTCAAATAATTACAAGTATTTTATAATCGCAGAAAATATTTACCGTGATTTTCCCTAAATTAAAAAATCCGATTACCAAGTTATTGCCTTCAATGCCCATAATAGTTTTTACTCTTACTCATAATAACCCTGCCATTAGTTTTCTATCCGCTTAAAATCATATCTCGATGACTTTAGAGTCATTTTAATAGTAAACTCATTTTAAAATATTGGGTGAGAAAAAAAAATTAAGATTTCTGTTCTCACTAAAAGCCAAGTCATAAGAACACTTTTCAAACTTGCAAATCTTAAATGTAATCTGTTTAAAGAGTTCCTTTTCACTTGATTCATTTTTTATTCTAGTAAGTGAAGGTTTGCTTCCATAAATCTATCATCTAAGACATCTCGATTCCTCTAGATTGAGGAAAATGAAAATGTATATTTCGAAATATCTAATATTCTGGGAGTATTAAGAAAACAAAAGGGCGCCTTGACCTAAACCGGTTAAAGAAAAGTGTGTTGTTTTATAGGCTGATCCGAAACTTAAATTTGTTCAACGTTTCCTTCTACCATGTTCTCTAACCAATACGCCCATTAGGATGAACCCGCGGACGACCCAGCGATGGCTCTCATCAGATCTGGCATCTAGGAAGTGAAACTACAATCTGTCTGATCAAAGCTGACTTCGAGAGGTGTTACTGCATTTGTACGCTGTAACACATTCCAATCTACAATCTTTACGCCCACTTGAAAAAGATACTAGGAAAAGTTAGCAAGCCCGGACGTTTAAGATTTCTGAGTTACTCTTAGAGGAAGTAATAATAATGAATATTGCATACCCATACATAGTATATTCTGTAAAAACATGCAAATTATATCCTATGTTACTTATATGAACTGGAAACAGACTGATATCCTATGGTAATTATATTGACAGATATATCAAAATACATACTGATATCTTTAAAAATAAAGGATTAAAAATAAAAATAAAATAAAGGCATACTCACGACGTTGTGGCTAGACGGGGATATCTTCGTAACCGATTTCAAAATCCAGTCGCACCAGTACGTTCCCTTTCGGGCTAATACACTTGGGAAAAGTAGGAAACTCCTTCCTCCCAGTTATGGGTTATTTAGTACCACTACTATTCTTCTACAAGGATGTCTTTAGCATTAAATTACCCAGAAAGAATGATATGCCATTAAACAAAGAAACTAAACCAAAAGTTTCATGCCAATGCACCAAATATGTTGAATTTAGAAGGGGAAAATCTTCGAAAGACCCCCGAAAACATCTAAATCATTTTGTTTTACAACTAAAACGATAGTAGTTTATTGGCCAAACTTGTGTTGGGATTATTTTACCATCTGTTTAAAATACAGGTGTTATTAGCCCTTGGCACCGGAAGTTGTAAAAAATATCTGCCTTTTTTTTAGGTTTCTTGGTAGAGCCAGAACTTTTATTTTTTTAATTTACCATCCTGCAGAATTCGAATCCATTTTCCATGTCTCTTCTTTCACAGTTTCGTTTTTTTCTTTTCTGAAAGGATATTGAGCACAAAGTACAACTCTTCTCTGATGATTAATTTTCTTTTTGCATAAAGAATAAGAAATAAATGTTCTTCTCTTCACAGTGTCTAACTGTGACTTGTGTTGGGGATATACCCAGTAGCTGTAGAATTTATCTGCCTTGGGGTCTGTTCGGAATAAGGTACGATATACAAATTCTGGAATAACTTTCCTCACCCCTCTTTATTTTTAAAAAATTTAACATTCTGCAGAATTAGAGCACTTTTTCAATGCCTCTTCTCAGGTGTGAATTTAATTTTCTCTTTTTCTTAAAATACATTGTTCTTAATGTACTATTCTTCTCTATTAACTAAATGGCTAAGTAAGTACATTTTCTTATGTTGCATAATTGTGTGGTGGCGTGTTTTTTTATATTATCCTGTAGTGAGAATTCTAAGGGGCCATTATTTTTTAGATCAGGGGATGGAAAAATACCAAATAACGGTCATGGCCCCAACTGAGAATCTCACGAGTCACGTGTTAGAGTTAGTCAGGTCATCAGTTTCAACCTAAATAGCACACAGAACAGACACATTCCGTTGAGGTTGGCTCAACCGCGCGGCGAATCAGGATGGGCAGTAATAACATCTTTGATCAAAGAAAAACAAAGACTTGTAGTTGATTAATGCATGACTTAAAAAGAAGCCCTTAATTAGAAACAGCGAGACAAGAACTTAGAAAAAGAAGAGACAAGTTGACAACCAGCCAAAGAAGTAAATGAAACAGCACTAGACGATCATAGCCGAAAGGAAAAAAGATAGAAAGAAGAAATGGAAGCAAGTAAGTCACAACTCTATCTGTCTGTCTGTCTGTCTCTATTACACAAGAACTCTCTCGATGTATATACTCAACGAGGGTATATGAGTATACAACACTTATCTTCATAATGATTGACTTGTCTATATCGTAGACAATGCATATTTCAGTATGATCTGTGTTATTCGGACTAGTGTCTTCATCTTCATTGTTATTTGTACAACGCTTCGGCCGATATACCCTCCGGCCTTCTTCAGGTATTTCTTGTCGGACTCGGGAACCTTCTCGGATTCGGGAACCTTCTTTTTGTATTCGGGAGCCATCACAGAACTTTGAACCTAACCCTTTATTTATTCCACGGGGGTATCCTGTTCTCATTCCGCTAACCATAGCTGGAGTAGGAGTTGTGTTAATTAATTATTTTTCTAACTGCTTTCACTCAGGATTGAACTCGGGTTCCAGAGATAACTGTCACTTAGAACTGTCTTAACCTAACTGCCTTATCCACTCGACCATGTGTCCAATTCTTTTTAAGTCATTAAATCAGCTACAAGTCTTTGTTTTTCTTTGATCAAAGATGTTATTACTGCCAATCCTGAGTGAAAGCAGAAAAATAATTAATTAACACAACTCCTACTCCAGCTATGGTTAGCGGAATGAGAACAGGATACCCCCGTAGAATAAATAAAGAGTTTCAAAGTTCCGTGATGGCTCCCGAGTTCGAAAAGAAAGTTCCCGAGTTCGAAAAGAAGGTTCCCGAGTCCGACAAGAAATACCTGAAGAGGGCCGGAGGGTATATCGGCCGAAACGTTGTACAAATAACAATGAAGATGGGGACGATAGTCCGAATAACGCAGATAATACTAGTTTTCAAACCTCAGCTCAAACCTACAGAGAAATAATGCATATCTCACTTGTAATAAATCTTATCTTTTTCATATCAAATTTTAATACATTGTAAATATGTCAGAATCTACAATACTTCATCTGGTCATCACTTTATGTTGTATACTTAAAAATTAAAAGAACTAAATGAGTCTCATCAGCAGCTTATACTGTATTCTCATTTCACATGCACGCTCATATCACGTACTCGTAGAAATAACGATCCGAATGAGTTGTAGTTTTTCAAGAACCACTTAACTCTTCACTCCCTACTCCCCATGAATATAATGTGAACTAATTTTGTATACTAATTCTTACAAGAAAAACCGTTCTTACTTGTCCCCTTCTATTTGTAGTCCTGTCCCTTCCTTTTACTTGATGTATGCTCACCCTATCAGAATAGTACTGACTGACCTTTCATCTCTTCTTTCAGTAAAATTCATAAAAGTGAGTGTCCATTTGAGAGTATTATGAAAAATAATGAGGAAAAATAGAAAAGAAAGATTTTCACTTAATTTATACTATTTTTAAAAGTAACAAATATGAAGTGACCAATTATGATAAACTTGTGAAGATCTATTTATGAAAGAGAGAGAGAGAGAGAGAGAAGAGAGAGAGAGAGAGAGAGAGAGAGAAGAGAGAGAGAGGGAGTGAAAGTTAATAATTATGATAAAAGTTGTGTGGATCTATTAATGAAATAGGTAGGAAAAAGAGAGAGGGAGAGAGAGAGAGAGAGAGAGAGAGAAAGAAAGAGAGAGAGAGAGAGAGATGAAGTTAATAATTATGATAAAGTTGTGTGGATCTATTAATGAAATAGGTAGGAAAAGAGAGAGAGAGAGAGAGAGAGTGATATATTTATATATATAATATATATATATAGAGAGAGAGAGAGAGAGAGAAAGAGAGAGAGAGAGAGAGAGGAGAAGAGAGAGAGATGAAAGTTAATAATTATGATAAAGTTGTGTGGATCTATTAATAAAATAGGTAGAAAAGAGAGAGAGAGAGAGAGAGAGAGAGAGAGAGAGAGAGAGAGAGGAGAGAGAGAAGAGAGAGAGAGAAGGCGAGGGAGAGAAAGAGGTGTAAGTTAATCATTATGATAAACTCGTGTAGATCTATTTATGAAAGAGGCGGGAGAAGAGAGAGAATGAAGGAAAAGGGGAAAAGGAAAGAGATTGGGGGAGAGAGAAGAAAAGAGAATAAAATTGGGTGAGGAAGAAGGTAGTATGTGACAGAAGAAAGAGACGAGGGAAGAGTGGAGAAGGAGAAAGAGAATGAGAGATAGAGGAGGGAGAGATAGTGTTTGATATTTTTCTTGAAGAAGGAAAAGCGACTAGAATTTATATGACGAATAATGCTACTCAGAATTAATAATAACAATCATGTAGAAAAAACGCATTGTTTTGCTTTTGCAGACATTTTTTTACTTATCATGTGTAGTTTTAGGGGGTGGGAGAATTCTCTTATTGGATTGTGACAACACTAAACCATGTTGAGGTTGTGACAGATGCCGGTGGCAGGTTTAATGACAGTTACGTATCGAATTCCATCGTTTGCCACCGAGAATCATCTTCATCTCTAACAGCTTTTCGTGCTCCTCTTCACCCCAGCAAAGAATAACTTCACATTCCAACTGTTGCAAATGGAAAAAGAAGTACACTCCAACGTCTACACACACACACACACGCATATATATATATATATATATATATATATATATGTGTGTGGTGTTGTGTGTGTGTGTGTGTATATATATATGGAGAGAGAGAGAGAGAGACTATAACATATGTATATATTTACCTACAGCTATATATATATAATTATATATATATATATATATATATATTGCAGATTTATATGCTTGTGAGGGTATAGGCGTATGTGTTTGAGATCGTGGAAGTAAACATTTACAATATACCTATACTGTAGAAAAAAAATTAAAAACACGAATTATTCCAAAGATGAGTTTTTATTTATGATGAAGTCAGTGTTATAACTTTTCGGTTTTTAAAACCTTCATCAATAATTGAGGTAGGTGATATGTTGTGCGATGAGGGTGGAAACTTCGAAAAAGGAGAATTCTTGTTGTGTATGACGAAACTGCAGTCTCCAGTGTCGGCCAAACGTTT
>CM042161.1:44420326-44427110 GCA_023376005.1 Doryteuthis pealeii
GCAGTATGTGAACAACGTCAATGTCTTTAGCGCGAGTTAACAGGTTTTGATTTCAGAGTTTTCCCTTCTCCTTGACCGGTTGCCTAAACAAGGTTAAAGAGGCCAGTCTGTCCTACGTATTTATCCACAGCGGAGATGGAGAAGGATCATACCTACCAAGGATATTAGCGCTAAGTGAAATGCAATTACTACATCCAGGATTTGAACTCGGGGCGATGAGTCCATTTCCGTGGACTTTAACCATTACACCACACGCTCCCATATTAAACTTTTATGTTAGGTAAATAATTATTTTTGGACTGCTATACGTTTATATCCTTTAGTTACACGATTTTCAGTGCTAAAGGGTGTAGTAATGATAATGCCTAAGAAACGTCAATACTGATTTGTATTTGATATAAGAAATAAGAAAATGTGGTAGCATGGCATTAGAAGTAAATTAACTTTCTATAAAAAAAAAATCTGAGGATGTACTTATTCATGGCCGATACTGTATCTATACACTTCAGGATGGTGTGTACATTATAGGAAATATGCTTAGTCTAGCTCAATATATTTTTCAAGTGTTGCCTATTCACGCAGAAATAATTTGGAAGTATTTAGATAGAATTCTTAACTAACAACAACAATATAACTCTCTTTATTATTATAACGCACATATATTATATATATATATTACTATAGTATATATATAATATAAGTGGAATGGGATGGAATTGTTAATTACATGACATTTTACCTAAAGGTTGGTCAGTTAATTTTGCTGTTTAATTAGGCAGTAGATGTAAGCTGGCTTCATAGCACAAGGTAAGCTCAAGTGCAAAAGTTAATCTTCTGCCAAATAAAAATGGATTTGTCCATGAGAAGTGACGATAAAAATAAAAACAGGCCTGATTAGTTAAACACAAAAAGCAATTCAAATAAAATGCAGTAATATATATATTAGCATACAATATATATATATGTATGGTCTATACCACACACTTGCGCCATATATATATATATATAATATATATTATTCATATATATATTACGTATGTATTGTGTATTATTTATGTTGCGTTTATGTATCTCAAGTATAGATTAATGTGTGTATACATATTTTAATTTATCACTTTAATCTTGCGCTAATATCTGCACCAAACAACTCATATTCGCTTTCATAAAAAAGCATGAGCGTTCCAGCCACATGTAAGTATTATAATATGTATTTGATTTTTTATACATCTCATATCCAAATATATATACGTAGCTAATGTACAGTTATATATATATATATATATATATATATATAAAAAATAATATAAAATAATAATAAATAACAAATCAATAACAAAGGCATAATGCACACTTAATAGCTAAAAAAAATAATAAATAATATTATACCTATAATACTATAATATAACATACAAAACATAATAAATATAAATAAGTATCCTAAATGCACACTTTAGTAATAATAAAAAAAAACAATATAATTATAAATACTAAACTAACCTATAACAAAAAAATATAATAATAACTCACTAGATTAAATAATATATACCAATAATATCACAACACTAAATATAAAACACTAGCAATAATAAATAATAATAAACTATAGTAACTAATTAAACATAATAAACTAATAAACTCCTATGTACTCACTACTACCAATCTCACACTAGTGCCTCCTACTCAAACTCAATATCCAAAATATAAGATAACAACCAACCATATATTATAATAAAAAGTAATAAAATAATACACCGGAACCAAAATAAAATGTGCGTCAATGTACACACATATATAATAAATAAACCAATATTAATATATAAATACGTGCTAATATTACACCTTAATAATATAAATACTATACACCTATATTAAAAAAAAAAACCAACACCAAACACATACCTAATACCGTAAAAACATCATTAATATAATGTCGCTAATGTACACTTAAAAAACAAATATAAACTATATTAACGTGCTAAATCGACAACTTATTTATATATACACAATATAAATATAATGAATAGTGTGTGCTAATGTACAACTATAAAATATAAATATAAACAACACACCCCCTACTACTACCTACTGTAAAAAATATTTATATATATATATATATCGTGCTAATGTACTAACTTATAATTAATATGAATGATAACACAACACAACACACCACACACACACAACACACCACACTACCTCACCAATAAATATAAACATACCCATCAGCCCACACTAAAAACCTAAAACAAAATATATATAAACATCCAATAAATAATACTACTATATAAGGATTGATGGTTGTGGCATACTGAAAGAGAAATTGCAACAAAACGAAACATTAAACAACAACTATACGCATAGACGAAGTGTGTAGATGATGACTACGTACGTATCGATAATAATAATATTAACACTAACATACCTGTATATACAAAATAAAGGACTGCACACCTATACAACTCAAATATATTACATTAACTGTTCGACATTATGCAAAACTTTAAATTAATACCACGAAAAAATTCATACACTCGCAAGAACTTAGGCTTCAAGTATTGTGAAACATCAATCAATGACTAAAACAGAATCGAGACACAACCTCACATACCAACACCCTCACTACACTCACAGACGCGCACACCAAATAAAAACTATATATATAATACTACCTAAAAATAAAATAAAATAAAAATATATAATACAAAAATAAAAACAATCAATATAATATAATATCGCATAATATACAATGCTGATGGTAGTGTGAACAAAAAAATAGATGATGATGTGACAATAAGTCGATAAAGATCAAGAAGTAGAGTAATAAATTTAATAAATATTAGTGTAAACGATACTAATATGATTAACAAGAATAAGATCAAGACTCGCAAAACAACATAAATATAATAATAATAAAAAAAGTAATCGGCGTAATTAAGTCAATTATAACACTAACCCCAACAACACAACCACACAACTTACATTCTGTTTCTTTTCTCTCTCATCTCTCTCATCTTCCAATACTACTATATATAGCTAAATATAACAATAAAAAAATAACAATAAACTCATCACTATTATAGAGCAGAAAGAACCGCACGACATTGTAATAAAAGAGAGAGCAGACATACGGATGAACTCGAAAATTAAAGTAAACAAAAGAAGACAACAAGAAGCGTCACAAATTGTATAGATCCGTAAGCAAATATTGAGGTCCGAGAAACCAAAAACAGGAAACAGAGAAATTATGCTAGATTAATATATAGTAAAAAAGAAAAGTCGTCGGGGCGGATAAAACAACCATAATGATCAGATCAGCCAACATCAGCAGCAAGGTCTAAATCCCATTATAATCACTAGCGCAACAAAGACCAAAAGGAGACAATAAAAAAGGATGTAGAATAATAAAAAATACACAAACACAACAACCAGACACAAAATAAACTATTAAATAAAAATAAACTAAACACCAAAAATACTTAAAACCACAAAAACTTAATCAACATTATATATATTATCTAGCTCAGCTCGAGTAAGAGCGTGCGGCACAGAAAAAACCAACGAACAACACAACACAAACAACACAACACACCACACACACAACAAAACAAATAATATAATCAAATTACAAAACCATAAAAAAAAACATAAAATAATACTAATAAAAAAATATATAATAAAATAATATAAATAAAATAATAGATGCAACGTCGTATTACACATGAAATCGTTAATATCAGTTATAAGAATTTTGAAGTACGGCGAAACCAAATTCAAAATCTAGTATGAGTTGTATGACATTTCACATATTGCAAATTTACCCTTGGACACACTGGAGAACAAGGTATGTGATCACCAACAAAACAATATCCCCTCCAAGCAATTGAAGAGTAAATATAATATGACATACATGAGCTACTTATGACACAATTAATGTACAGCTAATAACAAGTCATCGGAGAAAGAAAACTTTCCTGAATTAACAAAAAAAACACTTAATAATAATACTCTACTGAAAATGACTATATCACACTATGCCGTACGAGAGTTGATTAGAGAAATACATTAATAAATAAGATAATATCCTGCTATACGCCATTCATTGGTACAAAACATAATGAAGCCGCTGGGTGTAGCAAAATAAAGAAAGATGCATTTTCATTAAACTAATATAAATATTATCTCTAGAAATAGATTGAAAAATAGATAGATCATGAAAACAAACTGATATAAGATAAGATAGATTGATAGTATAAAGATAAGATAGGATAGTAGAAGATTAGATAGGATGTAATAGATTAAGAGTAGGATATTGTAGAGAGAATTGAAAATAGGTAAGAAAGGATTGATAGCGATTAGAAAATATTGATAGAAAAGATTGATATATGATAGATAATAAGAAATAAAGAAAAATCAGAATAGATATTGATAATCGCTCACGCAATAAAGAATTTGCACATGATTAGATATGGATAGATAGATTAGGTAAGCAATAGAATTGCATATGCGATCACTGTATTGATTGAAATCAGGAATAAGAATAGATAAGGATATAAAATTAATTGATTATAGCTATGCAAGATAGACTCACGCGTAGAAAGAAAAGAATACACACAGCTCAGAAAGAATAGCACTAGGCTAGATCAGGATAGACAAGTACGCAAAGAAATAGAAATAGAATAGAAAAATAAAGAAATACAGATACTAGTAGAAGATAGATAGGAGCACCTCACTGTCAAGACACAGAACTCAGCCAATACGGCCATGATAACCCTACGCATAATAGTAGAAATAGTACCAGAAGATAAGACTACGTAGATACGAAATATGCACTATGCCTCAGATAGGATAAATAGTATACCGCGTTACAGATACGCAAACACATTCTAGCACACCCTGTACGACAATCAGACTAGATACGCATACGACATACAAGCAACTATCACACTAGGCACTAAGATTAGAACTACGAACATACGCATTAACCGAGATACGAAACGACAGACTAAGCTAAGCGTAAGCAAACGATACATACGAACAGGCCGGTAAAGACTCGCTATGTTAAAATATATATTACAATAATATCTCACTTAAGCACTAAGATCAATCTATTCATCACCATGCACTCAGCCCTACGCAGGTTCGAATACTAAAAAAAAAGCACCAACCACACACCACAACAAACAAAAAAAAATACTTCCACAATGCACCATATCCTCGAACACCTCCACCATCAAAACCTAAATAATACCAGGCACCATAAAATATAAATAAGACCGGAGTGTGGAACAGGCGCAGGGCGCGGCGAGTACCCAGAGGGCGCGAGCTGAGGAAGGGGGGGAGACCGCGAGGAGAAGGAGGAGGCAGCGGGGGCCTCCAATTCCTGATCTCATGGACGAGCAGTGATAAGATACCCTCAATAATTCACACATTATTCTTCTTTTCTGAAAACCTCGCATATGGTAAGTACCAGACTTAGCTGTCCTCATCATCACTGGATTATATATAGATATGCTTCTGAAAATAACTATTGTAATGAGAAATTAAAAAAGATCATAATGGAAACACTAATACTGCGAAGTAGATTATTTGGTTATCAAAAGGGAATAATTAGATTGCAAAGACAATTTTACGTAAAGACTGGCCGCTGTTTACGCACAGAAGCACAACGGACGCCAAACGAAAGAGCAATAATCCTAAGACGCACCCACCAAATAATTATAAACAAGACAAGTCAGAATCACGGATAAAAAGTTCTTAGATGATATATATAAGAACATAATCACAATTAAGATCTGAAAACAGATACTAGCTGATAGAACTTAACACCTTGATTATAAAATAAGAGATAAATGGAAGTTATAGAGCGCTAGTAAAAAGAACTGAGCGTAACAAGGATTGGAACCAAAGTAATAAGAATGAAGCATCCAATAAGAATAATAATAGCCTAGGCACCTATAGAGGACGGCGTAATCTCAAAAACATTCACTACAGACTAGTATAAGACGTAGTCGCAAACGATTTTTGAGACCAAAAACTTTGCGAAAAATGAACTTTCACAATTATAGTGAATATAAAAAATAGAAATTACTTAAGCTATAATTAAGTATGCTATCTGTAGATGAGCAAGAGAAGCCTGCATAATTCAAGATACACGGAATCTTGTGATTCATTATGCGAACAGAACTCTTACCGATAAGCATAAACCGACCCTAATAAAAAAAAGAAAAGAGAGGCAAAGCCACAAAACATAGCTGACAATAACCTACATCATTGCGAGGTGCTGAATCAGATTATAGATAAATCTCCAGAAATTACTTATTCGATCACCTACAATCAGTTATGTTAGATATGCATACCATAGATAACAAATTATGTAATACAAATACTGTTACATAAATGCCGAATATATGCATTCATTTTAAAATATCTAATATGTGTGACTAGTCTAATCTAATATTTTAGATAATATATATGTAATAAAAATGTAAGTGATAAGAACAATACATTATAAACCATATATTAGCCTAATAATACAAGACGAAATTCTGGCAGTTAAAGCTAGCCAAACAAACGCTCCAAATCACAGACCAGTAGTGCTCTGGCAGTTCAGCGACAGGAGGTTGATCGTCCCTCGCCAGAACGCATGGAGAAGAAGGCTGATACCTCGCAATGTGTACACAATCATTGGGAATATATATTTGTATACAATTTACCAACGATAAGCAACTATCAATATTAAGCCATTACATATTAAGACTAATTACTGTTTTTCATCACCATCTAT
>CM042161.1:44427210-44447210 GCA_023376005.1 Doryteuthis pealeii
CTAACGTTCAGCCGCTGGAATGGATAACTGATTCGTTATTATCTTATCATAAGAAACCAGAAGATGTCGAGCCAGTGTCAGCGCTATTATACTTCACTTTATGTCCTTGGCAAAAGGCATAAAAAGCGTTATTATACTAATATCCAAATATAGTCATTGGTTATTAGTGTTATGTACTATAGTCATAATTAGATGAGAGCTTTCCATCTCAGATAACTACGTCGAATATCGATTTATGACACATTATAATTAGAGATAAGAAATACCTAGATCAAACCAAACCGGGACTCCCCTTTTTACGGTTAGGTCAGGGTCTTACCCCTCTACATGAATACAGTCATTGTATTCTAAGCCCCACCGACAGGACATTAATTATTTTGAACATTTCCTCTCGGAAGATCTACTCGCAGAAATCGGAACATGGAAATGAATAAAACATTACCTGAACGTATTTCCCCAATTTAAGCGTTGTCCATTGGAATAAAGCTGATAAAAAAGATGGACCATAGTTTTCTATAATGCTGATTAAAAAAAAAAAAACCCCAAAAACATAGGTAAAGAACGAAACCAACAGAATCAAAAAAAAAATATTTAAGAACATCTCGGATCATTGAAAGATACCACACGAAGAGCATTACATTAGCATCAAAAACAGGAGATCTCGTGAGGTTCCTAATGAACTATCTGTTGATTAAAAAAAACGAAAATACGTTTGATCTTCTCTAATTGCATCTGTGGTCACCGAGGGAAAGAAAATAGGAAAGAAATACAAAAGAACGACGAGAACACAAAATCGGAAATATTAGTGACGAATTGCATACGTAAGCTATATGAGTGGTGCTTAATAAGGGATATATATTCCAGCCGCTGGCATGAAATGAGAGAATTCTTCTTTAATACAAAGCTAACAGCAAAGAATCTGTACTCATATCACATAACGCTGTATTAAAAAGCTACTTAGCTTGAATGAATAGAATCATAATTAAAACGAATCTTCTACGTGATGAAATATTCCCTTATTTAAACAACAAAAAACTGTCGAGCTGATCTTTCCATAGGCTGTTATGGACGCATAAGTGCACTTCTTTGTTGCAGCCGACATAACGTAAAAAAGGTTGTGTGCAAGCTTTCTGGGACGAATGTGTATTATTGGTCTATTAAGTAATGAGATTGGTTGACCGATTGTTTCTTATCAAACTTATTTCACAATGGATGCACAGTTTATCTGTAAAGTCACATTGTATTTTATACTAACTTAAAAGCCGCCTTATCAGGTGTCAATTAAGCTAATTCCAACTGAGGCCCCTTGACTTCATGCATTGATTTCATATTGAATTTTATTAAACTGCATTTAAATATTGCATTAACATCTAAACTTACATTTTAACAGTTCAATGATAATTCTTCAGCTATCACTTAATTTAAAGACAATTTGATGCAGTAAAGTAAAGTCGTCGGGGCGGCCTAACGTCGGTATCAACCAGACAGCGAGGGAGTCTATCCCCTTTCTCACTAGCGCTAGACCAAGGAGATTATTTTAGCATCTGAGGTGGAACGCCACACCTACCATCACCTTCTTACTTTACCGCACAGATCCGTGCTACTCATACGCTGAGTTGGCGGGGGCCGATATCGAACTAGGAACCTTGTGGTTTCTAGCCGAACACTCTACCGACTGAGCTAAACTGGCTTTCCATTCAAACAATTATTTCTATTTCATGGGTGACTTTTGCTGGATTTCACAATTAATTTCGATTATTACTAAATTTATTTTCAAAAAATTGTTATAATACAAAGGGGTTTATAAAAATTGTTATGATACAAAAACGAGGCAACACGTTTCTTCTTCGACATCATATAGATTCTCTCTGACTTTGAAACGATTTTTTTAAAAATTTAATTCAAGACACGAAATGTAAAAATTTTAGACTTAACTATCACAACACACACGCACACAAAAAAAATATTTATTTATATATAAACAGTTTGAACTAAAATCAACCCACAAAATACACTTATCGAACTTAGAAGTTTGTTATTTCTCTGAATTTTTGAGATGAGGGTTGATTATTAGTATTATCTGCATTATTCGAAACATTGTACAGATAACAATGAAGATGAGGACAATAGTCCGAATAATGCGGATAATATTAGAAGTTTTTATATTCAGATTCATTATTCTTGTAATAATTTTTCATTCTCCATAACTGAATGCAAGTCTTGTTTTAGATAGATAGATAGATAGATAGATAGATAGATAGATAGATAGATATTTAGCATTTTTGAAAAAACAAATGATGTTTATAATTGCTGACTGAAATCTGTTTCGACCGCTTAAATAGATCGGTCATCATCAAGAGCAACATATGAAAGAAAGACGGAATGAAAAACCGTTAGAAGAAAGGGTACAAACAAAACGCTATTATTCAATGCTGGAATTTTTAAAAATGTGTGTTCTGTGTTAAAAATAGAATAAATTTTATTTTTAAGAATCAGAAGCATTATAGTTCATAATAAAACTCAAAAGAGTTTGATGTAAGATTATAATTTTAAACTTTTTTAATAGCTGGAATATATTATGAACAATTTTGATACACTTTTATATAATTTTACATCAAACTCTTTTGAGTTTTATTATGAACTATAATGCTTCTGATTTTTTTTAAATAAAATTTATTTTATTTTTTACACAGAACACACATTTTTTAAAAATTCCAGCATTGAATAATAGCTTTTTGTTTGTACCCTTTCTTCTAACGGTTGTTTCATCCCGTCTTTCTCTCATATGTTGCTCTTGATGATGACCGATCTATTTAAGCGGTCGAAACAGATTTCTGTCAGCAAATATAAACATCATTTGTTTTTTCAAAAATGCTAAATACATACTGTCGGATTAATTTCCATCATTTTCATATATTGATATATAGATAGATAAATAAATAGATAGATCAACGTTTGTGCATGTCCGCGGAAAAAAAGAGAGTGAAAAGAGTGACGGAGAGTGATTTGTATTGAATGGATAGATAGATAAATATGTAGATTAGCTTATGTGCATGTCTGTGTGTAAGAAAAGATGTGTGCGAGAAAAATACAGAGGGTGATGGAGGGACTATGTGCGTAGGTAGATAGGTAGATAGATGAATTATTTTTTAAGCATTTCTGTGCGAAAGAGAGGGAGTGAGGGAGAGTGAGGAAATGTTAGATTGTGTGTGGATGGATAGATAGATAGATAGATAGATTAGCTTTTGTGCATGTCGGTGAGAAAGAGAAAGGGGATGTCTGTTTGAGAGAGGAAGAGACTCTGGTGTATATAGAAAGATAGATAGATAGATGAATTAGTTTTTGTACGTCAGTGAGAAAGAGGGAGAGAGAGTGAGAAATAGAGAGAAAAGTGAACGAGAGATTGTGTGTGTGTGTGTGTGTGTGTGTGTCTGTGTGTCTGTGTGTCTGTGTGTGTGTGTGTGTGGATAAGTAGATAGTTAAGCTTTTGTGCATGTCTGTGAGAAAGAGAAGAGTGTGTATGAGAGAGATAGATAAATACATATATTTGTATTTTTGGCTTCATAGTGTCAATACCGTAGGGTTTATACCTAAATAATACACAATAATATCTGTTTTGAATAAATGACACTACATGAGGACTAATAAATTCCTGATTAAGAAAAATTGCTTTTTAGATTAAAACAAAGTGTTACTGGAGGAATTAATCATAGGTAATAGTGTTATATATATATATATATATATATATATATATATATATATATATATATATATATATATATATATTATATATATATGTATATATGTATATATTTATATGTATATATGTATATATATATATATATATATGTATATATATATATATATATATATATATATATATATATATATATGTATATATGTATATATATATATATATATATATATATATATATATATATATATATATATATATATATATATATATATATATATATATATATATATATATATATATATATTATATATATATATATATATATATATATATATATATATATATATATATATATATATATATATATATATATATATATATACGGAATTAATTCAAAAATAAACTTCGTTGGCATTGTTACAAAAAAATGTAATTTTTGAAAAAATTAAAAAATTAAATTTTTAATAAATCCGAAGTGCACTAGGGTCCGCGACGTTATTTGCGGTCCAGAATGTGACATTAAGAAAATATCTTCAATAAAGGTAACTTCGTTGGCATTGTTACAAAAAAATGCAATTTTTGAAAAAATTAAAAAATTAAATTTTTAATAAATCCGAAGTGCATGTTATTTGCGGTCCAGAATGTGACATTAAGAAAAGATCTTCAATAAACACCATGGGATCTAATTCAACAACCTGATGATTTCGCCCTAGCAAGAAACCTGGGTAGCTGTTTATAATAAACATTGATCTATAAAAACTCAGCAAATTAAATAAATATATATATATATATATATATATATATATATATATATATATATATATTGGAAAAACTTTGCTACCATTGGTTTTTTGCTGTGTAGAAATCATCAGGCAACGAGAGGGTTCTTTTTCAAAACATATTCGTTGTCTGATGACTGCCACACAGCAAGAAACCAATGGTAGCAAAATTGTTCCAATGTAAATAAATATAAACTAAAATATTTATTTATTTATCTATTAACACTCTATCACAGATATTGAGCACTCATCTAATAACACTGTACGTTGGATTACTACCTCTTCTTCAAGCATAATAGTGTCAACCATACGCATTGATATATATATATATATATATATATATATATATATATATATATATAATAAAATAAATATATAAAGGTATTACATATCTATTTATTTGATGGCAATAGAACAGTCACAACCTTAGGTTTCATACATGCAAAATCGCATGCATTCATCAGGTGACGTTGATGCGAATACAAGGAAAATCGAAAAAATCGAAAATTCCAAAAGGTTTTTTATATATATATAATGTGATTAATATGTAGAATTGAATTATTTAATTAGAAATGTAATCTAAAAATGATTGGTTTGAAGTATTTCTATGAAATACGACATTTCCTAAAGCTGCATTAAAAACCCTAAATAGTTAAATTCAAAGGCAACCAATTAGACATTTTAAATGTGTTAAAACGTATTTGTCGGTTTTCAGAGAAATTTTCTGACTGTGTTATACAAACATTTACAATAATACTTTACACAAAATAACGTAAAATGCTATTAACATTGAATGAGTCTTGCAAAACTTTTCTAAATGGTTCTCGTTAATTCTACATACGTTTATCTCCATTATTCTCCATATATTTATTCCTATAATCATTCCTACCCTTTACTCTATAATATAATATATAATACTCTAATATATAATACTCTAGGAGTATCTTTGTTAGAAAATCAAACCTGATATTACGGAGACCATCTGGGGAAGATTCCAATTATGTGTTGACAGGGACGGTGAACAGGTGGAAACTTTAAAATCATAATATCATGAAGGAAATCACATAGGAATGTTATTATTTTTAAACATCCTCTATATAAATTACATTGTTACGTCCTTTTTTATTACTAAACTCTACAACAGAGTTGTCAATCTGAATAAAAAATTAAAAAATAGAAAAACTTTCTCATTATTTTCTAAACCTATCAGGTGTGTATGTTGTATCACCAATAACCTCCATTTCGAGTGGATAAGAAAAAAAACGGTATGTATATCCAGTCATCAATCATCTCAATATGAACTGGGAAAGAAAAAACGGTCTAAGTTTTGTCGTTAAATTTCTAGCCTCATTTCGTTACTACAAAACAAATAAAATGAAAAATAATCTTCAAACTCGGGTTTTTCGATATAAATAAAAACAAATGTAACCGCTTACAAATACAAGAAGAGTTTTACTGCAAGTTTTATTAAAAATACAAAAATGACAAAAACAAAAATTTAAAAACAAAAAACGAACCAAAGTTGAAAGATCGCACAAAGGAAAATGTATTTTTCAGTTTTAGTCAAAGTTGAGCTGCCTTGTCAATAAAACATTCGAACGGAACATTTAGAGGAAGATTTTGTATAAAGTTATCTACCTTAGAAATCTTCAGTCTTAACGTTTCATTTTTAATTGGGGTTTGTCATTTCATTGAAATTAGAAAGAGAGAAAAAACAATGAGACGGAATCAATGATAGGATTGAATTCTTGAAAACTGATTTTTTAAAAACATTTCTTACGTTAAATTACGAATAGAAGGAAGTAAACGGGTAAGTCAAGTTACCGCTATATATATATATATATATATATATATATATATATATATATATATATATATGGACACTTTAAATTGGAGAGGTTGCACATGAAAAAACCTGGACGTGGTTTAAAAAAGGAAACCTTAAAAGAGAAACTGAATCACTAATAATTGCTGCACAGAATAATGCCATAAGGACAAACTATATCAAAGCAAAAATTGATAAGACCCAACAAAAAAAAATGTAGACTGTGCGGTAATAGAGATGAGACCGTAAACCATGTACTATGCGAATGTAGCAAACTAGCACAAAGGGAATACAAAACTAGACACGACTGGGTTGGGAAGGTGATCCACTGGGAATTATGCAAAAAATTAAATTTTGACCATACAACAAAATGGCATATGCATAAACCAGAATCTGTTCTTGAGAACGAAACGCATAAAATTCTCTGGGACTTTGAAATAAAAACGGATCACCTTATTCCAGCAAGAAGACCAGACCTAGTGTTGATTAACAAAAAAGAAAGAACTTGTCAACTGGTGGATTTTGCAGTTCCAGCAGATCACAGGGTGAAGCTAAAAGAAAATGAAAAAAAATGGACAAATATCTGGACCTTGCCAGAGAACTGAAAAAGTTGTGGAATATGAAAGTCAAAGTGATACCAATTGTAGTTGGTGCACTTGGAACGGTCCCAAACGGATTGGAAAAGGGTTAGGAAAGTCTGGAAATCAGAGGAAGAATTGATAGCATCCAAAACACTGCACTGCTGCAATCTGCCAGAATACTCAGAAGAGTCTTGGAAACCTGAGGAGATTTGCTGTCACTCAGACTCCAGTGAAAGACCATCAGCTAACACTGATGTGAAAACTCAAAAGGAGTAAATAATAATAATAAGGCGCCTCCCTTGTGGGGGAATGCCCAAGGGATCGACGCAATTTTTGTTCTTTCCCACCCATGAGCTTCGGCTTGTGGGTGGGCCCACGTTAAAACGAAGCCTTGTGCCCAGTCTATACAAGTGGGGTATGAGACAAATACCCAATAATAATAAGCATTTTTTCCAGCATTCATGTCATATACTAAATAAAATCAAACCCATACATTCGACCAAGTGTGTCAGAGGGAATAATGATAGCAATTAGAGCAATGAATGATTTGACTCCACATGCCCCAGAGCTACGGAAATAGAACCTCAAAACTAGATGTAGTTTAGAATACGAAGAACAACCGTTTTTTTTTTGGGGGGGATGGCCCTTAACCCCACTACAGATGATGCAAATCTACAGGACAGAAGGATAACCTCTGTCATCTGTATACATCCACATGCGCGCATTCACAGATAGATGGTCGCTCCCAAAATGTACACTCGTACCAATGTTTTCTTAAAAAGTTAATTTTCGAAAAAAAAAAAAGAAGATTTGTATTTTTCTATGGAAATTTATACAATGGAAACATATATTGTTAGGTATTATTTATTACCAAATTCTAACCAAAAATAAAATTACAACGCCTTTGTACCCAAATATAGAATTGCATAAATATGAGAGGTGTACTTATTGTATGACTGCTACACGTTCATATAATTAGTTACAAAGTTTAGATGCTATAAAGTTTACTAATGAATAAAAGTCGTCGAGGTGGCCTAATGTCGGTATCAGCTAGACAGCGAGGGAGTCTATCACCATTTCACTATCGCTAGACCAAGAAGATTATTTTAGCGTCTGAGGTTGAGCGTCACACCTACCATCAGCTCCCCACTTTATCGCACATATCCCTGCGCTACTCATACGCTGAGTTGGCGAGGGCCGGTATCGAACCAGAAACTTGTGATTCCTAACCGAACTAATGAATAAAATCTTATAATATCCACTTTGAAATGAATAATATTCCACGAAATAATCAAATCTTAGTGTCTTTGGTCTAGTAGAAAATTACCATTTTTTTTAAACTAGCAAATATATGCACCCTCTGGGTGCAAGTATTTAAGTTTTAATGTAATAAAATATTATATCAAATTTGAAAGGCAATGAAACTAAATAAGAATGCAGATAAAAAGATTTGAAACAGAGGGCAGGTATAGTCGATAAATAGAACAATTGAAACTTACTCTTCCATCACTCTCGTCTTTCATTGTTATTTTTTCTAATTTAAGTACTTAGTTAAAAGAGGAAGTAAAGAATAAAATGACAGTTATTTTTTCTTGTTAATGGATTTCATTTAAGATTCATTGAAGAGACTTTTGCTAATATTCATTAAAATAAAACCAAACAGTTAGAAATCAATAATATTAAGCACATATTTATTAAAATCAAATTTTTAATATCAATATGCAAATTAACCTTCCCGTTCACACTGTAAACCGCTATTTTGTTGTATACATAAATATAATTGCATGTTGTTAGTATGTAGATATGGTAAACAGTATTAATAATGTGAAACAATTTTATTAATGATTGAGGTTTAAATTGAAATAAAATCATTGAGAAAGGGACATTAATAACTAAGGGAATTGTGACTTGAGTAGTAATATACTTTCGGTTACAGACAGAAAAACACAGAATCTCCATTATAATAAATGAGAAAGGGACATTAATAACTAAGGGAATTGTGACTTGAGTAGTAAGTTTCGGTTACAGACAGAAAACACACAATCTCCATTATAATAAGAGATGAGAAGGGATATTAATAACTAAGGGAATTGTGACTTGAGTAGTAATATACTTTCGGTTACAGACAGAAAAACACACAATCTCCATTATAATAAGATGAGAAAGGGACATTAATAACTAAGGGAATCGTGACTTGAGTAGTAATATACTTTCGGTTACAGACAGAAAAACACACAATCTCCATTATAATAAGATGAGAAAGGGACATTAATAACTAAGGGAATTGTGACTTGAGTAGTAATATACTTTCGGTTACAGACAGAAAAACACACAATCTCCATTATAATAAGATGAGAAAGGGACATTAATAACTAAGGGAATTGTGACTTGAGTAGTAATATAGTTTCGGTTACAGACAGAAAAACACACAATCTCCATTATAATAAGAGATGAGAAAGGGACATTAATAACTAAGGGAATTGTGACTTGAGTAGTAATATACTTTCGGTTACAGACAGAAAAACACACAATCTCCATTATAATAAGAGATGAGAAAGGGACATTAATAACTAAGGGAATTGTGACTTGAGTAGTAATATACTTTCGGTTACAGACAGAAAAACACACAATCTCCATTATAATAAGATGAGAAAGGGACATTAATAACTAAGGGAATTGTGACTTGAATAGTAATATAGTTTCGGTTACAGACAGAAAAACACACAATCTCCATTATAATAAGATGAGAAAGGGACATTAATAACTAAGGGAATTGTGACTTGAGTAGTAATATACTTTCGGTTACAGACAGAAAAACACATAATCTCCATTATAATAAGATGAGAAAGGGACATTAATAACTAAGGGAATTGTGACTTGAGTAGTAATATACTTTCGGTTACAGACAGAAAAACACACAATCTCCATTATAATAAGAGATTAGATAGGGACATTAATAACTAAGGGAATTGTGACTTGAGTAGTAATATACTTTCGGTTACAGACAGAAAAACACACAATCTCCATTATAATAAGAGATTAGAAAGGGACATTAATAACTAAGGGAATTGTGACTTGAGTAGTAATATACTTTCGGTTACAGACAGAAAAACACACAATCTCCATTATAATAAGAGATTAGAAAGGGACATTAATAACTAAGGGAATTGTGACTTGAGTAGTAATATACTTTCGGTTACAGACAGAAAAACACACAATCTCCATTATAATAAGAGATTAGAAAGGGACATTAATAACTAAGGGAATTGTGACTTGAGTAGTAATATACTTTCGGTTACAGACAGAAAAACACACAATCTCCATTATAATAAGATGAGAAAGGGACATTAATAACTAAGGGAATTGTGACTTGAGTAGTAATATACTTTCGGTTACAGACAGAAAAACACACAATCTCCATTATAATAAGAGATTAGAAAGGGACATTAATAACAAAGGGAATTGTGACTTGAGTAGTAATATACTTTCGGTTACAGACAGAAAAAACACAATCTCCATTATAATAAGATGAGAAAGGGACATTAATAACTAAGGAAATTGTGACTTGAGTAGTAATATACTTTCGGTTACAGACAGAAAAACACACAATCTCAATTATAATAAGAGATTAGAAAGGGACATTAATAACTAAGGGAATTGTGACTTGAGTAGTAATATACTTTCGGTTACAGACAGAAAAACACACAATCTCCATTATAATAAGAGATAAGAAAGGGACATTAATAACTAAGGAAATTGTGACTTGAGTAGTAATATACTTTCGGTTACAGACAGAAAAACACACAATCTCAATTATAATAAGAGATTAGAAAGGGACATTAATAACTAAGGGAATTGTGACTTGAGTAGTAATATACTTTCGGTTACAGACAGAAAAACACACAATCTCAATTATAATAAGAGATTAGAAAGGGACATTAATAACTAAGGGAATTTTGACTTGAGTAGTAATATACTTTCGGTTACAGACAGAAAAACACACAATCTCAATTATAATAAGAGATTAGAAAGGGACATTAATAACTAAGGGAATTGTGACTTGAGTAGTAATATACTTTCGGTTACAGACAGAAAACACACAATCTCCATTATAATAAGATGAGAAAGGGACATTAATAACTAAGGAAATTGTGACTTGAGTAGTAATATACTTTCGGTTACAGACAGAAAAACACACAATCTCAATTATAATAAGAGATTAGAAAGGGACATTAATAACTAAGGGAATTGTGAATTGAGTAGTAATATACTTTCGGTTACAGACAGAAAAACACACAATCTCCATTATAATAAGATGAGAAAGGGACATTAATAACTAAGGGAATTGTGACTTGAGTAGTAATATACTTTCGGTTACAGACAGAAAAACACACAATCTCCATTATAATAAGATTAGAAAGGGACATTAATAACAAAGGGAATTGTGACTTGAGTAGTAATATACTTTCGGTTACAGACAGAAAAAACACACAATCTCCATTATAATAAGATGAGAAAGGGACATTAATAACTAAGGGAATTGTGACTTGAGTAGTAATATACTTTCGGTTACAGACAGAAAAACACACAATCTCAATTATAATAAGAGATTAGAAAAGGGACATTAATAACTAAGGGAATTGTGACTTGAGTAGTAATATACTTTCGGTTACAGACAGAAAACACACAATCTCCATTATAATAAGATGAGAAAGGGACATTAATAACTAAGGAAATTGTGACTTGAGTAGTAATATACTTTCGGTTACAGACAGAAAAACACACAATCTCAATTATAATAAGAGATTAGAAAGGGACATTAATAACTAAGGGAATTGTGACTTGAGTAGTAATATACTTTCGGTTACAGACAGAAAAACACAAATCTCAATTATAATAAGAGATTAGAAAGGGACATTAATAACTAAGGGAATTGTGACTTGAGTAGTAATATACTTTCGGTTACAGACAGAAAAACACACAATCTCAATTATAATAAGAGATTAGAAAGGGACATTAATAACTAAGGGAATTGTGACTTGAGTAGTAATATACTTTCGGTTACAGACAGAAAACACACAATCTCAATTATAATAAGAGATTAGAAAGGGACATTAATAACTAAGGGAATTGTGACTTGAGTAGTAATATAGTTTCGGTTACAGACAGAAAAACACACAATCTCCATTATAATAAGATGAGAAAGGGACATTAATAACTAAGGGAATTGTGAATTGAGTAGTAATATACTTTCGGTTACAGACAGAAAAACACACAATCTCCATTATAATAAGATGAGAAAGGGACATTAATAACTAAGGGAATTGTGACTTGAGTAGTAATATAGTTTTGGTTACAGACAGAAAAACACACAATCTCCATTATAATAAGATGAGAAAGGGACATTAATAACAAAGGGAATTGTGACTTGAGTAGTAATATAGTTTCGGTTACAGACAGAAAAACACACAATCTCCATTATAATAAGATGAGAAAGGGACATTAATAACTAAGGGAATTGTGACTTGAGTAGTAATATACTTTCGGTTACAGACAGAAAAACACACAATCTCCATTATAATAAGATGAGAAAGGGACATTAATAACTAAGGGAATTGTGCCTTGAGTAGTAATATACTTTCGGTTACAGACAGAAAAACACACAATCTCCATTATAATAAGATGAGAAAGGGACATTAATAACTAAGGGAATTGTGACTTGAGTAGTAATATACTTTCGGTTACAGACAGAAAAACACACAATCTCCATTATAATAAGATGAGAAAGGGACATTAATAACTAAGGGAATTGTGACTTGAGTAGTAATATACTTTCGGTTACAGACAGAAAAAACACACAATCTCCATTATAATAATAAGATATGTTTAGATTGCACTTATTTATGGGCAACAGCGTACGCATAAAACTATGTATATAAATGTATATAAATGTATATTTGTTTTATGTGCATTGAATATTGTTTTTCAGAATTATGCATTAGACTATCACTTCATCTTTTGTCTAGTGATTTCTCTTGCAAACAATTATAGCCACCTCTTATGTATGCTGTTCCAATCCTGTAATAATCTACTTCAAACGCTTCACCGTTAGAGAAGAGCAATTGTCATCTGTTATCTTTTGCTATTTATGAGTTATGAGTTTTCATTTGTTTGTCTGCTGGACAGTCTGTTTACCTACTTTATCTATATACAACCTAGACGACAAAATGTGACAACAAAAACTGATTGCTCTATACTTAGGAATCACAGAGATGCATAACCATATATATGTATATATATATAGATATATATACATATATATGGATGAGTGTATATATATATATATATATATATATATATATATATATATATGATATATATGAGTGTGTGTATATATATATATATATATATATATATATATATATATATATATATATCAGTACATATATATATATGAGTGTATGTATATATATTCGAGTGTATATATATGTGTGTGAGTATATATATATATTTGAGTGTTTATATAAAAAAGCAAAAACTGATTGCTCTATACTTAGGAATCACAGAGATGCATAACCATATATATGTATATATATATATAGATATATACATATATATGGATGAGTGTATATATATATATATATATATATATATATATATATATATATATGAGTGTGTGTATATATATATATATATATATATATATATATATATATATCAGTACATATTATATATATGAGTGTATATATATATTCGAGTGTATATATGTGTGTGTGTATATATATATATTTGAGTGTTTATATAGGTGTGTGTATATTTGAGTGTATATATATATATATGAGTGTATATATATGTGTGTGTGTGTATATTTGAGTGTATATATATATGTGTGTATATATATATGTGTGTATATATATGAGTGTATATATAAGTGTGTGTGAGTGTATATATATATTTGAGTGTATACATATATATGTGTGTCTGTGTGTATATATCTGTATATATATTTATGGCTGTGTATATGTATATGCATATATATTAATGACTGTGTATATATATGTATATATATTAATGAGGGTGTACATATATATATGTACATGTATATATATTAATGAGTGTGTGTATATATATACGTACATGTATATATTAATGAGTGTTTATATATATAGATATATATATATTAATGAGTGTGTGTATATAAATATTTATGAGTATGTATATATATGTGTACATATATATATATATATGCGCAATATATTTATTATTTTATTTTATTTTATGTAGAATGCTCATATATAAATGTTATATTTATATATATGTGTGGGTATATATGTATATCTATACGCAATCCTTTTTGTTATTTTGTTTCATTTTATATAGAATGTTTATATATATATATATATATATATATATATTATATATATATATATATATATATATATATATGCTTATACGCATACGTATATTCAGATACATTATTCTAGCTACTTTTTTTTTTCCTTCAAACATACAGAATTGGTGTGTTGCTTTAGATACATATCTAGATAGATGAATTGCCGTTCTTATCTGCGTATAAGAAAGAGAGAGGATATATATATATATATATATATATATATATATATATATATATATATATATATAATGTGTATGCGTGTGGGTAACCAGTATGTGTATTATTCACATTTGTGTATATTTATATGATTATTTACATACGTTTAGTCTTACAGAATCTAAAACAAATTACTGTGTACATACAGCATTTTTTTCATTCTTTATATATATATATATATATATATATTATATATATATATATATATTGAAAGCCAGGCATATACCTGGAGTGGATTGATAAACGATAGCATAACATCATTGATTATGATTTTAACGACACTGACGACTCCATCATGTTTTTGATAATGAGAAAAGCGCGAAATGAAGTGCATCTCCCTTGCCTCTTTTCCCCAATCTCCGAAGCATTCATCTCATTAAGAGCTGAACGACGCAAACCTGTTATATGACAAGCCTTGTCCGTTTTTCGCGCCTTTTACGCTGCTTCATTAAGCTCGACCAACAACAACAACAACAACAACAACAACAAAGTTTGGCTCCGATGTTTGTCATAATTCACGGCATATGTTTTGCCCGCTTTTGTCTCTTCCTTGCCGGCCCCTCAATTCAGAAAATCTTTTTTTCCAATCGCACCACCCGTCCCACAATCACTTCACACACTCCACCCTCACACCAACCTCGCTATTCTTTTTCATTCTGATCGTTACGACGTCTCTTTATTTGAGATTTGTTTTAATGAAACTAACACCAATTTTTCTTCGTCGGTGATGTAACACCGAAAAATATACTTGTAAAATATTAATATTCGAGAAGAGAGAAAAAAAAGCTAAGACATTGATGGGGACAGTTTCAATGTTAACTACATTTTAATTCAAAGTTCTACTCTCAAATCAGTCACCAGTATAGGGTTGTATAAATGTAAATAAAAAAAAATGATAAAACGAGTTGTTTTGTATTTAATACTAATGGTTAAAAAAAGTCTTAATAGTTTAGAGAACTAATGAAAACCTTTTAAAATGTAAGCAAAAATAGATATTGCATTCTTTTTATCGTCAAGAACTAGATTTGAATTGTCATGTACAAAAAATTCAAAGAAATAAATTACAATGTATTCATAACTTATCAAGCAATTAAAAACTGAATTTAAAATTGTCCCCAAATACTATTATTATTTTCAAACTGGAGTTTCAGTGAAACTTTTCGTGAAAAGAAGAGAAAATAATCTTGCTCAATTTATAATTTGTATGAGTCTTTATCAATTGAATTATTTTTTATAGCGACTTTGGCCCAAGTTGCAAGAACCTCACCGATCAGGTTATCTAGATCTAACAACAAATGTCATATATAGGGATAACCATTTTTGTGTCTGCTTTTCATTTTAAAAACGAATTAAAATTAATCAAATCGATTATTTAAGGTCAATTTTTTGTCTAATTCGAAAAGTAGTAACGTAAAGCCCATCAGAAAAATAATATTACACATGTAATTTATTTTTAATACATTTAAAACTATTTTTTCAGTCAATTTTAATCAAATATATCTAAGATGGCTGCCGAAGTTGCCGTAAAATCCGTGTATACAAAATAAATTTAACACTCTCGATTGAAAAAAAAAAAATACCAAAAATCAGGGAATAATCCGATTTTAATGAGATTTTCAGTATTGATTTATCAATGAATGAATTTTATAATACATCAGTTATCTTATTTCAAACTTTCTGGTTTAATTTTAAGCTTTCAATTTTATTCAATGAAGTAACGTGTGTATGTTGAACTCACTTCTCTTTTGTTTTAGTGTGGATTAACCCTTTCAATGCCATTACTCACATCTTCAACGGTCAGGAATAGTACTTGCTAGGGTCCCATCTAGGGTTTTGATAGATACGTTTAAAAACTATCTGTATAAAGAAAACTTACTGGAGTATTAATATTCGATAGAATTATACTTACTTATTATTAGTATTAGTTAAATAATACTTGATATCATACATTTGTATTAGATAGGATTACTTGATATCATATACCGGTGTGCAAAGAAACAACTATAAAAAAATGCAAATATAAACGTACAGTGAATGAGATTCCTTAATCTCTAAGCATAAAATAACCCTGTACGTATTGACATGTCATTAAGATCCATCAATAAATAGATATGTCAATTATCTGTTGCTTATTGTGTTTTGATAGGTTTAGGTGCCAACGATTTCAATTCGCAAATAAAGATTCTAACTCCTGTTGTCTATCATATCATAATATAAATTGATGTATCGTCAGGTGGACGGTATATCAATGGGTAGTCTCTTAGGCCCTCTTATGGCTGATGTACTTGTGGGTTTACTTGAAAAACAACTAATCGATAAAGTCCCTAAACCTTATATTTATTTGCGTTATGTGGTTGACACATTTGGACGGTATATCGATGTTTGCGACCAACCGTATACAGCATGAGCAGTTGAAACGAGATATTCGCAAGAATAAAAAAGTAGACAACTAAGGGCTTCAAATCGGTCTATTATGTGAACAGTGTGGAAGGCTATGTATGAGCAAGGCTGGCCTAATCAGCTACCAATCTGTGCATCGGCGGGATGGACTAATAAAATACCCTGTGCTCCCTGGAATTTCCTGTAAATGTGGGAAGCTGTGCAAGACTTTGGCAGGACTAAAGAGCCACTTTCGTGCAGCTCATTGTTGAATTTTTTGAAGCTCACTATTATATTCTTTGAACTGTTGAACATTTCTTTTTTTTTATTTAAAATTTGTTATATATATATATATATATATATATATATATATATATATATATATATATATATATATATATTAAGCAATGGCAATACTTGAACACGAGTTTGCTGCCATCAATTCGATAGGTAGTTTCTCAGGCCCTCTTATGGCTGACGTATTTGTGGGTTTCCTAGGAAAACCACTAATCGATAGACTCCCTAAACCTTATATTTATTTGCGTTATGTGGATGACACATTTGCGTAATTTAGTTCCCGTGATGAAGCTCTGAAATTGTTCCGGAGCTTAAATGATTTGCACCCCTCCCTAACATTTATGATGGAGGAGGAGAATAATGGTGCCTTGGCATTCCTTGACGTATTAGTGGAAAAGGTTTAGTCGTCTTTTATGACCAGTGTAATAATAATAAATAAGACACAGCAGAATAGCAAGTGTAGAATATGTGGGGAAAAAGGCGAAACTGTATATCACATAATAAGCAAACGCAGTAAACTCGCACAGAGAGAGTACAAGACTAGACACGACTGGGTGGAAAGGTGATCCACTTGGAACTGTGCAAGAAATTCAATTTTTACTATTCAACTAAATGGTATATGCACAAAACTGAATCTGTCTTGGAGAATCAGACGCACAAAATTCTCTGGGACTTTGAGGTACAGACGGATCACCAAATCCCGGCCAGGAGACCAGGCCTAGTTTTGACTGACAAGAAGATGAAGACTTGTCATCTCGTGGATTATGCCGACCCGGGCAATCGCAGAGTGAAAATGAAAAAGAGCGATAGATCGACAAATACTTGGACCTTGCCAGAGAACTGAGAAAACTCTGGAACATGAGGGTGAAGGTCGTACCAATTGTAATTGGGGCTCTTGGAACGATACACAGGGATCTGAAAAAGAGTCTGGATGAATTGGAAATCAGAGGAAAAACCGAGACCATCCAGATTACAGCATTGTTGAGATCGGCTAGAATACTCAGAAGAGCCCTGGAGACCTGAGGAGACATGCTGTCACTCAGCCTACAGTGAACCACCGGCGACGGCAGGTGTGAAAAACTCGAATGAAATAATAATAATTATAATAAAGGGAAACCTCAAAAGAGAAACAGAATCACTTATAATTGCTGCACAAAATAATGCCATAAGGACAAACTACATCAAAGCGAAAATTGATAAGACCCAACAAAATAGTAAATGTAGACTTTGCGGTAATAGAGATGAGACTGTTAACCATATACTCTGCGAATGTAGCAAACTAGCACAACGAGAATACAAAACTAGACACGACTGGGTTGGGAAGGTGATCCACTGGGAATTATGCAAGAAATTAAATTTTGACCACACAACAAAATGGTATATGCATAAACCAGAATCTGTTCTTGAGAACGAAACGCACAAAATTCTCTGGGACTTTGAAATTAAAACGGATCACCTTATCCCAGCAAGAAGACCAGACCTAGTGTTGATTAACAAAAAAGAAAGAACTTGTCAACTGGTGGATTTTGCAGTGCCAGCGGATCACAGGGTGAAGTTAAAGGAAAATGAAAAAGTGGACAAATATCTGGACCTTGCCAGAGAACTGAAAAAGTTATGGAATATGAAAGTGAAAGTGATACCAATTGTAGTTGGTGCACTTGGAACAGTCCCAAAAGCATTAGAAAAGGGTTTGGAAAGTTTGGATATCAGAGGAAGGATTGAAACCATTCAGAACACTGCACTGCTGCAATCTGCCAGAATACTCAGAAGAGTCCTGGAGACCTGAGGAGACTTGCTGTCACTCAGACTCCAGTGAAAGACCATCAGCTAACACTGATGTGAAAACTCAAATGATAATGGTAATAATGATAATGATGATAATAATAATAATAATAATAATGGTAATAATAATAATGATAATGGTAATAATGATAATGGTAATAATAATAATAATAATAATAATAATAATAATAATAATAATAATGGTAATAATGATAAAGATAATAATAATAATAATAATAATAATAATAATAATAATAATAATGGTAATAATGATAAAGGTAATAATATAATAATGATGATAATGGTAATAATAATAATGGTAAATGATAATAATAATAATGGTAATAATAATAATAATAATATACAAAGACAATGAAATATATTTAGATCTTACGCTAGACATTTGAGAGAATACATATACATTGTATAATAATCTGAGATAAAGGTAGAATAGAATACGCTCATTCCATACTTTGTTGAAAATATGCACTCATTATATATTATAGGTGCCGGGTTAGCGTTCGGCTAGAAACCAAAAGGTTCCTAGTTCAAAACCGGCCCTTGCCAACTCAGCGCATGAGTAGCATAGGGATCTGTGCGGTAAAGTAAGGAGCTGATGGTAGGTGTGGCGCATCACCTCAGTCACAAAAAACGATCTCCTTGGTCTAGAGCTAGGAAAAAGAGGATAGACTTCCTTGCTGATTGGCTGATACCGACTTTAGACCACCCGACAACTTATATATTATATATATTTACCAACCCCTCCGCACGAGCAGGATGCGACACAAGGTCAATTTCTTAAGCGGAGTTTAACTGGTCCAATAGAAAAACATGAATTTATAAACAAAATTGTATTATCCATTAAGAATTGATTTATTTCAAAACTTTATCGGCATTAAATAACCCACCGAGGTTGATATGCCGTAAAACCAAACTAGTACAATCACCTATATTTTCAACATTCCTTTGTAATCTTTTTTTAAATCATTTTATTAGGGTATATTCTTTTACACAGTTACATGGTTTCAAGTATTCTTAAATAGTACTAACG
>CM042161.1:44457210-44459710 GCA_023376005.1 Doryteuthis pealeii
AAGAAAAACCAGACACATTGGTATTAACTACAAAAGTGCCATAATTTAATTCTTCTTCTTTTGTTTTATTTGTATTTTGTTTTGTTTTTTTGTTTTTTGTTTTTTTCCTTTTCATTGCGAACTCCAAGACATAATTAAAATATTCGATTAAACATTTGCCTGAGTTCAGGCCAAAATAAGAAATATACAAAATAAAACAAAACAAAACAAAACCAAAAGGATGGAGAAATATCCGTGGAATCTTCCTTCTTACCATTCCGTTCATAAGAATTCGAAATAGATTTCAGCAACAGAATCGAAATTAGTTTAGATTTGAAGATTTGAACAACACGCGACAGAATATAAGTTGACATTTGTACAAATAGAAATTGCACGTTGTTTTCAATGCATCTAAGTTTTACTCGTGAGATTCTTTTCAGGTAAATGTAATAAAGGTGGGATGATGTGGTCTATAGGTTTATAGACACACATACACACACACACAGTCTCTCTCTCTCTCTCTCTCTCTCTCTCTCTCTCTCTCTCTCTCTCTCTCTCTCTCTCATACACACACTCAAACAGACACACACATTCATACATACGCTCACGCACATAGATATATTGAATTTTAGAAATAGATAATGATTGATAGATATGAGTATATTTATTTACCTCATACCCTACTTGTATGGGTTGGACACAAGGTCTCGTTCTTATGTGGGACCACCCACAAGCCGAGACTCGAGAGATATCTGTGCGGTAAGTAAGGAGCTAATGGTAGGTGTGGCGCCTCACCCAGATGCTAAAACAATCTCCTTGGTCTAGTGCTATTGAAAAGGGGATTGACTCCCTCGCTAATTGGCTGATACCGAATTTAGGCGCGCCCGTCGACTTTACTTTACTATATGAGAACTGCAATGAAAGTAAAATAATCGGTATTTCGCATCGACGATTCAATAAGTTATTGAAAATGCCTACACATTCGCCATTACATTAACCGTCGTGGGGCGAGGGNCCTAATGTCGGTATCAGCCAGATAGCGAGGGAGTCTATCCCATTTTTACTAGCGCTAGACAACGAGATTATTTTACCATCTGAGATTGAGCGCCACACTTACCATCAGCTTCTCAATTACATTAATGAATAAGCAAATTTAAGGTGAAATATTGTCAATATCAGCCGTACAGCAAGGGAGTCTAGACCAGGGAGAGTGTTTTATTGCATCTGAGGTGGAGCACCACACCTATCATCTTCTCCTCACTTGACTGTACAGATCCAAGCTGTGCTACTCATGTGCTGAGTTGGCAAGAACCTGTATTAAACCCAGAACCTTGTGATTTCTAGGCAGATACTCTAACGATTGAACTAAACCGGTCCTTAATTATTAATAATTATATATTTACCAACCCCTCCGCACGAGCAGGATGTGACACAAGGTCAATTTCTTAAGCGGAGTTCAACGGGTTTGAATTCAGAGTTTTTCTTCTCCTAAACTGGTTGCCTAACCAAGGTTAAAGAGCCCAGTCTGCCTTACTATTTACTCATAGCTGGAGAGAGAGTAGGATTCATAGCTTTTCCAAGGGTATTAGCGCTAAGTGAAATGCAATTACCTCGTCCAGGATTTGAACTCGGGGTGACGAGTCCATTTCCCGTGACTTTAACCATTACACCACGCGCTTCCCAATTAATTATTAATAATAAGACCTAAACAACAGTAGAAAAAAAACTTGTATAAATAAAACGCATAATCCCACCCACGCCAAGGGTCCTAGTACTTCCACTGTAAATAAATGTGACACTTACTTTAGTCTCCTAGAAATCAAATGCATCTCCTCTGTATATACACACAGGGCGGACAACTTATTGTATGTATTTGACTGAACAACAAATAAGCTTTTCAAGTGGAAATACGTGTTAAACATTGGTTTCAATTCATATTAATTGATTACCGGACGTACAGCTCTTATCAACTCCTGTAATAATAATGACACAATAAAACCTGTACAAACTCAATTAAAATATACCATTGAATATATTTACTAAATTCCCCCATGTCAGAGCCAAGACCAACAGTGGTAGGCTTATGGGACATTACGAGAGCGGGAGAAGAATATTGGTTTGGGTGGGGGGAAATTTAAAATGTTACACACTTTGGACTTTAGTTGGGGTGCTTGAAACGGTTGACTTGACTTTGGGTAGCTGGCAAAATAGTCGGATGAGATCATCAAGATTCCTTGGTGTTCACTGTAGAGATATTCTCTGTTCAATTTGGAAAGCGCCCTCTTGTGACTTGACTGTCAGTGTGGAAGAAATGTCAGATCTGAAACACGATGAATCTCTTTACAAATTCAAAAAGATTTTATTCATCGTTTTTTTTTCTCTGCGAAGTATTCGTGGAGTGGGTATTGTTACATAGTTAGTAGATCCCTAATGCTTTTATAAGGTATTGTAGAAATCATAATGGCGATTAGTATAGCTGATGGCCTTGAGAGTGACAGCGTTTGACCTCACTCTGACCTTG
>CM042161.1:44467210-44469710 GCA_023376005.1 Doryteuthis pealeii
TTTAATTTCGTCTTTTTCATGGGGTTGCCTTTTAATTTCGATTTTTCATGGGGTTGCTTTTTAATTTCGACTTTTCATGGGGTTGCTTTTTAATTTCGACTTATCATGAGGTTGCTTTTTAATTTCGACTTTTTATGGGGATGCTTTTTAATTTCAACTTTTCATGGGGTTGCCTTTTAATTCGACTTTTCATGGGGTTGCTTTTTAATTCCGATTTTTCATGGGGTTTGTTTTTTAATTCCGACTTTTCATGGGGTTGCTTTTTAATTTCGATTTTTCATGGGGTTGCTTTTTATTTTCGACTTTTCATGGGGTTGCTTTTTATTTCAACTTTTTTTTTAATAAAGAATCTCCTAGTTTTATGTAGTCTCTCCAAGTATAAATCCAAACCTTGAGGAAGGTCTTGAATTCACTGCCTGTTTGGTAACAATGCAAATTTATTATGTCTATTAATAAGTGGGATTATCTTGTCCACAATAAAAAGCTACTGTTTCCTTATCTCAATTGACGATCCACCTGTTTTATTTATTCATTTTGTACAAATGCAGAATAGAGCGCAATAGATAATATCATTAGAATCGCATTTTACGCATAAATAGCATTAGATTACGGAAACTCCCGAAGTAGCCTAACACTGACCCTAACTCTAATCCTTACCCTATATCTTCCGTGAAATGTAATGAAATTTAATGCTCTTTATACGTAATCTAATGATATTATCATTTCCACGTTATTCTGCATTAGAACCATCTATCATTTTTTAAATATTAGTTCATTAGCGTTTGGTTATTTCTGATGAGTATCGTCATTTTTGTTATGTTTTTCACAACGTTTTTCCCGTTCTATTCTCCAGATTTACTTAGATGTTTGTTGAATTCGGTAATCTTCGAGGAACGGAACACATTTTAAACCCCCGATGGAGTTTTTTTATCGGTTTTACAAAACAGTAGCTGTACAGCCACTTACCTTATATCTCACAAACCAAGTAAGAAGAGCAAGACATCCAGGACACTGCTGAAGAAGTAAGGACGAATAGACGACGTCCTCCTAAGGACTTATCAAGACAGTACAATAGAATTATCCAGATGGTACAATAGAATTATCAAGACGGTACAATAGAATTATCAAGACAGTACAATAGAATTATCAAGACGGTACAATAGAATTATCAAGACAGAACAATAGAATTATCCAGACAGTACAATAGAATTATCAAGACAGTGCAATAGAATTATCCACACTGTACAATAGTATTATCAAGACAGTACAATAGTATTATTCATACGGTACAATAGAATTATCAAGACGGTACAATATAATTATCAAGACAGTACAATATATGCAGAAATTGTTGAAGTTCTTAAGAATTCCATCTGACAAAGAAAGATAAGTATTTATAACTTGAATTAAGCATGTCATTTTTATGGGAAGGGTAACATGCAGCCGACGAGGCGCATTTTTAACCTAATTTTATTCTTGTTTTAACGCATTGTTTTTTTTTTTATGATTACAATTCTATTTAAACTTCTTTGATTTAAGTTTTACGAGTCGAACAAATAACAAAATATGCCGAATTAAGCAAATAATTTACTGTAATGATCCTGCAGGTGGAATTAAAGATAATTTACAGTAATTAAAGATTAAATTAAATGCATCACGTGACCTCCAAAATATCAATTGAATACTTTTTGTATTTAAAATGAACTTTTAATGCGTAAATTTCAAAATAAAATATAGATATTTACCAGGTATCCCATGTGTACGGGTTAAGCACAAGGCCCTATTAATGTGGGACCACCCACAAGCCGTGACTCATGGGTGGTGGGTGCAAAAGATGCGTTAATCTCATCGGCATTCCCTCTCAAGAGGGAACTTCAGACACTGGGCAATAAACCCAGCCGTGTCCCTTTAAATTAAGGGAGTAGGTGTTGCCTGGGGGATAGCCCCTTAAGATCACCGATGTTAGCTTGTAAGGTCCATGGTCGAAGCCACTGGGGAAAATCTAAAAAATTCAAAAAAGTAACAAGTACAAAATAAAAAAACACCCTCCGGTGATGTAAAAATAGATTTTTGAAACATATTGCATGAGGGGTGGGAGTAAAAAATTCAATGTCAGCGAGTTTGTACCCTAAGTAAGTAAAATCATCAAATTCATTAAAGGATTAAAAAAATAAAACAATTTGAAATGTAATCTTTAGATATGTATTAAAATAAAACAAACTATATATAGATATATAATACCAGTCATTTATTTATTAAAACTTGTTTTAAAAAACAATGAGGACTGTCTAATGTTGCATGTTCAAATTGTGAGTGTATTTATTGAATAAATACACTCAAAATTTGAACATGCCAAAAATCGTAGAATAAATTTTATTCTTTGTTATGACGAGTTTGGGTAATGTGATGTAAGTAGTGACGTAATTTTTGTTACAGACAAAAACCGGAAGCGAATCTCCGTTATTAATAGATTTAGGGTCTCATCTATGATTCAAATAGA
>CM042161.1:44474710-44507210 GCA_023376005.1 Doryteuthis pealeii
TGGCTAACTTCCGCTTTCCCGTAGGTCACGTGGACGGCACGCGCGAGCAGGCGGAAGAAGACCCCAAGTGCGATTGCAGGGTTATGCGGTATGTAAATATGTCTAGTGTCGTATGCCGGGCATTAGTGTATGATCGGAAGGAGTCAACCACTCTCTCTCTCTTCTCTCTCTTTTCTCTCTTCTCTCTCTCTTTCTCTCTACTCCAGTCTCTACGTCACATTCTTAATGTTCATTCTCTCTGTAATCCTAGGTACTTTCTGTTTAAATCGTTCTTCCTTTTCTTTCTCTCTCTTTCTCTTTTCTTTTCGTCTCTCTCTCTCTCTCTCGTCGGTCTCTCTTCTCTCTCTCTCTTCTCTCTATCTCTCTCTGTCACATTCTTTAATTGTTCATTCTCTCTGTAATTCAAGGTACTTCTGTAAATCGTTCTTCCTTTTCTTTTCTCTCTCGTTCTCTTCTCTTTCGCTTCTGTCTCTCTCCTCTCTCTCTCTCTCGTTCTCTTTCTCTCTCCTCTCTCTCTCTCTCTCCTCCTCTGTCAGCACGTTTAATTTAATTGTTCATTCTCTCTGTAATTCTAGGAACTCTTGTTAATCGTTCTTCCTTTTTCTTTCTTCTTCGTTCTCTTTCTCTTTCGCTCTCTCTCTCTCTCTCTCTCTCTCTTCTCTCTTCTCTCTCTCTCTCTCCTCTTGTCACATTATTTAATTGTTCAAATTCTCTCTGTAAATTCTAGGAACTCTCTGTTAAATCGTTCTTCCTTTTCTTTTTCTCTGTTCTCTTTCTCTTTCGCTTCTTCTCTCTCTCTCTTCTCTCTCTCTCTCTCTCTCTCTCTCTCTCTCTCTCTGTCACATTCTTAATTGTTCATTCTCTCTGTAATCCTAGGTACTCTCTGTTTTTCATCTCTCTTTTCTCACTTTCTCTCTCTCTTCTCTCTCTGTTCTCTCTCTCTCTCTCTCTCTCTCTGCTCTCTCAATTTCTTTTAATTGTTCATTCTCTCTGTAATCCTAGTATCTTTGTTAAATCATTCTTGCTTGTTCTTCCTCTTCTCGATCTCTTTCTCTCTCGTTCGTCTCTCTGATTTCTCTCTCTCTCTTCTTCTCTCTTCTCTGTCACATTTTTAAAATTTTCTCTGGTAAGTCTAGCTATCTCATGTTAATCGTCTCTTATTCTTTTTTTCTTTTTCTTTTCTTTTCTCTCTTCTTCCTCTCTCTCTCTCCTCTCATCTCTCTCGTCTCTTCTCTCTCTCTCTCTGTCGTTAGTCTTCCTATTTATCTGTCCACGCCACCGTTACTTTTTTTTTTTAATTTTTATCTCTTTATCCGCACCCGTCTACCTCCGCAATATCTATTCTACACCACTCCTATCATCTATTTAATATCTCATTATATTTTTCTCCTTCTACTTCCTCACTTGTCTCGTTAACGTGTTTGTTTATATATATCTGTCACGGATAAGTTTTCATCCATCTCTCTCTCTTCTTCGCTCTCTCTCTCTCCTTCTCTTCTCTCTCTGTCTGTGATATAGTATATATATATATATATATAGGGAGATATGTGCTTAATTGGAGTCGTACCTATTTTGAAAATTAATTAATTAATCATTAATTAATAGGCGAGAATGCCTATTTAAATGTATGGGTAAACAAATGAGCCATACATTTGAATAGGGGCATTCCCGCCGAAGTAATTAATTAATTATTATTAATTAATTTTCAAAATTAGGTACGACTCCAATTAAGCATATTCTCCCAAAAATTGTCGGCATCAAAGCCATATCGAAACAATTCGTGTTTAACATTACTTATCATATATATAGTGATATTATATATATTATATATTATAATATTATATTAGGTAATATATATCGTTTAATTTCTGTCTATTTATCTAGCTAGCTTGACAATGATAATTATCATATTATCTCTCTCTCTACCTGGTTCCTCAATTATCTATTGTGTATATCTGACTGTCTCGACATTGTTTCTATCTACTTATCTATCTCACTCTCTGTCTATCTTTTCTAGATGAATGTTGGTTTTTGATATTACTTCGTTTCTCCATGGGGGTTGAAGGCACCGAAATCAACATGACAACAAACAAATTATTCATTGGTCGTATGGAGGATTTCATTTTTGTTTCATTTGTTAATACGCATCTGTAAATATTATGTTTGTACATACGCACAGACACACGACACACCAGCTCACACACACAACAACATTATCTATGATATATATATATTATACTTCTTGTACGAAACATATATGTATAATAATGCTACAAGACACACCACAACACATATAATATATATATTATATATAATATATATGTCTTTCAGAAACACAAGCAACATTCAACGATACGATGGCAAACTGCTTAAACGTCGTGTAGAAAATTTAGTATACTTAGGCAGTAAGACTCTCTTAACAAGAAAAGCGAGTTTAATGCCCTGAATAAGGAAAGGCATGGCCGTATACAAGATTATGTATATATGGAGGGTAATTCACAGAAAGTTCCAAAGAGAAGTTTCTTTCCAGGGTTGTCGTGTTAGTATGCTGTATGGGCTGCCACCTGGACCTAATTAAGCGAACTAGAGAATAAACTAGATGGGAGCTACACAAGACATGCTGCGGGTGATGCATGAACAAGAAGGAAACAAAGCTACGAGAAACAGCTGTACGGGACCTACCATATCACCCGAATCCGAGTAAGAGGACAAGCAGCGGGAACTGACTGGAGAAGCCAGGACGAACTCATAAGCAGTCCTCACCGTGGAAGCAGCACATGGGAGAAGAGTGGTGGGCCGACCAGGCAAAACGTACGATTTGATCAGGGTCTGTACGGATGTGCAGGAATAGTGGGCATGGAGGCTCCGGGAATGAGAGGGAAGGGAACGGATGGAGAGAGATTGTCATGGATATCCGCGCCGAAAGCGCGACATGATGAATGATGATGATATATGTGTAAAGATGAAACTGGAAGTGATCGACGGGAATGTTGAAAGAATGAATAAAGGAGAGAAAGTATAGAAAGGATAATAAAGGATAATTTTAATCAATATCACTTACACGTGTTTCGGACAGGAGTTTATCTATGTGTACAATATTTAAACTATGATTATTTTTAAATAAATAAATGAAATGAAATAATAATAATAGAAAAAATTGTAGAAGTGTTCCGCACACAAAGAAATTCAACCTTCATCAGAGTGAATCCTTATTTAAAATGAAATTCGTTGGAAAAAACGGAGAATTTTTAATGTTCGAAAGAGAATTTTTTTAATTCATTTTCAGACGCGACCGCTAAAGAACCGTTAATGACGTAATCGCTAAAGAACCGTTAATGACGTGATCTCGGGTGTTGATTAAGCCGAAAAATCAAAAATTAATCAACACCCGAGATTACGTCATTAACGGTTCTTTGCGGTCGCGTCTGAAAAGGAATTTTTAAAGTTCTATTTCGAACATTCAAAAATTCTCCGCTTTTCCAACTAATTTCATTTTAAATAAGGATTACTCTTTCGGTTTTTTTTTTGTTTAATGGCATATCAATCCATCCTTGTAGAACAGTAGTGGCACTATTTAAACCATAGCTCGATAGATAAGGGTATTTTTTCTTACCTTTCCCAAGATTATTAGTTCAAAAGTGAACGTAATATCGTGACCTGAGTTTGAACATGCAAACTATGATGTCACGGTAAAAAAAAACAACACTTTAATATTAATTCATTACCAATTATTCTCATTTTCCAAATATTATAAGAGGATTATCACTTAGTTTTGTTATTTAGCAGTAAGTAAACTAATAACAAATAAGACGCAAAACACTTTTATATAATTGTTTGACATTCTGGCTTTGTGAAATATACCTAAGTCATAACTTGTCAATCAGAACAGGGTTGATCTTCTTGGCTCACTGAAAATACCTTGTGACATCTAAAATCGGATACAACTTCATCTTTATAAGAGTGTGATGTTATTTACTAAGCCTTGCTTAGATACGACACACAAGCCTCAAATTGCACACAGTATCTTCTGTTCCTTAAGTAGTCACACATCTAAGTGTTTAACAGGCTGATTGCTGTTTTAATTAAAGTAAACTTGTCAAATTGATTCATGTGAGCGTTTATAAATGTGTGAGCAATGTAAATTCTAAATCTGTTCGTAACTTTCTCCGGATTAGACGATATGATGATTGTTGTTTGACCGGAAAATCGATGTAGTATCGATACATCTTTCTCTTTTTCGTTTCATTTTGTTACTTTTCTTCTTTCCTTTTTTTACAGTTTGCTATAACTATTTTTCTACATTTTGATCTTCTTATCCATCTTCTAAAATTGAATTATTATTCTTTTTCCCCCTATCTTCCAGATTTCTAGCATTTTCTTCTGTACTCATTTTTCAAATACATTCATTTATTTATTGTTCTTTTCTTTGTTTGTGGTCTTTTTATTCATTCACGGTATTCATCTATCTGGAAATTTTTCTTATCTCCATTTTTATTTCAATTTTTTAACCTTCTGGGTCTGCTTTTTCTTTTCATTTTTTTATCTTGTAACATCATTTTTGTTGTTGTTTTTTTTCGTTTTGGGGTGGTGGTGGTGGTTGCGGCAACAAAAGTTGACTTACAAATATCAAAGGTAAAACAAACATCATATATATATATATATATATATATAATAGTATATATATAGTATATATATATGAGGGTATATAGATGTATGTGGGGGGGTATATGTGTGTGTATATATATGTGTGTGTGAGGGTATATGTGTGTGGGGGTATATGTGTGTGTGCGTGTGTGGGTATGTGGTTGCGTGTGTGGGTATATATGTGTGTGAGGGTATATGTGTGTATATATATATGTGTGTGTGTCGGGTATATGTGTGTATATATGTGTGTGTGTGTATATATGGTGTATATATATATGTGTATACATATATATGTGCATATATATGTGTGTGTGTGTGTATATATATATGTGTGTGTATATATATATATATATGTATAAATATATATGTGTGTGTGTATGTATATATATATGTGTGTGTGTATATGTGTATATATATATATATATATATATATATATATATGTTTGAGTCTGTGTATGTAGTATATTTATATATTTTTTTGTGTGTGTGTGTGTGTGTGGTGTGTTTGTGTGTGTGTGCATCACAGGTAAAAGCAGTGGTAATTAAGCAAGGAATTGTAGAGATCGATTGATCTACCAATCGATAGTCAGAACGATAAAGTCATCGTGTGCTCTTCGTCGCTGGCCCACTCTTTTCTCGCGCGCTTCCGCGGACAAACGAACGAAAGACGTTCGCCATTTTGTATTTCTTTGTTCGTTGCTTCTGATTTGGAAATAGGCGCGCGTAAGAAGCACAAGAACAATAATAAGAAGTCAACTACAGGGTTAATTACCAGCGATTCATCAAGCACTAATTAGACCGGCGCATCATTGTACTTATTGTCTATCGTGTCTTTTCGACTTTTATCTATTTAAACGGAAGGCCTTGTTGATTAATATATATTCAATGTGTCCATTTCTGAGCATGTTTGCCTACGTATAAGCACCACTTTCTAAAGTAGCAACAAACTACGGCCGATGCCTCACTCACACACACACACACACACACACACACACAGACACACTCACTCATTGACTCACTCACAGACACACATACAAGTTACACAAGTATAATATATATGTATTATATATATATATTATATATATTATTATATATATATATATAATATATATATGCACACACACAAGTATACATAAGTATATATATATATATATATGTATATATAATACGATTGAAATATGTATATACTATATGTGTGTTATATTTTAAAAATATTATAATCATAATTTAGGAAATATAGTATATATATTATAATATATATATATTATATATATATATATATAATATATATATATATTTGTAAGGAAATTTGGTTTGAACGTGTTGACGTATAACTCCGAAAAGAGACGTCACTCAGATTCGAAATCTTGCATTCACCTTAATATCCTTCTGACTAAGAAACACACCAAATTTGGTTATTACTTTGTACTGATTACGGAAGATAATTAATTGATTAAACCAAAATCAACCGATTTGCGGAACTGGTTGTATATCAACTGCTGTTGATAATGAAATATTTCTCGCTGCTTCTTTCTATTATAGCGATACCAGCAGTTTAGTTTAATTTTAGTGAACAAAATCGCAGTCTAATTAGTGCAGCTCGGAATTCCATGGTTATTTATGGTTCAATCTTTAAAATATTTATTTGATTCGAAAGTAGATAAAATAATGTTTCTAAATATGTAATTTGTATGTGTTTTTATCCATTGAATTTTTTTTACAGTGAGTTAAAATAATATTTTGCTTTGGATAGCCGAAAATACGAAGTATGATTTTTTTCAGAGACTAAATTTTAACAAAAAATCAAATCTTACTTCTCGTGTATTTATGGTCCAATCTTTAGAATATTTATTTGGTTCGAAAGTGTATAAAATAACATTTCTAAATATGTAATTTGTAGGTGCTTTTTATCCAGTGAAATAATTTTTTCAGAGAATTAAAAAAACAACAACAAAGTAACAAATTAAACATAAACATTTAACGATAACTCAACTTTTTTTTATTAATAATTTCGTTTAACAATAAAACACGTTCATTTTTAATCAGTATAACTCACACCTTTTTTGAAAGAGACTATTCATGAAATAAACATTATTAAATTGATAACGAAATATTTCACCTACAAGTAAGGTAAGGTTTAGTTATTAGCTTCTTTGTTACTTTTAAGACTCTAAAAAGGAAATAAATTCAACTGATACCTTTTTAGAGGATTTAACAACTGAATTCAAATTTTTCATATGTACAAAAGAGTTTTAGAAAAAAAAAGAAGGAAAACACTATTGTAAAACAGAAAAGAAATTGTAACACAGGCAACTGTAAATATTTAGTTCTTAGCATTTTATTGTTAGGGTAAAAAAAAAAGAACCAATCAAACGGATACATTTTCTACCACTGAAAATCAAGAGGCAAAGAAGTAGATTTTTCTTTTAATAAAAGTGTTTAAAAATGTAAATAAGAAAAAGATTATTCTTAAAATAACCGAATATTATAATACACTAATTCTTAACTTTGTTTATCGTTAAATATTAAATAAACTAACGATTTACATTCGAATGAATCAATACATTTTCCCGCAACAAATAAAGACACATAATGGTTGGTTGGATTTTACACCATGTCAACCCTTCAGTTATAAAAGTATTTACGGTATTCGAAGGGGCTTTTATTTCCCCGTAGTTGTTGGCAAATTGTCGGACAAAGAAGGAACAACACAAAAGTAAAATGCAGACACTTGTATTACAAAATTTATAAGGGTTACAAAAATTACAAGGGTTTACAAAATGGGTTTTAACAACAAAAAGGGTTTGCAAATTAAATGAATTCGACCATGACTTATCTGTTTAAGGAGAGTTCTTGGTGTCGTAGTGATAAGGTGTTTCTGTCGTTGATAGGAAAATGGCTCTAAGAAGCTTCTCGGGTCGTTTCTCGTTCTTCAGTCAGTATGCTATTATACCAGCCTGAGATAACGTTTGCTGGAATATGCCTTAGAAGTGAGCTGGTTATGTGGACCCTGTTCAAGTAGATTAATTCAGTTTCTCAGTATGCTATTATAACAGCCAGTGACAGTATGCTGAATAAAGCCTTAGAAGTGAGCTGGTTATGTGGGCCCTGTTCAAGTAGATTATTCAGTTCTCAGTATGCTATTATAACAGCCAGTGACAGTTTGCTGAAATAAAGCCTTAGAAAGTTTGTTGATAAATACGTCCGTCCCGAGATAAAGTATATATTAAATTTTTACTTGAAGGCACTTACAACGCATGTATCGCATAAAATTCGATACTTTTTCTTATAGAAAATAAACTTGACAAGTGTGATCCCAGTAAAGGATGGCTCGATGTGTAGAATACCGTACAGACTGTTTCGACTTTATTAAGTCTCATCAGCGGTATATACTAACGATTTCCCTCCGACAGAAATCGAAACCGGGACTTCAGCAGACGCAGTGAAACACTAGTGAAACACTTTTATCGCCTCGGCCACAGTACACAGCTGACCATCCCTAGCGAATTAAGCTTGTCAAGCGATACTACGCGCCTCTACCATAATAGGTAAGGGGGCGCTATTGAGAATAATAACAACAAACAGCCCGAATGCCCTTCGGCGAAGTGAATAAGATTTTCTATAAGAAAAAGTATCGAATTTTATGCGATACATGCGTTGTAAGTGCCTTCAAGTAAAAAATTTAATATATACTTTATCAGCAACGTTTCTAAATAAACAAACATCCAAAAATCTTATTCACTCCGCCGAAGGGCATTCGGGCTGTTTGTTGTTATTATTCTCTCAATAGCGCCCCCTTACCTATTATGGTAGAGGCGCGTAGTATCGCTTGACAAGCTTAATTCCGCTAGGATGGTCAGCTGTGTACTGTGGCCGAGGCGATAAAAGTGTTTTCACTAGTGTTTCACTGCGTCTGCTGAAGTCCCGGTTTCGATTTCTGTCGGAGGGAAATCGTTAGTATATACCGCTGATGAGACTTAATAAAGTCGAAACAGTCTGTACGGTATTCTTACACATCGAGCCATCCTTTACTGGGATTACACTTGTCAAGTTTATTTTCTATAAGAAAAAAGTATCGAATTTTTTATGCGATACATGCGATGTAAGTGCCTTCAAGTAAAAATTTAATATATATATATATATATGTATATATATATATGTATATATATACTTATTATAATGGAGATCGTGTGTTTTTCTGTCTGTAACCGAAACTATATTCCTACTCAAGACACAATTCTCTTAGTTATTGACATCACATTCTCCATGATTTTATTTTTATCAATTATTAATAAAATTGTCTTACATTATTAATACTGTTAACTATGTCTCCATACTGATAACATGCTATTATATTTATATATACAACAAAATAGCGGTTTACAGTGTGAATGGGAAGTCTAATTTGCATATTAATATTAAAAAATCGAATTTAATAAATATGTGCTTAGTATTATTGATTTCTAACTGTTTGGTTTTTATTTTAATGAATATAAGCAAAAATCTCTACAATGAATCTTAAATGAAATCCATTAAACAAGATAAAAATAACTGTCATTTTATTCTTTACTTCCTCTTATAACTAAATACTTAGATTAGAAAAAAATAACAATGAACGACGAGAGTGATGGATGAGTAAGTTTCAGTTGTTCCATTTTTATCACACTCCCTCTGTTTCAAAATCTTTTTATTATACTCCCTATGTTTCAAATCTTTTTATCTGTATTCTTATTTAGTTTCATTAGCCTTTCCAATTTAATACAATATTTTATTACATTAAAACTTAAATACTTGCACCCGGAGGGTGCATATATTTGCTAGTATATATTAAACAGATTAAAATAAACAATCATTGAGAAAGCCTTTGATGACTCAAAAGTATTCAAATGCTGGCTTGCAAAGCAATATAAAAACAAAATAAAAGTAATTCAGATCTCATCTTATTATAATTTCATAACAATAAATTCTCTATAGAATGAAATGCACAATGATACGAGAAAACATTAATGTCCCAATACCCTGGTTATCAGAAAATGATTGAACCATTTAAAACCCTTTACCTTGAATAATAATTGTAAAATACATACTTGCACAATACACTTTTAAAAGTGTTGAGAACTTTGGCATATAGTTATTTACTAAGCATAGCTTAGATATGGCACAAGGCCAGAAGTAGGGGGCGCCCAATGAGAATCGAACTCACTAACAATGGTCTGCAAATCTAGATTGCTAACCATTACACCACGTGAGGTGCCCAGAACTTTGGCATATAGTTATTTACTAAGCTTAGCTTAGATATGGCACAAGGCCAGAAGTATGGGGTGCCCAATGAGAATCGAATTCACTATCAACGGTCTGCAAATCTAGCTTGTTAACCATTACACTACGTGGTGCCCTTTATACTAAGCTTAGCTTAGATATGGCACAAGGCCAGAAAGTATGGGGCACCCAGTGAGAATCGAACTCACTAACAATGGTTTGCAACCTACCTTGCTAACCATTACACCATGGGAGGTGTCCTAGTTATTTACTAAGCTTAGTTAGCTTAGATGTGGCACAAGGCCAGAAGTATGAGGCGCCCAATGAGAATCGAACTCACTAACAATGGTCTGCAAATCTAGATTGCTAACCATTACACCACGTGAGGTGCCCAGAACTTTGGCATATAGTTATTTACTAAGCTTAGTTTAGATATGGCACAAGGCCGAATGTAAGGGACACCCAGTGAGAATCGAACTCACTAGTCATGGTTTGCCAGTCTACCTTGCTAACCATTACACCACATAAGGTGCCCAGAATTTTGGCATATAAGGTGTGTGCTAGACGCCCGCTTCTACTTATAGACTCGCCGACAACCATGTGACCAACCTATTGGCCAATCACTGGCAGTGCTCTGCTGCTGATATTGTTATTTATACCAGCTGTTCTAATCTTAGCTACTTACAACTACATTGAACCTTCATGAACGACGGAACATAGGATTATATCACTGGACCTTTTGACACTACGTAGGATTCCATAACTTAGGACTTATTCACTTATCAAAGGATTCCATAGCTCAGGACTTACTTACTTTAAGTCCTTTTCAACTGGCCAAGGATGGCGGTCAGAAACTTAACAAAAAGATTTAACTTTAAATCAATACATGAAAATCTACTTCAATGCATAATTACCTGACAATTTTTTATGGGATCTAGTTGTTGCTGCTTAAACAACTGAAGCACTTTTTTCTTAGTTTTTATTTGCTTCCAGTTGGTTTGAGAAGTCTTCTTAGAATAAGGAAGAAAAGAAGAAGAAAATTGAGTAGAGAGGCATAAAATTTTTTGTCCCTTTTGCATCGGCATTGGCCAGCAAATTTTTCGATTCATAAAAAGAAGCAAGTTGCTAGCGTCCGTTCGTGTCAACAAACAGAGGTCTACACTAGGTTCTTATGAAATGTCATTTTTTAATCGTTCAAATTCATATGAAATCGAAAAACTATATCCATCTATACATCTCTCTCTCTCTCTCTTCTCTCTCTCTCTCTCTCTCTCTCTCTCTCTCCCTCTCTCTCTCTCTCTCTCTTCTCCACCACACACACAACATATATATATATATATATAATATATATATATATATTTGAAAGGAAGGAAAAACTCAACAATTCCATAATAAATTTATTTCGACCAAAATTAGGGCCTTTATAAATCTAAGTTGATTTAATATAGCTCCCCGAAATTTTGTCTCATCAGAGGGTAGATCAAGAAAATTTGAACTGCATAACTGAAATTTTTACTTCTCAAAAATGTTTTTTTTTTTACATTGGAAGACTGTCACCATGGCGACAGGAAGTCAAATGTCATTTATAAATCTATAAATAGATTTATAACAGGCCCCAATTTGTCGAAATAAAATTTATATAATATATATATATATATATATATATATATATATATATATATCCAGATAGATATATAGATATTTGTATGTGTGGGAGAGTATTCTAAGAAATAATATTACAAAGTAAAGCTAAAGTAAGTCCTTGGTACTCTATTACCAATTAATACACTCAGTTAAAACTCCCGAAAGCTCATAAATCTATTTCTGCCCACAGGTATCTGGGTAAACTTATGAGTTTCATCAGACCACTAACTTTATTGCAAATGGCACACAGATAATTCATGAGGATTTATATTTTTTTCTGGTGACTCCTGTAAATATGTCGGGTTTCAGTTCATCTCACTTTTTAGGAGTTGGTTGTGTTTATGACTGGGGAGATGGTGAAAGGTACTTTCTGGGTGTTTTAATGCCCTCAATAAGCCGGGGGAGGGACAGTTGGCACCTTATTTTCTGTTCTGTTTGATTTTTTTTTAAATTTTCTGACTGGTCATTTTTAGTCAATGTTTTCTTTTCTTTTTTATTTCTTTATTATCATTTTCTCTGGTTTCCTTTCATGTAACCTCTTCAGTTCCACTCCTTTTTACATAGCATTTCACAAACAAAAAGTGTCCTATTTTGAACACACTAGGAGAAATAACAATAAACTGAATATACACTTGCCTATAACATAAATTAGAATTAGTAGTTTAGTTTGGTTTGGTTTGGTTTTACGGCATATCAACCTCAGTGGATCATTTAATGCCGATAAAGTTTTGAAATAAATCAATTCTTAATGGATAATACAACATTTTTTTTATAAATAAATTTTTCTATTTAACCCATAGATGGGACCCTAACAAGTACTACCACTCCGGGTCAGAGTGGACCAGGGAGCAATGGTGATGAAGGGATGCTCCACATTACCCAAACCTCCAAAACTGGAACCTCACCATCAGATAGAGTTTAACGTCATTCCTAGGACATGTAGACCCTCGGTCACCGCCTTCTAGCACCCATATGATAAAAAGGGGTCGGGGATTGCCATAAGGGCAATAGGGTTGGGGAAAATCATATAGGTGCTAGGGCTTAACGTGACCAGCCGATTGATCGGAGGGAGCCTCCCCGATCGCCCGTCCAGCCCAAGATAGGGCCAAAGTGGAGTATTGCATGTCATGAACTGCTCATCCACCTGGGTTCTATCCTTAAGAATCTCAGGTTGCCACCCACGGCCAAAAGGTGGCCCCATTGGGGGAGTCTTACCTCTCTGCAGAGGTGCAGTCGGTGCGTTCTAACGCTCCAGCCGACGAGGTGGTAGTAGTTTGGTTAAATTAATAAATTTTCTTTTTAAAGTAATCAAATAAATAAAAATATAAAACCCAAACATAAAATATATATATATGAATTTACATGCGCATATTCTTATTATATGCTTATATATACATATTGTTTATTCTTATTTTTTTTAATTCTTATTCATACTAGTACAAAATAAAAAAAACACCTCCGGGCGATGTAAAAATAGATTTTTGAAACATTGCATGAGGGGTGGAAGTAAAAAATTCAATGTCAGCGAGTTTGTACCCTAAGTAAGTAAAATCATCAAATTCATTAAAGAATTTAAAAAATAAAACAATTTGAAATGTAAACTTTAGATATGTATTAAAATAAAACAAACTATATATAGATATATAATACCAGTCATCTATTTATTAAAACTTGTTTTAAAAAACAATGAGGACTGTCTAATGCTGCATGTTCAAATTTTGAGTGTATTTATTCTATATCGCCATCAATTTTATTCTATTCGATTGTGGGTAATGTGAGGTAAGCAGTGACATAATTTTTGTTACAGACAAAAACCGGAAGCGAATCTCCATTATTAATAGATATACATATATTTATTAGTTTATTTCATTTTATATTTTTAACATTTAAAACGTGATTTTAACCATGATCGAAATACGGCTGTTCTTACTTTATCCTAGATATTGTACTGTAGGAAAAGCAACGTATTCATTTTATTTTTGATATTTTACATTGCAAATATTGTTTACATATATATATATATATATATATACATATATATATATATATGTGTGTGTGTGTGTGTGTGTGTGTGTGTGTGTGTGTGTGTGTGTACGTGCTGGTTTTGAGTCAGTATGCAAGAAATGGGTGTATAAATCAATTAAGGAATTGATTTAATTAACGGATCTTACGATTCGTAGAATAAGCTTCTATTACTTTGTATTTTACAATATATAATAATTATGGACATTTTTTTTCTATCAGAACCTTAATCGGTTTTAGGGAATAATCAGTAAAACAGATACATTTTCGGGAGAAATTTATACCTGATTATTGAGCATTATTATTATTCCTTTCTTTCTATCTTTTATTTATTTTTCTATTTGTTATACTAGCTTTAATTTAGAATGGATATATTATCATTTCTCTTCAAGTTATAAGGATATCATTAAGGATATAAAAAAAGTCACTGATTTCCGTTAGTTTTAGAGTTTCTAAGTTTCAGAGGTTGCCTTATCAATAGATTCTCTCAGTTATCATCAGTGCATAGGATTTCCATAAGCGGATTTTTTTTTAGGAGCGAACACATTGTATTTAGCACATGACGTAAAGCGATGATTAACAGTATAGTCAGACTTACATATTGTGACAAATGCTACCTTTTTGTTGTATTAGAATATCGGTACTCTTCGTCGAGAACCGTCCCGGCCTCCTGCCTCAAAAAACGTTAGCCGGTGGCTGCTGAAAAAAAAACAGCTACGATTGAAATCCGCTAGCCGAAGCGGTGTCACTTGCAAAAAAAAAAAAACAACCCAAAAACTAAGGTTAGGGTTTAGGGTTAGGGTTGGGGTTTGGGGTTAGTTTAATGGGAAAATGAATCCAAGTCCTGAAGATGGTCTAATTAAGAGACCGAAACGTTGCATCGTCGACAATAAACATCCAGTTTCCATAACATCCCGTGTTTGTCTACCTTTCTCCACATACTGTCGGATTAACCTCCTCACATTTCTCCCATGGGAAAATAAATAAATAATTTGGGCTTTGTTTTTTCTGGGTCACCCTGTATACAGTTATAAGATGCAATGCAAAAATATAAATCCAGATTATATGATGTCGCTTAATCACAGATTCCTTGTTTGTCCCATTTTATTTCATCCAATTTTAAAAAGGAAACATTCCAAATGATCTTGCATTGCTTAAATGCCCAACGTAAAATTAAAATGAATTGAAAATAAAAAAATAGTTTGTTTTATTTGTGAAATTGAAATTGGGAATTACGAAATTTATTTTCGTAATTTTGATCATATGACGTCTTGGCATCCTGCTCTAATCTACGCTATGTTTTAGCTAGACCAGCGTAAGGCGAGCTTCTGTTCATCTACGAGAGAGAGAGATTTTTGAGCATCTGTGAAATAGAGACATTTTTGAGCATTTAGAAAATATAGAGAAATCTTTGACTATATGTGAGTCAAAACAAACTAAAGATTATTCATCAATTATTTTTGTAGAGATTGGCGGATCGAACGCAAATACCATATTTCAGATATATCAATTAAATAAAACTAATTTTAAATAATATTTCTCTAAATGTTTGAGATGAGGATTGAAGATTAGTATTATCTGCGTTATTCGGAATATTGTCCCCATCTTGATTGTTATTTGTACAACGTTTCGGTCGATATGCCCTCCGGCCTTCTTCAGGTATTTCTTGTCGGACTCGGGAACCTTCTCGGACTCGGGAACCTTCTTTTCGAACTCGGGAACTTTCTTGTCGTATTCGGGAGTCCGAGAAGGTTCCCGAGTCCGAGAAGAAATACCTGAAAAAGGCCGGAGGGTATATCGTTCGAAACGTTGTACAAATAACAATGAAGATGGGGACAATAGTCCGAATAACGCAGATAATACTAATTTTGAATAACATTGGAATTTTAATAGCTACAGTTTTATCTTTATGTAAAGTTTTTACCATTTCTTTTCCGGTACGTTAAAAAAATGGTTTACAACTAAAACCTTTTTAGTATAGTATGTTAATAAGTAGAGTATAGAAGCAAAGTGAAAACCGCCAATAAAAATTGCCATAACTGCGTCACGCAACCCGCGTTTGTCTTAATTTCCCACGCTGAAATGTTCCTGTTTGAAACGTGCTTTCATAATAGTTGAACATTGATCATTCGGAGTGCATGTTTTACTAAGTGATAATTAAACTATTGATGTTTCTGTCTCCCTATCTTTCTCTCTGTCTCTATATATCTATCTGATTGCCAAATGAAACTGAAGATGGACATCCTCAAAGGGAGACAACTCATTACCAATTAAGAGAGGTCGGGGCGGAAATAGCAAACCTGCAAGTTGCGAGAAATCAGAAGAAAAACGTTATGAGAAAGATAATTGGACGTTATAGAAAGTAAAAAAAGTCAGAACAAAAAAAAAAAAGAAAAAAAAAAAAAGAAAGAAGAAAAAAAAATTTAAAAAGAAGAAGAAATAAACGCGCCAAATGAGCAATGAAAAACGAAAAAAAAAATGGCGAACATTTTGGTCGAAAAAAAGAAACCTTGAAAAAACGAAGAGAACATTTTGCGAAAAGAATTTCGAACTTACAGAACAAAAAAAAATCATTTGCTATGATTTGCGAGGAAGTAATGAATAATAAAATGGAAAATGATTAAGACAAAAGATATTACAATTAACAATTATTCTTTCTTTTTTTTTCTTCTTCTTATTTTTTTTCCATACATTTGCATGTTCACACCAAATGTATGATAGTTATTGCAAGAGAATAAGTGACAGCAAGTCTTAAGTTATCAGCCCCTTTCTCAATTCTTATTCCTGAAGACTAGAGCAATGGCTGGTTGGTTGGTTGGTTCTTTCGTTCGTTTGTTCTTTCGTTATACGGCATATAAACCCTTATTGTCTTTTTATCCCGTAGTCAACTCAACAAATTATATACGGTAAAAATATATCTTCAAAATCATGTTAAAACCGTAAACACCTCATACCTAAATTCAATATCATTTTTTAATGTATTAATGTGTTCCAAAATCATTTAAAATATTATCTCAAACGTATCTATTTCATTCATAGATTAGACCAAAACAGATACTACACTTCTGGAAAAGATTGGACCTGTGAGTAATGATAACAAAGGGATGACCCCCACACTTTTCAGAATTCCAAAACAGGAGCACCGGATGTAGTTTAGAGAAACTCCCAGAATGCAGTGCAATAATATTTTCAGTGATAAGATGCCAATCGTTAAGCGGCAAATTTTGCAAACGCAGCTTATTGAAAAGTCAAAGTTTCCTACAAAATCAATTTCAAACAGATGACGCTAGGCAAGCAAAGATTTTACCTTTTCACTATAAAAGCAAAATGTACAAGCACTTATGTCAATAAATTTTTGAAAAAGCTTCATACAATGAGTCGAAATATTAACTGAATTCAACTGTCTGTGTTGTTATATCCATACTTTCCTCTATTCTCAAACTCACACAGACACAGACACATACCACACACACACACACACATATATATATATATATATATATATATATATATATATATATATATATATATATATATATATATTATATACATATGGGAGTAAATATGGAAATAAATCCGTATTAAGTTTGAAAAAACAAGTGTTCCAAAGATGAGGTGAATTTATTTATCGACGCTTAAACGTTTTGGTTTCTTTAAACCTTCATCAGATTATAGGGGTGAAGAAATTTATGGAAGTTTTATAGATGACAGGAGACGGTTTATAAAGATGTTTTTTTTATCAAATCCATTAAAAAAAAATTCGATTATTATTATTATTATTATTATTAATTATTATTATTATTATTATTTACCTCTTTTGAGTTTCAATTCAGCATTAGCTGAAGTCTGGTCACTGGAGCTGTGACAGCAAGTCTCCTCAGGTCTCCAGGACTCTTCTGAGTATTCTGCAGATTGCAACAGTGCAGTATTCTGATGGTTTCCATCCTTCCTCTGATTTCCAAACTTTCCAAACCCTTTTCCAATCCTTTTTGGACCGTTCCAAGTGCACCAACTACAATTAGTATCACTTTGACTTTCATATTCTATAACTTTTTCAGTTCTTTGGCAAGGTCCAGATATTTGTCCATTTTTTCATTTTCCTTTAGCTTCACCCTGTGATCTGCTGAACTGCAAAATCCGCAGTTGACAGGTTCTTCTTCTTGCTGGGATAAGGTTATCCGTTTTATTATTATTATTATTATTATTATTATTATTATTATTATTATTATTATTTCACTCCTTGTGAGTTTTTCACACCAGCGTTTGCTGATGGACTTTCACTGGAGTCTGCCAAGATGACAACAAAACGTCTAGAAACCAATCTCTGCAGCAGAAATCTCATCAAAAGAAAAATACCTGGGTTGTTCCCATTATGAAATACTCTAGACCATTCTTAAAATGGACAAGAGAGGAACTGAGACAGACAAAAGTAAAGAAAACTAATGACGATGCACAAGGCATTACAACCAAAGATGATAGACATACTATATGTATCAAGAAAGGAAGGAGGAAGAGGTCTTGCCAACATTGTGTATTGTGTAGATGCCACAATCCAATGACTCGAAGAATGCACAAAAGACAGACTAATTGTGACAGCCAATAACAGCAGCGGCAACATATGGACAAGCAGAAAAACAGGAAAACAGAAATAGGAAGAAAAACGAATATATGGATACTTCAAGCGAAAAATGTCTTTTTATATATATATATATATATATAATATATATATATATATATATATATATATATATATATTGATAGATAAACAGCTGGGAGCACCCACATAAATATACACATATATTTTTATATAGAAGATATATAGAATGTATATACACATATTCTTATATATGTATATAGATATATATATATATATATATGTGTGTGTGTGTGTGTGTGTGTGTGAGAGAGAGAGAGAGCGAGAGAGACAGAGATAGAGACAGAGACAGTGAGAAAAATAATAAAACAGATAGATTGAGAGTTAGATGTCAATATCAAGATAAATGGATGGACAATCAGAATTGACAGAGATAGATAGATAGATAGATAGATAGAATATATACCAGCTATGTACCTACATATTTTAATAACGAGCTACGAACATTTACATTTACATACTTGATAGACTGATACTAAGAATAAAAAAATTCCAAGAAAAAAAATGTCTGAGATTGCACATGAAAAGACCTGAACAAGAACAAAACTTCAAGAGGGAAATCGAATCGCTCACAATTGCAGCACAAAACAATGCCATAAGAAATTATACCAAAGTAAAAAAATACATACAGAAGAGCAAATGTAAGGTGTGTGGGACGGATGAGCCAATTAACCATGTGTAGCGTTAGTTTCGTATTCGCCTGGGGGAGTTGTCTGCCCGTTTGGTTCGCTGGTTCCCGCTAGGGGCCTTTGGATATTTAAGCGGCTGGTTTGAACGTCTCTTTCTCTTTTCCTGATGCTCGACCCACGAGACACGACTATGGGTTAGACTCTAGTCTACCCCCTCTTGTTGGGGCTTTGCCCCCCCCCCTTACATTAATGTAAGTGATTTATACAGCATGGACTATTCTTAGTCTCATGTCTGTACTTTTATGTTTTTTCCCTTCTACTTTTGTATGGATGTTTATGTACACCTTGTATTATGTACCCTGTTTATCCATGTGCTGTATACCTATTAAATGTTTTGTATATCAACCCTTATCTTCAAGTATATATAACACTCTGAATTCTTACACATGTATTAAGCAAATGTAGTAAAGTAGCACAAGGAGAATACAAGGCTAGGCACGATTGGGTTGGAAAGGTGATACACTTGGAATTGTGCAAGAAACTAAAGTTTGACCATTCAACAAAATGCTATATGTATAATCCAGAATCTGTTCGTGAGAAAGAAACACATAAAATTCTCTGGGGCATTGAGATAAAGACGGATCACCTTATTCCAGCTAGAAGACCAGACCTAGTATCGATTAACGAGAACAAGAAAACTTGCCAACTGGTAGATTTTGTAGTTCCAGCAGATGACAAGTTGAAGATGAAAGAAAACAAAAACATAAACAAATACCAGGACCTTGCTAGAGAACTGAAAAAAATGTGGAATAAGAGATTGAAACTGGTACCAATTGTAGTTGGTACACTTTGAACAGTCACTAAAAGTTTAGAAAATAGACTAAAGAAACTTGAAATCAGAGGAAGAATTGAGACCATCCAGACAACAGCATTGTTGAGATCGGCTTAAATACCCAGAAGATTCCTGGAGACCTGGGAAAACTTGTCACTCAGACTCAAGCGAAAGACCATCAGCTTATGCTGCTGGGAAAAACTCACATAATAATAATATTATCTTCATCTCATCTCCCTTTCCCGTGTGCCTATATCTATCTATCCCTGGCGATATAAGTTATTCAATAATATCTATCTATCTATCTTTTATAGTCTTTTCTTATCGATCAGATCCTTCATATTGATTTCCTTTTGTTCAAATCTTTCTGTTCATATCATCTCGCTTTCATTCAGTTATTCATTCATATCTATCTATCTATCTATCTATCAAGAAAAATCAATTATATTAAAGAATTATCTCTCTCGAAAATAAATTCAAAAATAAACCTGAAATTATATTAAGCACTTTTCAGACAGAAACGATATTAAAAAGTGAAATTCAGGTGAATTAAAGCGGCGAATGATTGAATTTATTGCAAAACAAAGAACGACCAATCGATGATTTTCGAAGCTGAATATTAAGTAACTTCATTGCAAATTGATTGGAAATGTTTGGAATCGCAAATTGTTCATTTTTTGCTCTTTCTTTTCAAAATGGAATTGACCATTCTTTTAATCCTCAATTCCATTTTCCTTTTAGAAAATGATTCTTTATTTTCATTTTTTCAATGTTTTTTTCTGCACTTTGAATAAAGAAATTTTTTTTTTCAAAGTTAAGTCAATTTTATAGCAAACTTTAAATTCTCATAGTTTCCAAGTTTCCCGAATAAACAAACTTTATGAAAAATGTTTTCTTGCTCTTATTTTGTTCTAAAGTTTTTATAAGTTCTAAAATGTAATTTAAAAGATTCTACTTGAATTCAATAGCTTCTTCTGTTTGATGATTGTGTCATTTGGTTCGTGATGATTTTACTTACAGAAATAAGAAACTGAGTAATGCTTTTGAATTTGAACTCACACACACACACACACACACACACACACACACATATATATATATATATATATATATATATATATATATATATATATAATCCAAAAGCCAGAGAAGAAATCTTCCTTACGACACAAGAGTTTTTTTTAAAAAACCTGTCGCAGTTTGAGAGCTCAATGTGTGCTCTTAATGCTAGAGTCACAAAGCAAATATATAGGTAAAGAAATAACAAAAGACTTAGAGATTTAGCATTATAGTCTATGCTCCCTGAAATAGACTATAATTCTAAATCTCTAAGTCTTTTATTATTTCTTTACTATATATATATATATATATATATATATATATATATAGAGAGAGAGAGAGAGAGAGAGAGAGAGAGAGATAAAAGGCTATGAAAACACACAATGCTGTTAAAATGAAAATATTTTATATCATACTCATAGCGAATATTGAACAATATTTCGATTTATAAAAATCATCGTCAGAGCTTGTTTTTTTTTATTCCGGACTCATCGAGAGAGAAACTGAAAATAATTTGAATTCAAAACGAAAACATTGATGTTCCAAAAAGCGTACAAGTCATGCGATCGTTTCGTCATTAGCACATCCGCTACGCGTTTCTCGGTCAGCGACATAATGTATATCTTAGGGTAACAGTTTTTGAAAGAAGAAGACATATTTCAAATTCAAAAATAGACAAATTCTCTTTTTCAAACAGGAAGAGTTTTAACCCGTTCATGGTCAGCCTGCAACGGATATATATATATATATATATATATATATATATATTATATATATATATATGGTAGAGCACTTTAGGGGAGACATTAGTTGAACTTTCACCGTTTAGCGTAAGGCATTTGCTCGCCTGTTGTTTACAGATTTGAGTTCTCTGGTGATTGTAAAAACATACATCCTGTAAGTATGTATCCTTTAATTGTTCACCTCTGACTGACAGTCACTGGCGGCCGAAAGGGTAAGGAACTTGGTAGATGGAAATTCTGTCGAGTTTCGCTCCCGGCTAGAGGTATCTGTTAAAAATGTTGAGCCGCACTGATGAGACGTTAACGTCGAAACACGTCTGTGGAGCACTGATATATATATAAAGAAAGATTGGCGATATATTAGATGTAGGTCTGAGTTTGAATAGTGTAGTCATAGTATCAACGCCGCTTGGTGACAATCAGTTTCTCACCTAACTGATAGACACCAAGTACCGTTGAATTTCTGTATGTGCTATTCAAACACCCACCCACACAAATATATATAAAGTAAAGTCGTCGGGGTGGCCAAATGTCGGTATCTGACAGACAGCGAGGGAATCTATCCCCTTTTCACTAGCGCTAGACCAAGGATATTGTTTTTGGCATCTGAGGTAGAGCGCCACAAATACTATCGGCTCCTTACTTTATCGCACAGATCCCTGCGCTACTCATACACTGAGTTAACGAGGGCCTGTTTCGAACCCGGAACCTTGTGGTTCCTAGTAGGACGCTCTACCGACTGAGCTATCCGGTCAGCAGATTAATTAAGAATTTACGCGATATCTTTTGAGAGTACGAAAGAAGAAAGAAAGAAAGAAAGAAGAAAGAAAGAAAGAAAGAAAGAAAGAAAGAAAGAATACCCTGGGAATACCATCTTTATCAACGTCATATATTGATACATACACATAAATGGAAATACGGTGAGGAAATTAATCCGACAATATGAGAAGAAAATATTATTAAAACTAGCAAATATATGCACCCTCCGGGTGCAAGTATTTAAGTTTTAATGTAATGAAATATCATATTAAATTAGAAAGTCTAATAAGAAGGCAGATAAAAAGATGTAACAGAGTGGGTATAATAGAAAAATAGAAATGAAACTTACTCTTCCATCACTCCCGTCTTTCATTGCTGAATTTTACTTATTTAACTATTTAGTTAAATTAGGAATAAAGAATAATGACAGTTATTTTTTCTTGTTAATGGATTTCATATAAGATTCATTGAAGAGATTTTTGCTTATATTCATTAAAATAAAACAAACAATTAGAAATCAATAATACTAAGCACATATTTAATAAAATCACATTTTAATATCAATATGCAAATTAGCCTTCCCATTCACACTGCAACCGCTATTTTTGTATATATAAAACAATTGCATGTTATTGTATGTAGATATGGACACACTAATAAAAAGGTGAAGCAATTTTATTAATAATTGAGGTTTAAATATAAAAATCATGGAGAATGTGATGTAAATAACAAAGGGAATTGTGACTTGAGTAGGAATATAGTTTCGGTTACAGACAGAAAAACACACAATCTCCATTATAATAAGATATATAAACACAGAATGTTATGATCAGGAAACAATTTTTAGTGTCAATACTTAAGCATTTCGGTATATTGTACCATCTTCAGGACACTGTTAAGTAATGTTTATGTGAGGGACAAAATGAAAGATGTTTAGCGTATAGTGAATGTGTGAATATGATGTTATTATTTAACAGTGTCCTGAAGATGGTACAATATACCGAAATGCTTAAGTATTGACACATAAAATTGTTTCCCCCATCATAACATCCTGTGTTTGTTATATTTTTAAAGTATTTTATTCTCATACACATAAATATATATTTACAATATCACATTTCCTTGTATGGATGCGTAAATCTGGAAACAATAATTAAAAAAGATTATTCTAATAAATTATCAGTCATATGGAAATCCAAACTCACAGACAAGTTAAAGAGACAATTCTTCCAAGCCGTTGTCGTGTCAGTGCTGCAGTATGGTTGCACAACTTGGACCGAAACGAAGCGCCTAGATAATAAACTAGATGTGAGCTGCACAAGAATGCTACGTGCAGTTTTAAACAAATCGTGGAAACAACACCCCACGAAAAACAGCTGTATGGCCACCTGCCCCATATCACCCAAACCATCCGAGTAAGACGGACAAGACACGCAGGACACTGCTGGAGAAGCAATGACGAACTCATAAGTGACATCTTCCTGTGGAAGCCAGTAAATGGGATCGCTAGTGTGGGTCGGTCAGCAAAGATGTACATTGACCAGCTCTGTGTGGATACTGGATGTTGTGTAGAGGGCCTCCCGACAACAATGAATGATAGGGACGACTGGAGAGAGATTGTCATGGATATCCGTGCTGATAGCGCGACATGATGACGATGCTTCGAATTTGTGTCTTATCAGGTAATGTAATAAAATTAATCGGGGCGGGGTAGATTGCCAACAAAAATTTAGATTGATGTTTGCATTTAGCCAACAATTATTTGCGTTTGTTTAAAGGGTCCCAACTCTCCTTACATATCACTTAGCTTTTTGCGAGGGGGAGTCCCCGTGACATAATGGCTAATGTGCTGGCCTGCTACATCGTAGTAAGCGAGTTCGAGCTCTTACGTTCCTTTTCTGATTAATACCCATTGGTAAGGTATGAACTCCTCATTTATCCAGCTAAGGGTTAAATAATAAGGTTAAACTATTGTTCTTCAATAAGGATGACGTTGGTATTGGAATTGAATAAGCCACGAAGGTTGATACGCCATTAAACAAAGTAACTAAACCGTCACCAGTATCAAATTTTGCGGCTTTTCCTGATCTGACATTTTTTGTGGGGACGTGGTAGGGGTAAGGGAAAACAGATGTTCGCTTGAATGGAGAACAGAGAACAAATCAAAGATGCGTAGAGGGTTCCCAAAAAGGATGAAGAAGTAAGCTTGTTCATTATGTCCGTTATCCATTTCTTCCTACATCCACGGTCACAGAGACTAAATGGTGCTAGAAGGCGGTGGCCGAGGGTCTACATGTCCTGGGAATGATGTTAAACTCTATTGATGGTGAGTTTCCAGGTTGGGGAATGTGGAGCACCCCTTCATCACCATTGCTCCCTGGTCCACTCTGATCCGGAGTGGTAGTACCTGTGAGGTTCCTATCTATGGTTTAAGTAGAAAAATGTATTTATAAAAATAAAGTGTGTATGCATTAAGAATGAATTTATTTCAAAACTTTATCGGCATTAAATGACCCACTGTGGTTGATATGCCTTAAAACAAAATAAACCAAACCAACTATTTCTGAACTTTATTTTGTAATAAATAAATTTTATCCTTGTTTCTCTTTGAATGCAAAATTGCTTCTCTTGTTTCTCTTTTTATGCAAATTGACTAGAACGACTTTATGAATATTTACCGCAATTTTATTACTATCAAATTTCTAGAACTAGATTTTCTGAATATTTAATACTTCATTCTTACTGGATGATTATGTATGTATGTAAGTATGTATGTATGTGTGCGAGTGTGCTCTTACAGGCAAATATTTAATTATATCTACGTGATCCTATACATAAAAATACATTTATATTATCGATCAAAATGTATTAAATCTTATAAGCACCCATATACATACATACACAAACACAACCGCGAAATTGTATAAACATATGCGTTGTATATAATAAGAGTATAAGAAAAACTGGCAAACTTGTCTCAGTATAAAAACAAAATTTGATTGTGTAGATGTGCAAACAGACACAAATATGCACATACAAATGAATACAAATAGTCATTCAAACACATCCGTTTATAAATATCTGTGTAACTTAACACATTTACTGGTACACTGATACGAACACAAGAGAATAGTACGCATGTGCAAACACACACGGAAGTAAAATAATACCTTCAAACCAAATAATAAAAAAAATAAGCCATTCAGTTTTACCCTCTCATTAGCTTTTCGACTGTTTCATAATATTTCCTTGTTTTTCTAAACATTTCAATGAAACAGTAACAAAATGGCAACTTTTCCTCCATTTTAATAATCTAATCAGTTCTGTTTCTGTCGAGACTTTTTTTTTAATAGTGAATTTTCCCAAAGGTGTTTTTACTCTCTTTTTCACATTACGGATGTGATTTTTTCGTCATTTTCCGTTTCCTTTGAAGAAACGACAAATCTTCTAAACATACATAATAACTGGCGGGAAAAAGAAATATTTATATTTTGATGAATACATATATATACCAATCACACATACAAAAACATATATAACGCACACACACTCACAACACACATACATATATATATATATATATATATATATATATATATAGTCTAGCTTAATTTAGCACAAATAATTTTTTAATGATATATATATATGTATAATTATAGTGTATCTCTCTTCTCTCTTCTCTCTCTCTCTCTCTCTCTCTCTCTCTCTCTCTCTCTCTCTCCCCTCCTTCTGTGTGTGTGTATGTATGTAAATGGGTGGTGTTTAATGATATATATATATAGTATATAGTGTATGTGTGTGTGTGTGTGTCTCTCTCTCTCTCTCTCTCTCTCTCTCTCTCTCTCTCTCTCTCTTGTGTGTGTGTTGTGTGTGTGTGTGTGTGTGAATGGGTGTGTTTTATGCGTGTACATATGCATATCAGGATCAGTTTATATGAAACTCACATAAACCTTGTCAGATCTCATATGTAAAAACATATACATGCACAAAAATTAATTCATATATATATAATATATATATATAATATATATATACTATATTTTCTCTGTCTCTCTCTCTCTCTGCTGTGTGTCTGCTGTGTGTGTGTGTGTGTGTGTGTGTGTGTGTGTGTGTGTGTGTGTGCTTATTCATAGTTAAGTATGATAATTAAGTTTTTGAACAAAGTTAAAATATCGTGTGTATGTATGTATGTGTGCATGCGTTTTATTTATGAAATCATATATATATATATATATATATATATATATATATATATTATATATATATCACGTCCAAATGTATCTAAGAATAATTGCAGATTATGTATATAAAGTACATAGACAATAAATATGTATACTTAATTTTATATATATATATATATATATATATATATAATATATATATATATAAGTATATAACTCTTTATGTCTATGTATATCTTTTATACGTCTATACCTTTGATTCCATGTGTTTATGAGTGTCTTGCTAAAAATGCTAGTGTTCAGCAAAATTACAAGGTTAGTATCGTTTCCATAATTTGTGTGATTAATGTCTTATGGTAGTTTTTATTGAAATTTCAACGCAGAAATCTCAAAGTGCCTTCAAGGTTTCTTTTAACCTAGTATCTTCCAATTCTCCCATTGCTGTCTCCTCCTACCATACTCTTCTTCTTCTTCTTCTTCTTCTTTTATTTTTTTTTTATTATTATTATTATTATTATTATTATATTATTTATTAAATTCTTTTCTATTGCCAAATTATTTTCCCTCCTTTCTCTCCATTATCATCTCTTTTTCTAGCACTTTTTCAGTTTTTTCCTTATTCGCTAGTTCAGACTACAGTGCAACATTTTTAGTCCGTCCTACTTTATTATTATTATTATCATCATCATCACCATATACTCTCTTCTTCTTCTCTTCTTCTTCTTCTTTCTTCTTCTTCTTCTTCTCTTCTTCTTCACAGTATTAGAATGTTCATTTTCATTGCTTCTTCTTCTTCTCCTTCTTCTTCTTCTTCTTTCTTCTTTCTCTTTCTTCTTCTTCTTTTCTTCTTCCTTCTCTTCTTCTATCCTTCCCCTTGTTTCCTTTACGAACTTTATATTCTTCTGCTTCTTCTGCTTCCTATTCTTCTTCTTCTTCTTCTCCTCTTTCTCCTCCTTTTTCTCCTTCTCTTCTTCTTCTTCTCTTCTTCTTCTTCTTCTCTTCTTTCTTCTTCTCTTCTTCAGTATTAAATGTTCATTTATTCATTGCTTCTTCTTCTTCTTCTTCTTCTTCTTCTTCTTCTTCTTCTTCTTCTTCTTCTTTTTACAACTTATATTCTACTTCTTCTCCTTCTTTCTTCTGATTCTTCCCCTTGTTCCTTTACAACTTTATATTCTTCTGCTTCTCCTCCTTCCTCCTCTTCGTTTTCTCCTTCTTCCTCTCTTCTTCTTCCTCCTTCTTTCTTCTTCTTCTTCTTCTCTTCTTCTTCTTCTTCTTCTCCTTCTCTGGTTCTTCCCTCTTTCCTTCTCTTTCTTTTTCTTCTTCTTTTCTCCTTCTTCCTCTTCTTCTTCTTCCCCTCTTCTTCTCCTTCTTTCTCTCTTCTTTTCTCTTCTTCTTCTTCTTCTTCTCTTCTCTTCTTCTCACAGTATTAGAATGCTCATTTATTGTTGCTTATAATTTTGTAGCCTAGGTTCTCATTCAGGTTTTCCTCCTACTTTCTGTGGAATTCTAAATTCTTATGTTTTCCACACCTTTCTCCTAATTACCCAACACACCCCGCTAGTTATTCGTATCGCTCTCCTTTACTTTTTCATTAGAATCGTCGTGTCTCATCATATTATTATCATCACTAACAACATCATTATCATTTCCTCATAATGTCGCTGTTTTATTTTATTTTTTTTACACTACTACTAAAGTGGAGCTTTGTCCCATTCACTTCCTTTTCCCTTTTCTTTTTGTTCTCCAACACAACTTTCTTCTTCTTCTTCTTCTTCTCTCTCTTTCTTCTTCTTTCTTCTTCTTCTTCTTTCTTTTCTTTCTTCCTTCCTTCTTTCTTTTCTTCTTCCTTCCTTCCTTTCGGCCATTACTCGTTTGTATAATTTCATTTTCTTTGTCATTCCCTCATTATGCTTCATTTTTTGTTTTATGCGTTCTCGTCCCCCTAGCGGTTGTTCGCAGAATCATTGCAACTGTTATCTGCATTACTTCAAAGATTCAATTAACAATATCAAGGAGAGTAAGCGTTATTTTGGGAGATATTTGCCTCTGTTGATCATTAATAGCGATGTCAATTTTTCTTTGTGCATTTTCACCATTCATTATAAAATGCAAGTGTCAATTCAACTCTAATTCTTATCTTTTTTTAAAGCTGTTTTTACAATTTAACACGTTTTCAAAACATACCTCCTATTCTCTTTCCATTTCATGAATACAAAGGAATGAATATATATATATATATATAATATATATATATATATATATTGTGTGTGTGTGTGTGTGTGTGTGTGTGTGTGTATATATTTATATTATATAGTATATATAAATATATCATTCAACGTCATTGCACGACTTCGACGGATACGCATGACGTCTCTGCCAAACCTCCCTATCATTCACGCTTGGGAGCTTCGTCTGTCAGGCCAGATCCATACATAAGTTGTTTCAATGTAGGTCCGGGCTGGGCGGCCCGCACATTAGCATGCCTCATGTGGCTGGCTTCCAACAAATAATACGTGCTTACTGAGCTCGTCCTTGCTTCTTCCAGCATGTCCAGCATGCCTAGCCCGTCTTTACTCGTATGGTTTGTGAGATGGGGGGCAGGTTGGCCATAGCAGTTGCTTTTTTGTGGGTGCTGCTTCACAGACTTATTCAGACGCTCGGCAGATTCTGGCTTGCAGCTCCCATCTAGCCTTATTTTCAAGGCGCTTTGTTAGGGTCCAGGTGGTACAGCCATACAGCAGTACCGCACATGAAACCAGAGCCTGGAAGAAAACGTCTCTTTAGCTTGTCGGGGAGATCGATTCCCAGTATGACTGATAATTTGTTGGTGGCAACCATGCCTTTCCTTTTCGAGTGTTAATATATATTATATTTATATTATATATATATATATTATATATATATATACGTGGTAATCCCAAAATTAGTCTGCTTCCAAGTGTTGGGATGGCAGGGAAATGTATTTGGTTGCGGCTAATTGGCAACCTTATGTTAGTTGGGCATGTGTCTGCGCCTGCCCCTGAGTGCACACACGTGGTTCACCGCTCAGTCCTGCTTGCCAATCGTTTCTAATTGGAACCTAATGATAAATCTGCGCAGTAATTCGTTGTTTCTTTTTAAGCGCAAATGTAATTATACCGTTGTAATTTCTTCAGCCAATTATCGGAAGTGTAGACAATCCATGCATGGATGTTCAAAAATTCCACAAGAGATTTTGTGAGACAACGACGTTCAAACGCGCTTCCTCGACACATGGTGGTGAGTTTGATATGACATGAGCATACAAAAACTGTCACAGTGCCTACAAAAATTGTTTCGACCGAAATGACGATTATGTAGAAAAATAAAGCTTTAAAATTATTAGTAACCATTATTGACAAACAGTAAACGTTTTTCTGATTTCTAATATTTTGAAGACTTTATCTTTATGATTACTCTCGTGTATATACATATAACACACACAATATTATATAATATATATATATAATATATATAATTATATATATATATGTATTACCTTTATATAAAAGGATGAAAACGCACAATGCTGTTAAAATGAAAATATTTTATATCATATTCATAGCTAATATTGAATCAATATTTCGATTTATACAAAAATCATTTTCAGAGCTTGTTTTTTAATTCGACTCATCGAGAGAGAAGCAGAAAAAATGAAGCTCTGAAGATGATTTTTTAAAATCGAAATATTGTTCAATATTGGCTATGAATATGATATAAAAATATTTTCATTTTAACAGATTGTGTGTTTTCAATATCCCTTTATCTTATTCTTATCTTATCCGTCGGATTCATTTCCTTACTCTTAATTTATATACCTGTATATATATTATATATATATATATAATATATATATATATATATAATATTTATTTATATCAATAAAGGAAGGAGATCAATCAGTAATCCCATAATAATTTATTTCGACGAAAATTGGGGCCCATATATATCAACTTAGATTCATATGGGCCCAATTTTCGTCGATAAATTTATTATGGGATTACTGTATTGAGTTCTTCCTTCCTTTATTGATAAATATTGCTCTGTATATAATTTAAAAGGTTATTTTACATTGAGCTCTCTTTAGTGATTTAAAGATTTGCTAGTATTTTATACATACTGTGATCATCAATATTAGTACAGTGGATCTTAGAAATACACTATAGAATCATCCCTTACTACCAAGTTTTTTGGATAAATCTTATGTATATATATATATATATAATATATATTATATTATATATATTATACCAATGTTACTCTTAACTTATATATTTATTATATAATATATATATAAATTAATCAATATATATATATATTATAATATATATATAATATAATATATATGTTTTTGTGCGTACGTGTGTGCGTGTGGGGAGGGGGTGTACAGTCAACCGTGGTTTTCGAACGTTTCTGTTTTTCGAACTTAAATTTTGGAAAATCTTCTCTCGTTTTCAACTGTTTTTTTCAAGTCACCCACCATGAAATTTGGAAATTTGAATTACGACGCAAAGTGTACGTATCGCTCCAAGGTGGAGTGGAGGCGGGATGTAGCCGAATGTTTTTCTCTTGAGTTTTATTCCGTCAACCACGACGTTCCCAAGCGTAGAGACTTGTTGACACTCGCATACATCACAGTTTATCTCAATGAAATGTCTGAGGATGTTTTCCTTTAATGTTGCCTTTATTAGGAAATCACGCCTCATGTGGATAGTAAAAGGGCTTAAAATGTACTGTATTTGTCACGTAATAAGTGTNCGAGACGAGATGAACTTGTCAACTGGTGGTTTGCAGTCTTTCCAGCAGTCACTAGGGTGAAGCTGATAGGAAAGATGAATAAAATGTGACAAATAACTTGGACCTTGTCAGAGAACTAAAAAGAGTTATGAATATGAAAGTGAAAGTGAATACGCAATATTGGTAGTTGGTGTCACTTTCGGAATCGTCCAAAAGGATTGGAAAAGGGTTTGAAAAGTTTGGAAATCAGTTAGGTATAGTCGATTGAAACCTAATTCAGAACACTTGCACTGCTGCAAATCTGCCAGAGATACTCTGAAAGAAGTCTCTGGAGACTGAGGAGACTTGCTGTCATTCAAACTCCAGTGAAGACCATTCAGCTATTGCTGATGATGAAAACTCAGAGATTTAATTAAATATTAACTCTCACCGTAGAAGAGATAGAGAGTTATACGTGGTCAAGAAAGGAAGGGGAGAGGTCTGCAAACAGAAGCTTATTTAGAAATCACAATCCAACAACTTGAAGATTACACAAGAAGAGGCAACACGACAAACTACTATGGCGGCCAACAATATAGAAAGCGATCAGATGGACAAACAGAAAAACATAAATGACTAGAAACCAAAAGCGAAGAAAGCAATTAATAATGGACGCGATCCTCAAACGACCAAATAGAAGAGGTGCACATGCAAGACTTGACAGAGGTTAAGAAAGGGAAACCTCAAAAAGAGAAACTTAATCATTATAATTGCTGCACAAACATAATGGCCTAATGACAACTATATCAAAGCGAAACATTGAATAGCCAACAAATAGTAAATGGTAGACTTTGCGTGGTAATCATGAAGATCGAGAGCTGAGTTAACCATTATACTCTGCAATGTAGCAACACAGCTTTATTGAAAATAGGTACTCTACATTTGCTTTTCTAGTGAGAAGGTGAATGGGTGAAGGTGTGAGGCCACTGGTGGATAGGTTGGTTTTAGGACTTTTCTTTTTCTTTCGGGTCAGTCGGTTGACTTAGAAGAGGAATTAGATATTGGCATGTGGGTTATGAGCGTTGATCAGATGTGTTGATGTGTGCTAAAAGAAATTTGTGTTGTGTTTTGTGCTGTTTTATCCACACGTTCCTCTATTCTCAATATATATATATATCTTATTATAATGGAGATTGTATGTTTTTCTGTCTGTAACCGAAACTATATTACTACACAAACCACAATTCCCTTTGTTATGTGCATCCCATTCTCCATGATTTTATTTTTATTTAAATCTCAATTATTAATAAAATTGTTTTACATTACTTACACTGTTGACC
>CM042161.1:44514710-44519710 GCA_023376005.1 Doryteuthis pealeii
TTCTCATATTCCACAGCTTTTTCAATTCTCTGGCAAGGTATTATTATTATTATTATTATTATTATTATTATTATTATTATTATTATTATTATTATTATTATTATTCCTTTTGAGTTTTCACATCAGTGTTAGCTGATGGTCTTTCACTGAGTCTGAGTGACAGCAAGTCTCCTCAGGTCTCCAGAACTCTTCTGGGTATTCTGGCAGATTGCAGCAGTGCAGTGTTCTGAATGGTTTCAATCCTTCCTCTGATTTCCAAACTTTCCAAACCCTTTTCCAATCCTTTTGGGACTGTTCCAAGTGCACCAACCACAATTGATATCGCTTTGACTTTCATATTCCATAACTTTTTCAGTTCTCTGGCAAGGTCCAGATATTTGTCCATTTTTTCATTTTCCTTTAACTTTATCCTGTGATCTGCTGGCACTGCAAAATCCATCAGTTGACAAGTTCTTTCTTTTTTGTTTATCAGCACTTGCTGGTATAAGGTGATCCGTTTTTATTTCAAAGTCCCAGAGAATTTTATGCGTTTCGTTCTCAAGAACAGATTCTTAACAGGTGTCCATAGCAAAACGTCATTTATGAGTTCGTCCTTACTTCTACAGCAGTGCCCAGCATGTTTTGGTTGCCTTATTTGGATGTTTTGTATCATAAGAGATTGTTGACTTTTCTTAATATAAGGTGTGTGCTGGATGACCACTTCTCTTTATAGACTCGGCGATAATTATGTGACCATACTCTTGGCCAATCACTGGCAGTATTCTGCTGCTGATATTGTTATTTATACCGGCTGTTCTGGTCATACCTACGCATACTGCTTTGAACCTTCGTGGACGACGGAACATAGGATTATATCACTGGACCTTTGACACTACGTAGGATTCCATAACTCAGGACTTATTCACTTACCAAAAGAATTCCATAGCTCAGGACTTACTTACTTTAAGTCCTTTTCAACTGGCCAAGGATGGCGGTCAGAAATTTAACAGGTTATGGGCCCAGCACGCTTGTGTAGAATTGTGTGCAATTTCTTTTTAAGAAACATCTATAGAAACAAATGTAAGATTCCGTGATTTACTAATCTCTAAGCATGGTATAATTTTTGATGGGTTGACTTGCTGTTAGAATCAATCAATCAATTTCCGTAAGATTAATGTTTTTAACAAAAAAAAAACCCCAAAAAACTCGCTATGCCAAGTCCACTACGCTGCAATTGTTGATTCAGGGTTGCATCGGATGGATTCATTTTTCGGTACTTTTGTCGGCCAAAGAAGACCGGTATCCGTGTCTAAACACGCAGCCAAATCTCCATTTTCCCGTTCATTTTTATCGATATTCACTGTGTCCTTAATGGCTTGGAGCTGTACCTGAGCGTCCCTTTGTCAGTGTGCGTGTTACGCATTTGCTCGTGCAACACAATCGTTACTAAATCGGAGGAGATCTCAATTAGGAATTGTGATTTTGTCGAGTCTCTGAGGACAAAAGAAGAAAGAAGTGTATGGAAGACGAGGACCCCAGTAAAGAAAGAAAAAAAAACAAGAAAAAAAAAACCTCAAGAAAAACAATATTTGTTTAATGCTAGGGAGCTTAAAAGAAGAAGAAACAGTGAGTGAGAGAGAGAGAGAGAGAGAGAGAGAGAGAGAGAGAGAGAGAGAGAGAGAGAGAGAGATAAGGAAAAAATCCGAAGTACAAATAAACCAACAAAATAAATAACTAATATTAACTAGCTAAAACAGTTGAAATTCAACGGTTTAATTAACACACACACACACACACACACACACACACACACACACATATATATATATATATATATATATATATATATATATATATATATATATATATTACTGAAATTATCATTAGATATTCATTTCTCAGTCTGTTTGTTTGTATTTTCGTCTAATTGTCTGTCTCTCTTTCTAGCTCTCTCCCTCCACACACACACACACACACACACACACACATACACACAAACAATGTGTTTATTTGATATGGCTTTTAGCCGACAATTTTTGGAGGATATGTGCTTAATTGAAGTCATACCTAATTTTGAAAATTAATTAGTTAATAATTAATGAATTTTGGCGGGCATATATGTTCAAATGTAAGGCTAAACAAACCAAGAAAATGTCAATCCCTGAATGTACATTTCGACCTATTAGGTCTCATCAGCAAGGTTATAGACATGGGAGACTGCTCCGTGTGTGACTCGACTGCCAAGCTGACAGGCGGGGACTCTAACCATTACACTATATATTTATATATATATATATATATATATATATAGCAAAGTCGGTGGAGTGGCCTGATGTATGTACCAGCTAGCAGCGAGGGGTCTATCCCCTTTTCCTTAACGCTAAACCAGAGATTTTTTTTATTGCGTATGGAATCTACACCTACCACCAGCTACTACTTTACCGTGGTGCTTACCGATGCTGGAGATGATAGGTCGCAGTGGATATATAATATATATATATATATATATATATATATATATATATATATATATATAAGGAGTAACAGGTTTTCCCTCAACTTTTGATCACACACATATACACACATACAGACTTTCCTTTTCTCTTTCTTCCTATGAATATTTGATTTAATATCTTTATCGCTTTCTTTCTTTCTTTCTTTTTATCAATCTGTCCCGGTGTGTTTCTTCCTTTCAATTTCGCACTATCTATATATCTATCTATCTATCTATCTATCTATTTATCTCATTGTATTTCTTTCTTTCAATTTTTCAGTATCTATCTATCTATCTATCTATCTATCCCAGTATGTTTCTTTCTTTCGATTTCACACAATCTATCTATCTATGATTATATATATATATATATATATTATATATATAATATATATATATATATAATATATATACATGAAATAAATACTCTTATAGCGAAACTATATCTCAAAAAACAATCCTTATAGCGAAACGCCTATCTATCTATCTATCTATCTATCTATCCCAGTGTGTTTCTTTCTTTCGATTTCACAAAATCTATCCATCTATAATTATATGTATATATATATATATATATATATATATATATATATATATGAAATAAATACTTTTATAGCAAAACTATATCTCAAGAAACAATCCTTATAGCGAAACGCCTATCTCCATTTTCTGATACGGTCGTTGCAAACCTTTCCACCTATGTATGTCTATGTTGAATCTATTTGGTAGTTAACTCCTTTGAGATTGAAATTTCCTTCTAATTGTCTTTTTTTCTTTTTCTTTTTAATTGTCTCTACGTTTGTTTTCTACACCATTGTTTCTTAGACAAACTCTAAAGCAACAATTCAGTGTCAATTATATTCTTAGATGTTTTGGGCATGTGTGTGTGTAACGTGTGAGCGTGTGTGTTCCTCTCTGTGCGTGTGTGTGTGTCTATAAACACGCGTGTGTGAGTGCTCGAATTTCTGTTTGGCAAAGTAATCAATTATTCCAAACCATAATTGTTTGTGTTTGATTTTATTTATTTAAAGTTTACTTGATTCACACAATCAATGCAATTACCCAAAGTTAAAAGAAAAAAAAGAAGCTTTTGTTTCTATAGTTTTTTTTAATACAATCACGTCGTAAATTATCTTGTTTCGCCAAGGGATTTCCAAGAATCTTACCGCCTCGATGTGTGTTTGTGATTGCTACTGCGCATGTGCCATTCAACGGAAATGATGTGAGCATTGCTGTGCGTCTGTTTGTCTGTGTGTCCGCTTTCTATATAAGTATTTTGTATTTATGTCTAGTGAAAAGGGAGAAGATTTGTTAGTACGTGTTAATCCTGTGTTGTTTCTAGTCTATAACTATTTTTTTTTTTTTTTTAGATAAAGCCATAAGTGGTTGGGAAGGAGACGAATTCAAACATTATAAAATGAAGTAATAACTGTGTCGGACAAAAGACCTTTCTATTCATCTTTAGTTTCGTTTCTTTTATTTCTACCTCTTTCTCTCTCCTCCCTATCTCTCTTTCCTTCCCCTCTCTCTATCATACACACACACACACACACACACACACACACACACACACACACACACATACCTTCTTGCTTCACTTCTTATAAAGTCTTTATTCCTCATTACACCCTTCCACTCTCTCTCTCTCTCTCTCTCTCTAACTCCCCACTCTTCCATCCCCCCTCTCTCTCTCTCTCGCATACACAAAAACATATATACACCCTTCCACTCCTCTCTCTAACCCACTCTCCCATGCCCCCTCTCTCTCCTCTATCTATCTATCTCTCTCTCACATACACAAAAACATATATACACGCCTTCCTTTACCTCCTATTACCTAATATGAAGGAGGATCAAAGTGTAGTATCTGTTCCAGATTCTATGCTTGACCCTTACTTCTATACCCGGCCTCGGCTGGGGGTCCAGTGTGCTTCGGCCTCTGGACCGATAAAGTACAATTAATAGCGTCGATCCTAGGGGGGCCATCCCCCCAGATCGACGCAATTTTTATGCGCCCTGTAAAAACGAGACCTTGTGTCCAGCCCTCATAAGTGGGATGAGCAGGCAAATAACCTTTACCTCCTGCTTATTCTAACGGCGAGTATTCCTTTCTAAAAATAATAATTCAACCAAATTTATAAGTTTAAGTAATTATTCCTATTCAATAATAATCATTTGTTTGCACACAGTTATTCACTTTTCACTTTTCTTTCTTTCTTTAAAAAAAAAATTAAATTCCCTATTATTGACTCTTTCTTTTTATCATTTTGATTTTTGTTTCTTTTTTATTTATTTATTCATTTTTTTTATTTTATCTTTCTTTTTTTCTTCTTCTTCTTTAATTCATTTCTTCTTTCTGTATATCTTTTTTGTTTCGATCCTTTTTTCTTTGCCCCTTTTTTTCATTTTCATTTATATTTTCTTTCTTTTTCATCTTTCTTTTTCATCTTTCTCTTTCATTTCTACCTTTCTTTTTTCTTTCTATTCATTCATTCATTCTTTCTTTCTTTATCTAATTTTGATTTCT
>CM042161.1:44524710-44534710 GCA_023376005.1 Doryteuthis pealeii
TCAACGTATGTAATTTTGTGTGCGTACGTGTGTGTATGAGTGTGTCCGCACATATCTATTCCTGAAATAATTTACCGCATTCCCTAAATAGTTGACATGTCCTGCTATTTTGCTTTAACCCTTTTAGCCCATGTCACTGGTATAACGGTTTTACTTTTATTTTCTGCTACCTAGTAGCAGAGTTAACGCTGCGGAGTTGCGGAGTTGCGGAGTTAACGCTGGAACGACAGAGAATAAATTCAACCCTAGGGACTCAGGGTCCACTACACTTCCAAGAGCTCCAGGGGAGTCCCCATGGTGGAGTAGCCAATGTGCTGAGATTCGCCGTTATAGTGGGTTCGAACACCAGTCTCACTAGTTGTTGAGTAATTGGCCGCCATCCTTGGCCAGTTGTAAAAGAACTTAAAGTAAATAAGTAAGTCAATAAGTCATGTGGTATTGTTACCTTTAGGTCCGACGTCCAAGAAGATCCAAGTATCAATGCGCTAAGATTAAGAATCAGGCTAATATAAATACAACAGCAGCAGCAGCAGCACTGCCAGTGATTGGACAATAGGAATCTTTCCCAGGTCACGTGCTTATAGGCGAGTCTATAAGTAGAGGTGTACATCTGGCACGCGCCTTATATCCCACAAAAATCCTGGATGTGGTAATTGCATTTCACTTAGTGCTAATACCCTTGGAAAAGGCATGAATCCTACTCGCTCTCCAGCTATGGATAAACAGTAGGGCAGACTGAGCTCTTTAACCTTGGTTAGGCAACCGGTCTAGGAGAAGGAAAACTCTGAATTCAAACCTGCTGAACTCCGCTTAAGAAATTGACCTTCTGTCGCATCCTGCTCGTGCGCAGGGGTTGGTAAATATATATATCCCACAAAAATTCCAATACTAGTACGTTTCAATTCGGACTAATACCCTTGGAAAAGGTATGAGACCTTGAAGATGGTAAGTGAGGATCCGTCTAGTGTGTTAGTATTTCAGAAAATAAATCTTCATACTAAAGTACCAATACCATATCATCAACTCATAATTTAACTTTCAAGCCTACTGAGACTAAAGCGATCTCTCCAGAAACAGAGATACTCAACAACACTGACCATTCTTCTATTAATGCTAGTCTGGGAAGTTCCACCTTGGTCAGCACTTCCATGACATTATTCTCATTTTTACTAGATTTGATCCCATCTTCACAGACTCTACCTTCTTCGGTAAATTTGATAGACACCAGTGTCTCAGTATCTTCATTTCATATTAAGTCCAATTACCGTCGAATTGGCAAGACAAGACAGCAAGCAGTCGTAACCCAATACGATTCTGGTATGCTGTAAAGACCACTGCAAAGTGGCAGGATTCATGGAGCCTCAGAGGATCATACAAACCAAGCAGCCAATCAGGACTCAGGGAATGGAATCACTCAAATGCATGAGTGGACTGTTCTGAAATCCCATAAGTACCAGTTGTCTTGACACCGGTTCAGTTGTGCTTGGCCAGTCAAATTGTTCAAACCAATTGTTGATTGACTGACTGACTGACTGACTGACTTCAATACCAACCAAAAATAAATAGTATCCCTACTGTTCTAGAAGTATGGCTTTGGCATTAAATACCCCACAAGATTGATATGCCATTAAACAAAGGAACCAAAGCCAACCAAACCCCAGAGCCCAAGGAGTGAACCCCTCCCCATTCGATGCAGTTTAGTATCATATCAAAGACAGGCCTTTTTGTAGGTGTCTTACTCCTTTGTAATGGATAAAGTTGGTGTATTTCAAGCCCCACTGAAAGGGTTGTTTACTAATTTTTAGTGGAAATCAAACGCAATGACAATGGCTTCCTTGTCTTGATTGTTAGCCATTACAATTCGTGTTGGGCTAAATGTAACAATATCAGAATAACTTATAAACATAAAAGCTTAACTTACACCATTTGCTTTAAACTCGGCTAAATTCATCGAATTTTAAACGAGATAAAAATAAAAAGTGCTATGAATGCCAGCAATGAAATTAACCCGTCTGATAGTATAACTGAATTTGTCAAACATGAAGATAGCCAGCTTTATTCGCAGACAGAAAGAAAAAGAAGATAATAATTATACTACTACTACTACTACTGCTAATAATAATAATAACAACAATAATACTAATAATAATAATAATTATACAAAAATAAGAAAAGTATATCTATCTTTCTTCAAATAAATGTGATTTTCATTTATCACATAAGAGACGTTCAGCCTGTAAATGAAACGATAAAGTTAGTGATAGCAGTGTCAAAATTCGCGTTTTCAATTTTGATCACTTATCGGACGAGAAGAAGAAAAAATATTGGAGAACATTAAATCTAATAAAAAAAATCACCCTAAAAAAGTCAATTTAATTATGAATTTAGAAAATGTCAGAACTGTTATTTGTTCATTATTTTTAAATAATAATAATAAATCTTCAAAAATACCAATAATATATAGTTAATAAGTTGTCATTTATTAAACTGAGGTACCAGGTCAGATAGTGTTACGTACTGAGGTTTTCACAGTACCAAATCGATATAATGTTGTATACCCTTTTCTTACTTCTTACTTCTAGTCGTCTTCTCCTCTGGCCGGCTTTGGTTCTATCTTCTAACATCTTGGTCTGGGTCTAGCGTCTGGTGTTGACTTGGGGATTCCGGTCTGGTCTTCTATGGGGATTTCTCTTTATCAGAAGCCCTGTGTCATTGTTAGTTTTTAGGTAATAAACACAAGACTTCGATTTTCTTTTAATGTTACTTTATTCGGTAAATCCCAAACCAGACAATTTGCGCAGATGAGGGACCGCGTGTATAACACGACTTACCCCATCGAGCTCGCTGCTACCTTCTGTCTGAGTTACTTCCATCCTTAAACCGGAACAGGGTCTTCTATGCCTTCCAGTTCTCACGATCCATCCCCGGAAGGCAAGGTGAGAGTGAGGTCAAGCGCCATCACTCACTCTCAAGGCCATCAGCTGCACTAATCGCCATTATGTTTCTACACTACCCTAATATAAGCATTAGGGATCCAATAATTATATAACAATAGTTGAAGTATTGCGGATAAATAAAGGTTTCTTCAAAATGATCTTTTTCTTTTTTGCTTTAACCCAGTCTAATAGATAGATAGATTGACAGATAGATAGATAGATAGATAGATACCCTACTTCTAATTGTAATCTATAATTTTGGCTAGTATTATCCTTTATCTTCGTAATTTTAGTTGCTTTGTATTACAATATACACGACTCGTTACTTCTTTGACAGTAATGAACAAAGCTCATCGGAAACAAAAATAAAGAATAATCACTCAGTTAAATTTGAACTCATGGCTCCTTCATCCAGGGGAAGCGGGGTTCTACGTCCTAACTGCTATACCAACACAGCTCCGTCCTGGAGTCGAACTTGGCTCGTTGAATCCAATTTCTATGACAATACCCGTTGCACGAAAGCGCTGGTTTTCATACTTTTTATTAAGCTTAGCTTAGTTTAGCACAGGGAAAGAAATAGAGGACACACACTGCGAATCGATATGTGTTTCTGACATTGCAAAAAAATTAATTTTCAAGCATATTAATTTCTTAGAAACAAGCAATTCTATTAAGAACTATAAAGATTTATTTTCATTAAAATAGCAGGACAATGGAATCGCAAGGTTTAAACTAACTAAACCTTGCGATCTCGAAGGATGGTCTTTATTTAAAATCAGGGCTTTGGGCCCCTAAGCAATCCGATAGTGTTTTCAATTTCGTTTTGTTTATTGCTACAAATAACCTGGTGTCATGTCTTTGTCCTTCCTTTGGAAAACATCGATGGCATGGATATGGGAGACTTGCAAGCATGGGAAAGCTTCTCTTCCACCGTGCCGAGACTTCTGATGAAATCTCGGCGCAGCACCCTCGTGTCGTCAGAAAGAATCTACACGAAATCGCTGGTAATAAAATATTTCATCAAAATTATTTTTTCTTTTTCGCTAACAAGCAAGCGATGTCGAAACAAATCAGTTCATATTTCTTCAAGATTTATTTGTACAAACACACATTATTATCATCATCACTGATCACACACGCACACACACGCACACACACACACATATATATATGTGTGTGTGTGTGTGTGTGTATATATATTATATGTATATATGTAATATATATAATATATGTATATATATATGTATGTATGTATTATATATATATATATATATATATATATATATATATATATATATATATTTCAAGACGGTAATTTTCAAAGTTACAATATTTATAATATTTTATCAGAAAACATATCTAAATTGTTTTCTTGTACATTGCTATCAGCAGCAGCTGTGCCATAATCGATTGATTTCAGAAGTAGTGTAATTGATTTCATCGTTCTCCTTGTAGTTGCCATAGTTGTCATGGCTCGTATAATTGGTATTTGCTTATCTGAAAATAGCTTAACACAAACCTGTAGGTTACCAAATAATAATAATAATAATAATAATAATAATAATAATAATAATAATACCATTTTTATGGCTTCCTTCACTAACCTACTAGAGGTGGTGAACATTCTGTAACGGTGACAGTTGTATATTCATTAACATTGAACATTTGGTAAGGAAAGACAAACAACTAACTTGCATGAAAAAATCATATACTAATTTTTAATGTATACAACATGTAATAACATAACATAATATGTATGTTCCAAACAAGTGAACTTTACATAATGTTCCACGAACGAACAAAGCATAAAAAGAGGTACAAGAAATAGTGAGAAAAGATGTTTTTTAAAACGAGATGCAATAAAATGTCATGCTAAAATTCCACAGTTCTCGGTGGAGTTTTTTCTTCTCCGTCACAGTTTTCTCTTTCTTTCCTCTCACTTCTTCCCATCTTATCTCCTCCCTTCTTGTTGGACTATTTTGACATATATATATATTTACCAACCCCTCCGCACAAGCAGGATGTGACACAAGGTTAATTTCTTAAGCGGAGTTTAACAGGTTTGAATTCAGAGTTTTCCTTCTCCTACACTGGTTACCTAGCCATAGTTAAAGAGTCCAGTCTGCCCTGCTATTTAGCTGGAGGGAGAATTGGAATACCTTTCCAAGGTATTAGCGCTATGTGAAATGCCAACAGCTTCGTCCAGGAATTGAAGTTGACGAGCCCATTTCCTCTGACTCTAACCATTAAGCTACGCACCTCCACGCACTATTTTGACATATAAGGTGTCCTTCAATACACCACCTAGATTTATAGACTAGGCGGGGTCACGTGGCCTATTCCTCCACCAATCAACAGTCATAATGCGTGGCTGATTCACTACTTAAACACTGATACTTTCCATAGTTCATATTCAACCATTGACGAGGAACTTACAAATACTAAGGAGAACCAAAGGATTTGTTTTATCGAGGATTTCCACTGGACAAGCGCTTCTTGCGCTTTAAAGCCTAAAGGATGGCTCATAAAATTGTTACACTTCTCCTTATTGTTATTTTTTCCTCACACCGTTCTCCCCGATCTCTTAACTCTTTACAACCTCTTCTTGTAAATAACCTTTTTTTAGTTTCCTCCACCCACCCCTAAACATTTCTTACCCCCCCACTCTTTACATTTAATATTTATTTTCCTTTTCAATTTTCATTCTTTTCGTCTTCTTCTTCTTCTCTTCCCATTCTTCTCATCATTCACCTTTCCTTTTTCTATTCACTTTGGCCCTTATCTTGGGTTAGACGGGCGGTCGGAGAGGCCCCCTCCAATCAATCGGCTGGTCACGTCAAGCCCTAGCACCTATATGATTTTCCCAACCTATTGCCCTCATGGCAAGCCCCAACCCCTTTTTATCATATGGGTGCTTGAAGGCGGTGGCTGCGGGTCTACATGTCCTGGGAATGACCTTAAACTCTATCTGATGGTGAGGTTCCAGTTTTGGAGTTTTGGGGAATGTGGAGCACCCCTTCATCACCATTGCTCCCTGGTCCACTCTGACCCGGAGTGGTAGTACCAGTTAGGGTCCCATCTATGGGTTAAATAGAAAAATGTATTTATAAGAAAATTGCATTATCCATTAAGAATTGATTTATTTCAAAACTTTATCGGCATTAAATGACACACTGAGGTAAAAACAAAACAAGCCAAACCAAACCAACCTTTTTCTAGTTTCTTCCACCCACCCCTAAACATTTTCTTGCCCCCCCTACTCTTTACATTTAATATTTCTTTTCCTTTTCATTTTTCCTTCTTTTCGTCTTCTTCTTCTCTTTCCATTCTTCTCATCATTCCCCTTTCCCATTTCTATTAGGTTGTTACAAAAATAATGGCCGATTGAAGTGTTGCATAGCCCTTCTTCACTGGCACTAAATAATTATAATGTTGCATACCTCTTCTTCTTCACTTACTTGGACATCTATTCTTCTGTTGGCCGTCTTGGTATGCTTCTGATCGTCTTTGGTAGATCTTCATCTTGACTTGGTCTGGTCCAGCGTCTTGGATCTGCTATCTTCTAAGGTCTAGCGTCTGGAGTTGACTTGGGGATTTCGGTCTGGTCTTCTATTGCTATGTTCCTGCTGGCTGGTCGTCCTGGATTCATTTCTTAGTCTTGTTACCAAGACATTCATCAACCACAAGAACATTTTACTTATACAAACGTTTATTTCCATAACTATACATTTCCTGTAACTAAATATCTGACTAACATAGCGCGCGTGAGTTCCAGTTTAGGCAGAGCATAAAATGGCCGACCGCTCTGCCTGACGCCTAACTGCACACTGGGGACTCAAAAGGTCCCACGTGACTTCACGTATTTTGGCGGGCTTCTGTAATTTTCCATGGGGACCCGGCCATGGTATGAAAAGGGTCATCCCCTCAGAATTACGGTCGATTGACAATAATCTTATGCAGCTGCATAGATTATGTAACAGAAGTGCTCGGTTTTGAAATGTCATTTTAACATAGAATTCGTTGTTTATTTCAGGTGAATTTTTGCATATATAATAATTAATGTGTGCTCAAAAACAAAATTTAATTTATTTTCAGATAGAAAGTATTTTTGAAAAATAGGGGCCTTCAAAGATGATCATGCCTAAACATGACCTCCGCCTTCTTATGTTGAATGAGTTCAAGCTTGGGCACAATGCCTCCGAAACTGCTGCCAATATCAACAAAACATGGGGAGATGAATCCGCAAATGATCGGATTGTACGAAGGTGGTTCCAGAAATTCCGCAGTGGAGATGAGAGTCTTGAAAATGAAGAAAGTAGAGGACGGACATGCAGTCTTGACAATGAACAATTGCAGGCAGTTGTTGAGCAAAATCCACGACAAAGTGTCAGAGAAATGTTTCAAACACTTGGTGTCAGCATTGCAACAGTTTCCCGCCATTTACAGAGTATTGGAAAGGTGAAAAGGCTCTATAAATGAGTTCCTCATGAGCTCAATGAGCACCAGAAACTTAGGTAGTTTGAAGTGTGCTCGATGCTCAGTTTGCGTAATACCAATGACCCCTTTCTTGACCGAATAGTTACTTGTGACGAAAAGTGGATCCTTTAAGATGGTTGTAGTGGATTTTGCTCAACAACAAATTATATGTTAAAATGACATTTCAAAACCGAGCACTTCAATCGGCCAATATTTTTGTAACAACCTAATATGTTAAAATGACATTTCAAAACCGAGCAATTCAATCGGCCAATATTCTTGTAACAACCTAATATATATTTCCCCTCGCATTTCTTTTCTACCTTCTCTCTTTTCTAATCCTTCCTCTTCCTTACTTTGCTTCTAAATTTTGATTCCTTCTTCCCTTTATTCATCTTTATTTCCGCCCTGTCGGCTGGGGCGTTAGGATGCACCGACTGCACCTCTGCAGAGGGGTAAGACACCCCCAATGGGGCCACCTGTTGGCCGTGGGTGGCGACCCGTGATGCTTAAGGATAGAGCCCAGGTGGATGAGCAGTTCATGACGTGCAATACTCCACTTTGGCCCTATCTTGGGCTAGACGGGCGGTCGGAGAGGCCCCCTCCGATCAATCGGCTAGTCACGTCAAGCCCTAGCACCTATATGATTCTCCTAACGCTAGTGCCCTTATGGAAAGCCCCAACCCCTTTTTATCATATGGGTGCTAGAAGGCGGTGGCTGCGGGTCTACATGTCCTGGGAATGACGTTAAACTCTATCTGATGGTGAGGTTCCAGTTTTGGAGGTTTGGGGAATGTGGAGCACCCCTTCATCACCATTGCTCCCTGGTCCACTCTGACTCGGAGTGGTAGTACCTGTTAGGGTCCCATCTTTGGGTTAAATAGAAAAATGTATTTATAAAAAAATTGTATTATCCATTAAGAATTGATTTATTTCAAAACTTTATCGGCATTAAATGACCCACTGGCAGTTGATATGCCGTAAAACAAAACAAACCAAACAAACCCAAATCTTCTTTATTTCCTCCTTGATTTCGGTTCATACCTCTCTATCTATCTCAGTTTCTTTCTATCTTTCTTTCAACCAGTCTTTCTTTTTCAATCTGCTACCATGTATCTATCTGTGTATGTCACAGTTTTCATCTATCTATCTTTCTATCTTTCTATCTATCTATATCCCTTCATTGATGTTTTTCTATTTATTATTCTTCTGAATCTTCATCACCTGCTACCTCATCTAGATTTCCGCTTCTATTGCTTCTCACTTTTGAATTCTCTCCTCCCCCCCACTTCACCCATAATCCATCTCTTTCTTGTCCACTTCCTATTATACTCTCTACCTTTTTCTCTTTATCACTCTCCTTCTAAGTTTTCAATCTCATCTACCTCATCTTTATTTTCCTTCTTTTATATTCCTCCTCCTCATCATCATCTTCTAATCCTCCTTCCCCTCCCAATTCCCTCTTTTTCTTCTTCTCTCTACTATTATATCCTCGTTGACTCCCTCTTTCTGGCTGTCCCTATTTACATATCACAAACTGTTATATCATCATCACAATCATGCCTTTAAAAGCCCACTAATAAATTGTGTCTGTAAATAATCCATCAAAAATCCTTTGGGCAGAAAACCCGTACCCTACCCAACCCTGTTTTATAGTCTAAAAACGAAAGAATGCTATTTTTTTTCTCTCTCCAAAACTTTTCACGTTAGGAATCAACTCTTTACACCCGTTACCGACTCGAAAAAGCAGGCCCTACCAATTAGCGGTGAGCTGCAATGAATGTAATTGTTAAAAATTATGCATTCATTTATAGCGAGATGGCACAATTTTTTTTCTTCTTATTTCTGAGATTTCTGTAAACTGAACGAGGTGCAATTACAGACATTGACGCCATTGAGTTGCCGGCGTGCGGCCATAAATTAGTCTGATTATGATTGTAAAGGTAAACAGGCTGTGGCGGGAAAACGTTGGCGGGAAAGGGGAGGTAAATTCGGAAAGGGTTCTAGTCACACACACACACACACACACACACACACACACACACGCACACACATATGTATATATATTTATAATATATATAATATATATATATATGTGTGTGGTGTGTGTGTGTGTGTGATATGCTACCCAAAAATCTAGGGATTTGAACAGCACTCAGTATGTTTGTTTTTTTTACTACTCACCCTTGGAATCACTAACCTTTGGTAAGATCCCTACATTCATGTTTAAGGGGTTAATTTTTATAGAGAGGATAGATATATCTATATGCGGTAATTATATTTATAATGTAAATTCTGTGAAACCATTGGTATGATAGATAGATAAATAGATAGATAATAGATGGTGACATATACGGAGGGAATATATGGGAACAGACTACAGAAAAAGAGAAAAGAACGAAATGACCGAAGGAAGATAGATAGATAGATAGACAGGCATATATATATATATATATATATTATATATAATATATATATATATATATATATATATATTAATATATTTATAGATTAAGCAAAAGGCACGTCTCCTGTTTAATCATTTTATTAACAATCTTTTTGAGCTTTCTGGTCTTGGGATAAAGAAT
>CM042161.1:44537210-44552210 GCA_023376005.1 Doryteuthis pealeii
ATCGTAAGAAACAAGTACGCAAAAATTTAAATATCAGTTTACAATGAACACAATTCTTTAACCTGTTAATAAAAAAACCCAGACAGGTTGACATGCAGTTAAAATCACTCAGTGAATCAATCTGTGTATGAATACATCACACACCTACATGTGTGTATATGTGTGTGTGTGTGTGTGTGTGTATGTGTGGAGAGAGAGAGAGAGAGAGAGAGAGAGAGTGAGAAAGGGAGACAAATAGACAAAAAGACAAACAGACTGAGAGACGAAGATCTAATGATAATTTCAGTAATATATATATATATATATATATATATATATATATATATATATATATATATATATGTGTGTGTGTGTGTGTGTGTGTGTGTGTGTGTGTGTGTGGGTGTGTGTTAATTAAACCGTTGAATTTCAACTGTTTTAGCTAGTTAATATTAATATAGTTATTTATTCTATTGGTTTATTTGTACTGGATTTTTTCCTTTTCCCCCCTCTCTCTCTCTCTCTCTCTCTCTCTCTCTCTTCCTCTCTCTCTCTCTCTCTCCCCTTTTCTTCTTCTTTTAAGCTCCCTAACATTAACAAATATTGTTTTTTTCTTGAGTTTTTTTTTTCTTTTTCTTCTTTTTTTTCTTTCTTTACTGGGGTCCTCGTCTTCCATAACTTCTTTCTTCTTTTGTCCTCAGAGACTCGACAAAATCACAATTCCTAATTGAGATCTCCTCCGATTTAGTAACGATTGTGTTGCACGAGCAAATGCGTAACACGCACACTGACAAAGGGACGCTCAGGTACAGCTCCAAGCCATTAAGGACACGGTGAATATCGATAAAAATGAACGGGAAAATGGAGATTTGGCTGCGTGTTTAGACACGGATACCGGTCTTCTTTGGCCGACAAAAGTACCGAAAAATGAACCCATCCGATGCAACCCTGAATCAACAATTGCAGCGTAGTGGACTTGGCATAGCGAGTTTTTTTTTTTTTTTTTTTTTTGGGGGGGGTTGTTAAAAACATTAATTTTACGGAAATTGATTGATTGATTCTAACAGCAAGTCAACCCGTCAAAAATTATACCATGCTTAGAGATTAGTAAATCACGGAATCTTACATTTGTTTCTATAGATGTTTCTTAAAAAGAAATTGCACACAGTTCTACACAAGCGTGCTGGGCCCATAACCTGTTAAATTTCTGACCGCCATGCTTGGCCAGTTGAAAAGGACTTAAAGTAAGTAAGTCCTGAGCTATAGAATCCTATTAAGTGAATAAGCCCTGAGTTATGGAATACTACGCAGTATCAAAGGTCCAGTGTTATAATCCTATGTTCCGTCGTCCACGAAGGTTCAAAGCAGTATGTGTAGGTATGACTAGAACAGCCGGTATAAATAACAATATCAGCAGCAGAGTACTGCCAGTGATTGGGCCAAGAGTATGGTCACATGATTATCGCCGTGTCTATAAATAGAAGTAGTCATCCAGCACACACCTTATATTAAGAAAAGTCAACGATCTCTTATGACACAAAACATCCAAATAAGGCAACCAAAACATGCTGGGCACTGCTGTAGAAGTAAGGACGAACTCATAAATGAGTTTGCTATGGACACCCACACATAGAGACACCAGTTGTGACCGACTAGCGAAACTTATATTTATCAGCTCTGTGTGGACACTGGATGCTGTGCGAAAGAGTTGTCCATAATAATGATCGATTGGTCAGGCACGAGAGAGAGAGAGAGGGAGAGTCATGGGAATCCGTGCTGAGATCACGACGACGATGATGATGATGATGATGATGATGATGATGATGATAATATGACATCAAGTATGCATATATATGTATATATATACCAACCCCTCCGCACGAGCAGGATGTGACACAGGGTCAATTTCTTAAGCGGAGTTTAACAGGTTTGAATCCAGAGTTTTCCTTCTCCTAGACGGGTTGCCTAACCAAGGTTAAAGAGCCCAGTCTGCCCTACTATTTAACCATAGCTGGAGGGAGAGTAGGATTCATACCTTTTCCAAGGGTATTAGCGCTAAGTGAAATGCAGTTACCACGGCCAGGATTTGAACTCGGGGCGACGAGTCCATTTCCCATGATTTTATACATTACACACGCGCTTCCTATAAGGTATCAAGTATGCATATAAGATATAAATAATTTGCACTCAATTGTGTGGATTAAAGTACTTCATTCTAATATAAATAATTTATAAACTATTATATGGTTTCAAATAACTAGACATTGTTTCTGGTTTTGCTGCGATTTCCTGACCAATAAAGTCCTTCAGTTCCACCGTTGTTAGCAACATATATTTGAAAAATTGAACCTTCAATTATCCCCAGAGAAAAATAATGACGACAAGATAGATATGTTAGATTAACAAATATAAAGAATAGACATTTTTGTGAAAAAAAAAAGTCGCATAAATGTTTAATACATTGAATTCTACAATGAAAAAAATTAGTTCCAAGTTTCGATCTCATTTAATAGTATAATTTAACCCGTTTTGTCTTGTAAGTCAAATAGTTCAGTTTAAATGATATTTTGCTATACAAAATTCGACCAATATTTTTGAAGGAGTCATTGTTTATTATACGCAGTAAGCATGTGATGCTTATCGTAGAAGGAAATGGACTCAGCAATCCGAGTTCAAATCATTGACGAGACTGCATTTCATATGTTAAAGAGCTCTGTGGTTAATACCATGTCTAAAGATATGAATCCAACTATTCTACCTCCAGCTATGGGTAAATAGTAGGACAAATAGAGCTCTTTAATCCTGATTAGGTAACCAGTCGAGGAGAAGGAAAACTTTGAATTTAAACTTGTTAAACTCAACTTAAGACATTGACTTGTATTATATATATATATATATATATATATATATATATATAAGTTGCCAATTATTTCAGACTGAAGTTCCAATTACCGTCGAACTGGGAAGACAAGACAACAAACGGTTATAACTGAAATACAAACCTGAATGCTACAAGGTCCACTGCAAAATGACAAAGTATATATAAGACTCCACAGTGTCATTCAAATCAAGCAGTCAAGCAGCCAATCAGAACTCAAGGAATGGAATCACCCAAATCACCCAGATTCATGGATGGATCATTCTTGATTCCTGTTTATACCAACTGTCTTGGGCACTGCTTCAGTGGTACTTAGTAAGCTGCTGTTATTAAAACCAATAGTAGACTAACTGACTTCAAAATGGCGCTACGAATAGGATGGAACCTGAAGATTGGGAAAGCTACTTCATCAAAGCTGGTATCTCTGCTGAGAGATATTTTACTATACACAGTAAGCCTGATATTTCCAGATAAACGTTATTTTGCCATACAAACTAAAGTATGATATTTTGGATTAGGGCTATTCAAATATACACCATAGGCCCAACTGTTCAGGTTGTATGCTAGTGTTACTGTTCCTGTATATATTTAGCAGAGTATTATTTTCACACAAACCCGATGAACTTATTCTGTCATTTTAATTCACCCTAAGTCCCCCTTTTCGTATTTAGGCAAATAATAATAATAATAATAATAATAATAATAATAATAATAATAATAATAATAATACCTGGACCTTGCCAGAGAATTGAAAAAAGCTGTGGAATATGAGAATGAAAGTGATACCAATTGTAGTTGGTGCACTTGGAACGGTCCCAATAAACTTGGAAAAAAAATAAAGGATATGGAAATAAGAGGAAGAATTGAGACCATCCAGACTACTGCACTGATGAAATCGGCTACAATACTCTGAAGAGTCATGGAGACCTGAGAAGACTTGTTGTCACTCAGACTTCTGTGAAATACCATCAGCTAACGCTGATGTGAAAAACACAAAAGGAGTGAAAATAATAATAATCCCAATTTAGCTTTGGAACGATAGGAATAACTCATGGGGTAATAAATACCTCAGTACTCAGTAGCAACGTTTCAAAGTATTTCATGCTCGATGTTATTGCGAAATATTTGAGCCAGGGAAGATTATAACTGAAGGCTTCGATGCTTTGGGGGAAAAAGGGTTAATCTATTATAACTGCTGTACATTTTGTATCCGAGTTGAAACCCCGGTGGGAAGGGGGGGTGGAATCCTAATCATTCAAAGAAATAAACAATCAATGTCAGACGAATGAGTTTGGCTTCTGAGAAAAAAGTGATAAAAATCATTCTTCCAACATTTGTACTTTCAAATGCAAAGGTAAAGCGAAAAATTCCTTTCTATGAAGAAGAAAAAAAAATGGCCAGCATCATCCAATTGTGAAAAAAAAAAAAAAAAAAAAGAACGACAAGCAGGGAAACATGGATCCGAATAGAGAAGAGGAAAAAAACAAAAAAAAAAACAAAAAAAAAACAAAGAAAACAAACAAAAAACAAAAAAAGGGTCAGTGATACATAAACTGATTTCTTTTACCAAATGCGACTGCAGCCCCGATTCTTCTCTCCACTTTTTTGGTGACACAAATAAGATCACGTCAGACAAAAAATAACAAAAAACAAAAAAAAAAAAACAGAAAAAATAAAACAAACAATATATGATGAAAAAACCCAAGGCTACTCGAACTGGAAGGAAAATTACTACAAAAAAAACAAAAAACAAATAAACAAACAAACAAGAGCCTGTTTATGTGTGATTGTGTGGGGTGGGGTGGCTGGGTGTGTTGGTGCACTCAAGTACATATATGTGTGCATGTATTGCTGTCTTTCATTGAAACGCGCACACACAAATATACGCACACATGCACACACACACACACAAACACACACACACACATATACATATATACTTATGCGTGTATGTGTGTGTATAATTAACTGAATATATGTAGTGTGTGTGATTGTGCATGAATTTATGAATTAATATGTGTATCTGAATATATGAACGAATATATATATATATGTGTGTGTGTGTGTGTGTGTGTGTGTGTGTGTGTGTGTGTGTTTGAAAGTCGCATAGGTGAGAAACTGTCAGTTACCAAGTGCCGTTGACTTCATGTTTAAGCTACACTAACGTACACACATGCACAAACACACACACACACACACACACACACATATATATATATATATATGAATATGTATATGCATATGTATGTATGAATATATATATATATATGTATGTATAATAATATATATATGTAATATGATTATATATATATATGTATGTATATATGTATGAATATATATATGTATATATGTATGTATGTATATTATATATATATATATATATATACATATATATATGTATGTATGATATATATATATATATACATATATATAGGTATGTATAATATGAATATATATATATAATATATATATATATATATATATATATATGTATGTATGTATGTATGTATGTATGAATATATGAATGAAAATATATACATATCTTAAATGTTCACTCTATGATGTTCAAATTTTCTAATTACTATGCATCACTGAATTAAGTGACTTAACAAAGATGACAATGATGGAGAAGAATAAATATTTATTGATTAAAATAAATGAGTTTTAATTATTAGGATACGCACTTCCTGATGCACTTTTTTTAGATATTTATATATATATATATATATGTGTATATTTTATAAATATACATACAAATATATATTTATGTATACAAATCTATAAATGTATGCTTGTGTATAAACATGTATAGAGATAAGTATATTAATATATACATGCATTTCAAATGTATGCAAGAATGTGTAGATATATACATAGGTATGTATATGAATAATGAATATTTACACACACACACACACACACACACACATATATATATATATATATATATATATATATATATATATATATATATATATATATATATATGCGTGAATATAGATATTATCATGTTAGTCCCACAGGATATACTCGCCCATCCTTAGAAAAACAGAAGAGGGAAATAAGAAAAACCGGTTTTGAAGATTGTGGTAATGATAGTCTTCCATGCAAATCTCTCCTGCATTTAACTCCTTTGCTATAATGAAATTAATATCCTATCTGTCCGGCGCGGTGAACGGGTAACAAGGCTTACGCAGGGAAAAACGCTTTTTAGCTGATCTCCGCAGATAGGGAATGTCGAAATCGGCATCCATAGGGAAAATGGATTTGTAGAGACACGTTCATTTTTCTGTATCCGCAGCCTTCGAAAGAGCAGCTGGCCAAAAGGTAACACGACCTAATTGCAAAATAGGATTTTGAACAAAGAACGAAAAATTATTAACAACAAGAGACTTTCCTTATGCCGAGAAAATAGGCCTTAAAGATAGATAGACAGATAGATCTATGCGTACATACGAACAAACCGAAAAATATAGATACATACATACAAATAGATAAATGGATAGATAGATAGATAGATAGATAGATAGATAGATAGTTAATTTGACGGATGGATGGATAGAGATACACACGTACATACATACGCTGAAATTGATACATAAATACATACATACATAAAAACAGTGATAGGTAGATAGATAGAATAGAGAATCTGAATGTAGATACAATGTAAAAATATCAGTCTATACAAACAGATTCAGATATTGACACCCATCCACATACACGCATACACCCCGCACATCCACACACACAAATCTAGAAACCACAAGGTTCCTAGTTCGATACCCGCCCTCGCCAACTCAGCGTATGAGTAGCACAGGGATCTGTGCGGTAAAGTAAGGAGCTGATGGTAGGTGTGGCGCTCCACCTCAGATGCTAAAAAACAATCTCCTTGGTCTAGCGCTATTGAAAAGGGTATAGACTCCCTCGCTGACTGGCTAATACCGACTTTAGGCTGCCCCGTCGACTTTACTTTACTTATATAATATAAATGAGACGGGCGGCGGTCGGACAGAGCGATCATATACTATATATATATATATAGATAGATAGAAAATAGAGAGAGAGAGAGAGAGAGAGAGAGAAAAGTTGACGATATAAATATATAGATAGAAGATAGAGAGAGAAAAGTGGTGATATATATTAATATATATATATATAGAGAGAGAGAAGAGAGATGAGAAGAGAAAACAATGAATGATAATAGATAGATAAAAGAGAAGAGAGAGTAAATTATATTTAAATAAGATTAATAGTTAGAATTAAAGGTAGATATATAAAAACACTATAAAAAATGCGATCAATGCTTTTTTCGTAATACAAACATCTTACAAATTCTAATACTCACACGCAAAAAAGATATAATTAATGTTGAACGATAGACAGATATTCACGTTCAAGATGTATTTCAAGCAGTAATCTGTTTCCAGACTTCAAATTTGTAAAACAGACCAGATAAACAGGACTACTACTCCGCCTTGCTCCTTTATTCTAAATAAACATTGTTTTATCCGCGTATCCACATACCAACAAAAATCCCTGAAGAGATCTAATGATAGAATCGAAACACTGCAGCGCGAAGGCAGAAGTCTAGATAGAGAGCATCAGACACTTGGACATCATATTAAATATCTTAAGGTTATTTATTCATTTTTTATTATTATATCATATCATAATACTATTCTACTATGACTCTCGATACTACGATCGATCAGGCGGGAGAGATGACGATTATATATTAATAATATAAAGATAAGAGAGTAAGAGAGTATATATATAGATAGAATAGATATATATAGTAATATAGGTAGCAAGAATTGAAAATTATATATATAAAATATACATATACATAGTTTAATATAATAAACGATAGAAGAAGATGATATTATTTGGATCCTGACGCATGGCAGTGATCGTGATGTTTCGATAGAAACGACGAGAGAAAAGTATACAGAATCAGGGCTCTCCGTATAGTTAGGAATAAAAATAAATTATTACTGATAATTGTGAAAAGTCTGCTATCCGCTGATTATTTATTATTATGGTGAGTGATTGTTGGACTTCATATTTGTCATACTTTACAAAATGTATGAAGAAGACAAGATGTCTATTAAATTCTTGACAAATGCCAACGTCTAAAAATGTTAAAACTACAAACAGCTTTCCCCGTCTATTCCAAGTGAAATGTATTGTAGGAGATGATGTGTGTATTATTATGTAAATTTTGATTCATAGAAAAAAAAATACCTAATTTAATTGAAATACGCAATCCCCCTTTTTTTTACTACGTGTAATAAATGTGTTACGGTAGATTTTTATCTAGTGTTTTAATGTATAATTGATTAAATTTAAATAAATAGTGTGAGTGTTTATGATGTGAGAACGAATAGACTTTATGTACATGAAGTTTATTTTATACATATTGTAGACCACAGATGTGTGTGTAGTACGAGTATAGATGAGGTCAAGTATCATGATAGTAGTCTGAGAAAAACTGTTTAGACGAATAATCTAGAATATCAAAAAACTGAAAAACAGAGAGATATATTCTAAACGAGAGAATATAGCAATAACTAAAAAAATAAAAAACCAAAGTATAAGTAAAAAAAAATACAATAGTCACACTGCTAAAAGCCGTCCTGTCATCAACATTCAAAGAACAAAAGGCAAAGATGCATCAGGCAGTTCATCCAATAAACAAAGCACCATCAGATACAACAATTATAGACAAAACATGGAAGATATAATAAAATAAAAATACCTTTAAAATTATTAACCTAAACCTTTACCAAATGAACAAACTATTTTTTATACATTCAGTAAAGTAATATTTTAACCAACCCATGAATATATTAAGTATTAGAATTAAAAACTTTACAAAGGTTCTAAAAATCAAAAAAAAAATTGTTATAGTATTTATACTCCATTAATTTAAAATAGTGAATATCCAAATTACAGTACACTGAACCAAAGGAAAGGAAATAGAAAGAAACAATAAAAAAATTTGATAATTGATGATAAAATAAAAAATGTGGTGGGGTGTCTAGATGTTAATATGAGGTGATTATTGTTAAATAGGTGTGTAGTGTGTGGAAAGATTAAGGTGTATACTATAATGTAGGTGTTGTGTTGACTAAAGGAGTCGAATAAGTACTATATTTGTATGTTGTAAATATGGTAGTTGTTGTGTTGTGACTATGTAGAGTGTGTCGTGCGAATAATCCTCACAAAATCCTACAGAGACGAAAATTACCAAATATAAATATGTCAATTTTATGCTGAACACCCTAGTGTGTGCTGTAATTATGAGTATAATATTATGGGTCTAAGTCTATCAGACACGTGTATTCGAACTTATCTATATTCTACTTTCAGTGTATTTGTGTATGTTGCGCGGAAGTATGATTATGTGTAATATATAGTGTATGTGTGGGTGTTGGTGATGATGAGTTATATATGTTATGTGTGGTGTGTTGTGTGTGTGTGTTTGTGTTAATGAGTGATTGTATATATATAATTGTATGTGTGTGTTGTGAAGGAGTGAATAGTGTATATATAATATGTAGTTATGGTGTGTTGAATGATGATGTTATATTATGTATTGTGTGTTGTGTTGTTTGTTGTGTGATTGTAGAGAGAAGAGAGAAGAAAGAGAGAGAAAACTTAGATCTCGCTATTATCCCGACAAAATACCACGCGGTAATATAAATTAAAAAAAAAACACCATTTTTATATTGTATTATTAGTGCAGTTAACACCACACACACACACACACACACACAACACACACACATATATATATATATACATATATATAATACACGCAATCCCTGAATAGGTCGAAATGTACATTAGGGATTGACATTTCTCGATTGTTACCTTAATTTAATATTGCCGCCTAAATTCATTATTATTAACTAATTAATTCAAATTATATGACTTCAATTAAGCACTATCTCCAAATATATTTATAAATATATATATATTATATATATGAGGAATGAGGATTTAAATAGATTCCGATAAATGTATGAGGAATAACACGAATTGATAAAACATCAAACAGCATAAATTTAGTGATATGTGCGGCCTCATATTTAATGACTTTCAATTCAACTTCAATTGAAATAGTACTTCTACATTTGCTGTTCTCATGGAAGTGATGAGGAGGTGTATGGATAGGTTGTTTTGTACTTTCTTTTCTTTACGTCGTTCGGACTTAGAAGAATTAGATATTGTCCTGTGGTCATGAGCGTTGATCAGATGTTGAGTGTGCTAAAAGAAAATTATGTGTGGTTTTGTGCTTTTTATCCACCTTCCTCTTTCTCACTATATATAATAATATATATATATATATATATAATATATATAAGTGTTTAAATTTGAGTCGTACTAATTTTGAAATTATTAATAAAGAATAGCGAAACCTATTAAAGTTGACTAAACAAATCAGAAAAATCAATCCTGTTGTACATTTCCTATTGCCTCATCGCAAAGCTATATCGGAACCCCCTGTGCGTATTAAACCGGACTGCCAGCTGACAGGCCGACCATAACCCCACACCAACGAACTCTTAGATTTTTTATATGTTTAGATGAAACATTCTCTTCTAGTGACTTTTATTAACGACATGTAAGTTTGTAACAATTCTGTTTAGAATGGCTTTTGCCGATAATGTTGGAAAAAGTGTTTTAATTGGTCTACTAATTTAAAATTAATTATAATATTTAATAGCGGAAACCATTAAATGTAGCTAAACAATCCGAGAAAAATCAATCTCTGTAATGTACATCGGCCTATTAGCTCTCACAAGTATAATGAAGACCGCCTTTGCGTGATTTGAACCGGACTCCAAGCTGACAGCCATCCATAAACCCCAACACCAAACGAACTTCTTAGATTTTTTTATATTGTAGAGTAGGTTACATCCTCTTCTAGTGACTTTATACACGACATTTAAGTGTAAACAAGTTTGTTAGAATGTTTTTGCCGATAATTTTTGGAGAATAAGGTTATGAGTCTACCTAATTTGAAAAATTAATAATTAAAATTTGAATTTAGCGAACCATTAAATGTATGGCTAAACAAATGAAAATCATCTCTGGATGACATTCGCTATACTCATCAGCAGACTATAGATCGGAAGACCCCTGTGCTGATTGAAACCGGACTGCCAAGCTAAGCCGATCCCATAACCCCAACACAAAACAACTCTTAATTTTTTTTAATTTGTAGAGTAGGTTAAATTCCTCTTCTAGTGACTTTATACACGACTGTGGTAAGTTGTAAACAAAGTTTGTTTAGAATGCTTTTTTGCCGATAATTTTTTGGAAATAAGTGTTAAGAAGTCGTACCTAATTTTGAAAATAATTAATTAATAATGAATTACGGATTAACCTATTAATGTTTAGGTAAACAAATCAGAAAAAATCAATCTCTGTATATTCGGCCATAGCCTCAATCAGAAGATAGATCGGAAACCGCCCTGCTTATTTAAACGATTGCCAACTACAGGCCGATCCCAAACCCAACACCAAAACGACTTCTTAGATTTTTTTTATGAATTGTTAGTAACAACTGTTTACACTTACCACATCGTCTTGTAATAAAGTCACTAGAAAGAATGTTAACCTACTCTAAACAATATAAAAAAATTAAAAGTCGTGGTTGTTATGGGATCGCTTCAGCTTGGGCAGTCCTTCAATCGCACAGCTTCTTCCATCTATAGCTCTGCTGTGGCCTATAGGCCGAATGTACTACAGATTATTTCTCCATTGTCCTAAATTTAATAGATATCCCCTAATCAATTAATTAATAATTCAAAATTATACACCCATAAACACTTTTCTCAAAAAATCCAAAACATTCAAAACAACCTATAATAATATATAGGAAAAAGAATGATCCCAGTAGGATGTAAAAATGAAACACATTTAAATAATGTATTTTATTGCCAACCTTGCAGGTTCATCATTTGACAGTAGGTATATATGAATATAAGAAAAACATATTCCTGGTATCGTCGATTAATAAATGGAAAAAATGCCAAAAAACGGGTAAATTTGACGTCAGTAGCTCTTGTACGTGACGAAGGTTAGCGAAAAAAACGGGCATGGTGAGTGGCGCGAGTGAAGCGTGCAGTAAACAGCCGAAAAAACCCACGCCGTGGCGCTGGGGGGAGCCGAACCATGGAAACAGTGACAAAGAGCGGTGAACTATCCGTAAAAGAAAAACCGCGGTCAATAAAGGTCAGGAAAAAGAAGGAAAGTAAAAGAATAAAGAAAGAGAGAATAGTAGATTGAAAGAAATATAGCACCACACCAAATGCCCTGTGGGGCTGAGAAACATTTTTAGCTACAATAAAAGCTGAGCAGAATTTAAATCCGGACCGGTTGGTGTCAGTCCGTGCACCTTAACCATAATGCAATGGTCTATCACTTACACGAATTGGAAGAGCCCGGATCTAAAACTAAGGTTTTAATAACACTACTATGCGAACTTTGGTGTATAAAATGAAAATGAGTCTCAGGCAAGGCGGGTTGGGGTCTCGGCATTGCCTAGACCCAGCGGTCTCAGACTTTTATATACAATAGTGCGCACTGAGTATATGAATATACGTTATTCGATTAGTGAAACAACTAGCTATTTAATCCCATCGAATTAGCAGACATAACAAACCCGATATACGCCGTAACCCGGAAAAATCTAATGGCGTTGTCAAGAGTAAATTGTTGCTATTTGGTACTTTGGTGCTAATGCCATATATTGACCGTGCACATGAAAGAATAAGGCATACTCAACACATACCACCAGTATATCCTATAAGGTACATAAATGGCTGAAGACGGTAAGCACTGGTCTAAATATTAATGCTATGACCTTGGCGTGAATGAGCAGTTCGGAGACAAGACGTTGAGTTTCAAAAAGGAAAAGTGATAACCACTAACTAAATTCAAAACCATAACTGTTCCTCTCACTTCTCCTTTCTCCCAGACAGTTGTGCGCATACGCACAGGCACAACCCAACCACAAAACACACACAAACACACACACACAAGAACAACACAGACAAGGAAACCCCTCAACAAACTAATAAACAAATAAATAAATTATAAACAAATATAAAATCACACCACCTTATACAAATAACTAAATATATAAAATGACAATATATACTCCTACTATCACATAAAAAACCTCTATAAATAAATAATATACATACAATAAAATAATTATGTGGCATAATAATACACAATATATAAAAGATTTATTCGAATAGTATATATCCACTAACACAAACATAACAAAATCTCAAACAATCTAAAAACCTAATATAATATATATAATACTATACCAATAACTCAATATAATACATACTAACATTAAGAGAGAGAGAAGATAGCAGATTTTTACTTTGTAGTCCAACTTGTTACAAGCTGAAACCACTGTCCTTCAGTATACTCGAGAGATAAAGCCAAAACGGCGGGCGATGAGATTAACAATGATCATAACATGTTTATAGTTTAGGTATTGTATTCTAAGCAGGTTTAGAGACCCAATTTTGCTACCCTTGGGATTAACCTTCCAGCCGACTGCATACGCCAGTCCATCAGGCAACGAAAGTTATCTGAAAAACCCGCATCTATCACAGATATCTGAGCACCTCTTCTAATAACCACTGTAAAATTGCCAATTATCCAACGCCATCTATCACTACATAAATATATTATATAAATTGACCAATCTACATACGCTAATGTGTGTTGATACGTATGACTACACACTACGCTTCGTAATACACTTAATTAAACGCACCACACACCACACATTATTATATATATATATAATATATGTGTGGTCTAACAGCTTATGTGATTCTATTCATAATTTAGTGTGAAATGTTGCGAACTCATGTGCGTGTGTTTTTGTGTTACACATGTGTTTTGTTATATGTTGAACAATCATGGCGTATAATGCCATTATTTAATTTGAAGCTGTGATATGTAATAACATGGTTGATTGGATGACTGTGTAGCTGTTGTATAGGCTTGCCTCTACGGATAGCTTAACACTTTGACCAGTTTATGTGCCAAGAAGGCAACCAGGGAATAAAAGCCGTTTTTTATGACTTATAAATAAGAGGGAAAATCGAAGAAGTGGCTAAAAAATCTTCAAAAAGTGGAAAAGAAACGATTTTACGTGAATGCCACACATATTTGTTTTTGTTTTTGTTTTGTTATCTTTTGTTGTTACTTTTTGTTTGAACATTTCTTTCTGACAAGGGAGAATATCTCTTGTTTTTAGGGGTGTTTTGTTTTGTTTGTTTTGTCTTTTTGGGGTTTTTTATGTTCTTTTTTTTTTTTTGTCTTAGAAATCGCTTCATTTCTTTTTGCAAAGATTTTTTTTACAAAGATTTAAAGAAATCAGCGATCTTCAAGAAGATTTATGTTCACGCAGGTATTATACAAAGAAAGGAGTAAATAGAAAAAAGAACAGCCTGGTTTGAGCCATTTTTCATCACTAAAGTTATGATATCAAATACCGTTATATAATAGCACCTGCCCACCGTCAATTTATTTACACCTAAACTCATACTTTTCAATCGGACTTTTTCCCGTGGAGTCGGGTGTATATTCAAAAAGGATATAAATACGCATTTATTCACACTCATGAAGATAAATAGGTTGATATATAGATATGATCGGACCAGGATTGATAGACTAAGATAGGTATAGATAGATAAAATGAGATTCAGTTGTGCATATATGCACACAACATGCACACAAACAAACAAAAAAAAAGGTTTTGTGCGGAACTAAGTTAAAACTATTTTCAACGGGGAATTATATTTAATATAAAATAAATCAAGGATCCTTTGACCGACGCTTCTTCAAAAAGTAATCGTCGGTAAATATAAACGATTAAAAGTAGTAGAGTGGTGATATATATATTATATAATATATATACATATATATATAATATATATATATATATATATATATATATATATTAACATTTTATCCCCCACCCCCACCCTTTTTCTCTTCACTTACTTTAAAAAATAAGAATTTTATTTGACGCGTAAATATTATTTCCCCATACCCCCTTACATATTAAACGCACACAGCAACTCAAAAGTTAA
>CM042161.1:44559710-44564710 GCA_023376005.1 Doryteuthis pealeii
GCGGTGGGTAGGTTGTGCTTGCTTTGATCATGAGCATTCGACATCCTGACCTTTATAAGAGCTTGAATACCGACTACTGGTGCCCATAGGATATGCGCAAATCATCTCAGCGACTGCAGCAGACCAACAACGTGGCCTTTCAGAAGAAGGGACACCGTTGTATTTTTGATAAAAGTCTGCATCAAAGGAGAGTTATTCGTAAAGTATATCACTCTTTATATATCTGACAACTCTTCTTTTGTGATGGAATTTCCACGCGTCCACTTCACACGGTTTCCGGTGTTACTCGCCCGAATAAAGGTATCCTGAGCTGCAGTTCCTGTCGAATTTTGAATCGAAAAGAGCTACTGCTTCGATCCATGACTGGCCAACTCTGCGGCGGCGGTGACCTGGCCAGAGAGACGGGCCCTCGCTCTTTGCCACACAATCAAAGGAAGGTATTTTATCACTCGATTCTCGGCGTCACTCATCACGCTAATCAACACGCGCACAACAAAGAAGGAATAGATTCGACGCCATACACAGAGAATGCACAAAAAAACAACAACAATAAAAATACACTACAGTTAACTGATTACGCAAAACACTCCTTTCTATTACCGACAAGAAAAAGAAAACATTCTAGTGTTCTTTTCTTTCAAAAGCAAAAACAAAAAAAAAAACGGTTTACTTCAAAATAATGAAAGTTTCCATGAGACAAGGTAAATATAAATAGAAAAGAAACTTCAAAAAAGAAAGAAAGAAAAACGAAGGAAAGGTGACATGTTGCTAAGTACATTATTACACTGAAATAACTGGAAATTGGACAATGTACAAAAAGGATTATATTCATACCTTCCTAAAGAGCATGTGATAATCCATAGTTGCAATTAGGATTTAAATCTGTAATTAATCAGAATTAACAATGTTTCATCTAAGAAATTGAACACAATTATTTATAACTTGCAGGACCTGTGGATATACCACAGTATGATATATATATATATATATTATTGATAATAAAGCGACCTGTGGATATACCACAGTATGATATATTTATAATATGATAACAACAACATAATGATAAAAATAATAATGATATTTAATAATAATAATGTTGATAACTAGCAGGACCTGTGGATATACCACATTATGATATATTTATATATGTATAACAACAACAATAATAATGATAAAAATAAAAATAATAATAATAATAATAATAATAATAATAATAATAATAATAATAATAATAATAATAATAACTAGCAAGTATTAATGTCATAAAATATTATATTAAATTAGAAAGTCTAAAGAAACTAAATAAGAATGCAGATAAACAGATTTGAAACAGAGGGGGGTATAATCGAAAAATTTAACAGCTGTAGCTTTCTCTCCCACCACCCCCGTCTTTCCTTGCCAAACTTTTCTAATTTAACTATTTAGTTAAATTAGGAAGTAAAGAATAAAAGTACAGTTATTTCTTTTTGTTAATTGATTTCTTTTAAGATTTATGTCCGTGATTTTGCTCATATTCATTAAGATAAAATCAAATAATTAGAAATCAACAATATCAGGCACATATTTATTAAAATCAAATTTTAAATATCAATATGCAAATTAGGCTTGCCGTTCACACTGTAAACCGCTATTTGTTGTACATATAAATACAATTGCATGTTATTAGTACATCGATATGACCAGCAGTATTAATAATGAAAAACAATTTTATTAATAATTGAGTCTTAAATAAAAATGGAGATTGTGATGTATAATAACTAAATGGTTAGTGACTTGAGTAGTGATATAGTTTCGGTTACAGACAAACAAACATATAATCTCCATTATAATAAGAAAGATTTACTCAAAACTGGGCACCTCCCGTGGTGTAATGACTATCAAGCTAGACAAGTTGACCATTGTTAGTGAGTTCAATTTTAACTGATCGATCTATGCTTCTCAAAAGCTATCTTCAGTACGAACTAATGATCAATTGATTATTTGGATTAATTTGACCGATATGTCAATCCGTCTAGGATTATTCTATCCCCAGAGGTTAGGGAATCGCATTCCTAGTACCTTTCTATTCATAATGTTTGTGCAGTTGTTTCTTAGGAGTTTTTTTGTTGGTTTTTGTTTGTTTGTTTGCTTTTTAGGAAGTTACATATGGTCCCATTGAATACAGAATTCGGAATCGTAGAAATTATATATTGATTTTTACGGCACATCAACTCTTTTAGGGTCATTTTATGCCTAGGGATAAGGAAAGCACATACATGGTACGTTTATATGTACATTTTTTGTGTAGCTTTTCTTTTTTTTGGGGGGGGGGGCATATTTTCCCCCCGTGCAACATGTGATAGCTCTCATCAGCCGCCAACTAGGAGTGATAGTACAGTTTCGGTAGCTCAAGGCGGGACTGCCGCTCCCATCGCTACCAAGCAGCTTTTGCCACCGGACAGGGTATTACAAAAGAAAAAAAAAACAAAAAAAAAAACAGAAGATATTATACCATCCGTTCATCTTAGGAGGTTCGTTATCAGTGCAATGTTTTTTTTAAACGCGTTTACTTCAGGCCGTTGACGTTATCACGTACTTGCAGAAACCGTTTGTTGATGTTACGTATTAACACGGGAATGATGATTCATCGCGCGTATGTTCATATATTATCAAGTATTCCTACTTAATACAAATAATCTTTTGTGTAGTTGGGTTTTTTTTTAAAGAGTTTTAGCACACGGTCCAGATCTTTTTTACCGTAACCAAAAGCTTATGAATCAAGTCTGTTCTACTAAGTAACCATGGCAAGGGGATGAAAATATGGATTCATACCTTTCTCAAAGGTATTAGCGCAAAGTGAAACGTAACCCATTTCGTCCTTGATTTGAACTCCTGTCGCCGGTTTCATTTCCTACCACGATAACCATCATGCAAACGCGTCTCCTCTACTTATTAATATATATGCATATTCTTCGGATATTATATTTCAGATTGTACATGTAAATGTAATCTCCTAAATATGAACATGATGACGATATCTAACATGATTGTCTACGTGTGGCCAGTCATTTGCGCGCATGTACACACACATTCACTACATATATATATATATATATATATATATTATATATATATATATATATATATATATATATATATGTGTGTGTGTGTGTGTGTGTGTGTGATAGGAAGAAAGGGAACCTGTTATATGGTTATGTAGATAAAAACAGCGAAAACTCCAGACAAACAGAACCTCCTGAGTCTGCCCATCTTGCCCTGGAACTGAGTTTCTTCCCCTTGCAATCAGTCAAGTCGCCACTCCATAATTACTTACTTTCCCTCCAGGTGGCGCTTTTTTACTCTTCGTGTCAGAATTCTTCTAATTATATTTTTGCTTGTCTCACAAAAAAAAAAAAAAAAAAAAAAAAAAAAGATGACTTACGTCTTAAGATAAGCCCTGTGTTCGCTTTCTTGTGTGAATCTTCATTTTCTCTACATTTATTTTCCACTGCCTCTGTTAGCTGCCAGAAAACATTGGCACTTCCCAAGCATGAATGGTTGCTCTTTCGAATGCCATTCCATTGAAGTAATGGTTAAATGGTTACAACAACGGGCAGATAATACTGAGGTTTTATCATTTCCAAGGGTTATTTCAGGCCTGGACGTTAGGAAATTGCGTTCATTGTACGTTCATATTTATATTTTTGTGCAATTTTGTACTAATTTTGCATACGGTTCTACCAAATAGAAATAATTTATAAACATATCTATTTGACCCATAGAGGGGAATTTAACTCCGGGTCAGTGTAGAGCTGGGGGTAAGATTGCTCACACTCCAGATCTTCTGAACTAGTACTTCAACACCAGATCCAGGACATCCCTTTTTGTGAGGGGAGGGGTCATACCACCCTGCAAGGGATATAGTCAGCGTGTTCTAAAACCCGTCCCCAGAATGTGCAGTGTGTACCACCTAGCCTAAGAGCTTAAGAAGAATTCTTTTGTACAGCAGAAAAAAATTATATCTCTTACGCGTAATTACGAGCCTTGTATACCTTGTTCAGTAGACTATCAATTAGATCTGCTCCGAAAGTGATGCATTCAATTTATTTATAAGAAAACTACATCTCCAAGTCGTGCAGTAGCTCTGTTTAAGAGAGCAAGTTCCCAGCCACAAAACACTTCTATTGGGTATGCATTTTCACAATTGATGAACCAGTGCTCTGCATTAGCTGATACGATCCAGTAGCAATAACCGTGTTTTTGTCAGAAAAAAATATTGCCCGTGTAAACCACCTCCCCAATTCACTGGCTCGATTTTTGTGGATTAGCTGATTAATGTATCCTTCTTTTCTCTTCTTAGGGTGACAATTTTCAAGTCATGACCAGTCACACCGCGGACGCCAATGTGGAACCGCATTACTCACCGCCTAATTGTGGACACATCCAACGTTTAGTCTCTATCAATGCACAGAAACTTCGATGCTTTTTTTTCCCGCATGGAGACTATCAATATCACGCCCCTTCTTCGTACGCATTTTGTGTTATCTCAAAACCATGGATTATTGGTGGGTTCAACCTCTACTACCATACAACTATCATCCGAATCTGACGTTGTGCGATGGTATTATACAATATGCATGCATAATTTTGTAGGTCGCTGACGAGAATGCATCGTTAATGTTTTCGACTATGTAGTCAAATTGTTTTGTAAATGAAAATGTTCTCTCTCGAGCAATTTTCTTGTACTTCCTGTTGTAGTTGCATTGGAAATAAATATAAGTATCGCCTGAGGCTGTAGAATATGCAAACGGATAAGACTCGCTACATGGAGCCAACTGTTGGCGGTGGATGGAGACACTTAATGCATGAGGACAGTATCGTGATGGCTGAGCGGTTCGTTTCCCGGGTACTAAGTGATCCTGTGACATGCAAAACTCCACTTCGGCCCTTAGGTGGGCTTGAGATGTGGCCGGAGGGTAGCTCAAATCGATCGATAACCTGGTCATGGCGAGCCCTATCAC
>CM042161.1:44569710-44582210 GCA_023376005.1 Doryteuthis pealeii
ACACAACACACACACACACACACACACACACACACACACACATGTATATATATATATATATATGTATATATATATTATATATATATATATATATATATATATTATTGATTGATTGATTGATTGATTGATTGATGTATTGTTCATTAGGACTTAAATATGTCGGCTGCATATGTCGGCTAGAAGAGGAATAAGGCATAAACAAAAAAGCACAATTTCATTTCTTTGTAGATGCATGCATATATCTCTGTCTTTTTATGTTTATAGTATACAGACTATTTGCTGTGCGCATATGATATACTGTTAATGTGTTGGTATCTTAGTTTTAATGATATGCATGTATGTATTTAAGTATTTTCCCATAAAATTAGCAATATATTGCACATGAGAAAACTAGCATTTATATCAAAGTTTCTGGTCTGGTCTTGTAGAAAAGTATTCATGAATTTCTCCCTGGTCTAGCGCTAGTGAAAAGGAGACAGACTCCCTTGCTGTCACCGACAATAGGCCACCACACCTACTTACTTTATATGCATGTATGTATTTAAGTATTTTCCCATGAAATTAGCAATATATTGCACATGAGAAAACTTGCATTTATATCAAAGTGTTGGATCAGTAAAATGGTAATTCCTGTGTATAGAGTGAGTGAGGGAGAGGCTCTCTGTGATTGGATATACCAATCACGTGATGAGCCCAGAGGTTAAGCGGATTTGAACAGGTTTCTATTTAATGTTTTCCTTCTCCTAGATTGGTTGCTTAACTAAAGTTAAAGAGCTCAGTTCACTCTATATTTTCCCATAGCTGGGAGAGAATTGTTGGAGTTAGACCTTTCTAAAAAGGTATTAGCGTTAGATTCATTCAAACAGCTTCATTCTAGATTTGAACTCGTGTCACCGACTCCATTTCCTTCAAACATAACCATTACATCACGCGCATCTACGTGTACTTTCATCGACGGTACATATATTAAAATTTATATAGATTTTGTAGAGATAGTCAATGTGTTTATCAAATAGACTAATTATCCCTAGTGAGTTTGAGGTCTGATCAACTTGATTATTTGGGCAAAACAAGTACATCTTTATATTCCGGAAATAAATGGATAGACGAGTTTTTAATCCACCCTGTCGATATGGCATCGAATATGCTGACTGTATTTCATACAAAGGGAGTAAGATTTTCATGGTGACACTCCAGTTATGTGGATTAGCTTTTATTGGCATAATTATATGTTCAATGTGATCCGGAGTAGACGTGCCTGTGAGGATCAAATATATGTCAACTAGATTTGCATTAGATAGGAATACTTGGTACCATATAACTGTAAATTATTTACTTTAAGAACAGTTATCTGAAATTTACTGCTAAAGACTATTATTATTATTTGATATTTCAACCTTAGTATTATTTAATGCCAAACCCATCCTTGTAAAAGAAAAAATAGTGGTACTATAGGTGGATGAGGGGTTTCATAACTTTCCCAACGGTCTTAGCCCGAAAGTGAAGTGGAGTTCAAACTTGCTTACTACAATGTTACAGTGCTGCACATTAGCTACTAAACCTTATAATGTTAATGATAACTGTGTAAGTGTTTGTATATAGCATCACATAAGCTACTAAGCCTGATAATGTTAATGATTGTTGGAACTTTTGGTTATAAGAGCGTGTGCCAGATATTCACTTCTACTTATAGACTCGCCGATAACCATGTGACCAACCTATTGACCAACCACTGGCAGTATTCTGTTGCTGATATTATTATTTATACTGGCTGTTCTGGTCATACCTGCTCACACCGCTTTGAACCGACGGATCATAGGATTATATCACTGGACCTTTTGACACTACATAGGATTCCAAAACTTAGGACTTATTCACTTACCAAAGGATTCTATAGTTCAGGACTTACTTACTTTAAGTCCTTTTCAACTGGTCAACGATGGCGGCCAGAAACTTAACAGGTTATGGGCCAAGGTACGCTCGGATCTTCTTCAATGGCGACGTGGCCAGCTACGAAATTTGGGAGACTAAGTTCCATGGGTATCTGAGAACCCTTCAGCTGCATGACATAATCAATGAACCATTCAGACCAACCGGAGGACCCAATTTTCGTAGACAAAAATGCTAGAATATATGCAGAATTAATCCAATGCTTGGATGACCGGACTCGTAATGCGCGAAGCGAGAGATGATGGCAGAAAGGCAATGGAAATATTAAGGACTTATTCACTTACCAAAGGATAGTTCATCTATGGTTCAGGACTTACTTACTTTAAGTCCTTTTTAACTGGCCAAGGATGGCGGTCAGAAACTTAACAATGATAACTGTGTTAAGTTTTTTTAGGAATACAGGGGCATCCATAGATATACATAACGAGGTACTTAGATTTGGTATATTCACACATCTATTTCTATGCATGAGAGAATACTGAGCTTGTGAAATCGTTGTTTCTTTAATTTTGGCAACACGTTTCATTCTTGTTAAATGTTTAAAAAAGAGAAAGTATTTTTGCATTTTGTTTTAATTTTTTTTCTACTTCAACTTTCCACTTTGTGTAGGCAACTTAAAAGATTGAACCAGATGCAAAGATTTTACAAATTATTTTACAACAAAAACATACAGACGCCAAAACCATACGTCGTTCACTAAACCGACTTTGAAAATAGTTTGCTTGATCCATATCAGGTTTTGTCTTCACGGCTCTGTGCTAGACATGTGAATATATATATATATATGTGTGTTGCGTGTATGCATGTATATGTGTATGTATGTATGTATATATATGTATATTTATGTATGTATATATATATGTATATTTATGTATGTATATGTATGTATATGTATATTTATGTATATATATGTATATGTATGTATGTATGTATATATATATATAAATATAGATATATATTTATGGATGTATATTTATGTTTATGTTTGTACATATACACACATATATGATGGGCTCTCCCGTCAATTTCGACGTATGAGTGTTCATACAATGAACAACCCACACAGTGATTTGTTTATAGTGGTGAGGGCTTGTGTTGGACCATCCACACTTTTTGGCCCAGTCGATAGGAAAGAATTGATGCATCAAGGGTTGCCACAAACCCAATCAACGACCGACCTCAGGAATTTTGAATTCAGAGTTATCCCTCTCCTAGACTGGTTACCTATCCAAGGCTGAAGGACCCTACTATTTAACCCATAGCTGGAGGGAGAATATATGGATTCATACCTTTCCCAAGGGTATTAGCGCTCATGTGAAACCCCAACAGCTTCGTTTAGGAATTGAACTCGAATCGACGAGTCCATTTTCCACGGCTCTAACCACTAGCCATGCGCCTCCAATCACACACACACACACACACACACACACACACATATATATATATAATATATATATATAGAGAGAGAGAGAGAGAGAGAGAGAGAGGAGAGAGAGAGAGAGAGAGAGAAAGAGGGGGGTATACGCCGGACGGTAAAAAAAATCCAACACTATGAATATAAGTTTACTGTTAAAACGAAAGAACCCAGTCTCCCTTGCTATACGTATAGATGAAGAGAGTGGAGATGGATGTAAGTATATTGCAAGTTAAAATTCTGGACCAGGCTGTTTTCGTTTCACTTTATGCTAATGGAGCACGAAGTGAAATGCAAACGGCCACGTCCAGGCTTTGGGTCACCAATTCCATTTCCTACAACGATAACAATTGCATTAAATCAGCTATTGAACTAATTTCACTACGATGATGGATTTTTCAAAAATAAATTATTCATTAGAAATGCAACGCAAATTCTTTATTCCATGCTGTAAGTGGTACAAGAGAAAGAAATGTTTCAAAATTCCTCGGAAGCACATGGTGTAATGGTTAAAGTCATGGGAAATGGACTCGTAGCCGCGAGTTCAAATCCTGGACGTGGTAAATTGCATTTCATTTAGTGCTAATACCCTTGGGAAAGGTATGAATTCTACTCTCCCTCCAGCTATGGGTAAATAGTAAGGCAGTCTGGGCTCTTTAACTATGACTAGGTAACCAATCTAGGAGAAGGAAAACTCTGACTTCAAAACTGTTAAACTCCGCTAAAGAAATTGACCTTGTGTCGCATCCTGCTCGTGCGGAGGGGTTGGTAAATGTATTCCTTGTTGATACTAGAAAGAATCCTGGGCGTAAATTTTTGACCCCTCAATTCCAGCACCAACACCTCTTTCTGAACTCCTTTAGTTCCATGTTCATGAGTTTTCGATGGTCAGTCAGTCATCATATTAAATAAAGGTTACAGTAAATATTTTCTGTTGCATTTAAGGAAAATATATACGTGCCTGTATTGTTGTATTAGAAAGAGCGTGGTGTAATGGTTAAAATCATGGGAAATGGACTCGTCGCCGCGAGTTCAAATCCTGGACGTGGTAATTGCATTTCACTTAGCGCTAATACCCTTGGGAAAGGTATGAATCCTACTCTCCCTCCAGCTATGGGTAAATAGCAGGGCAGACTGGACTCTTTAACCATGGCTAGGTAACCAGTCTAGAAGGAAAACTCCGAATTCAAACCTGTTGAACTCCGCTAAAGAAACTGACCTTGTGTCACATCCTGCTCGTGTGGAGGATTTGGTAAATATATATATTGTTGTATTAGAAAGAGAAACGAAGTCAAATGAAGTTCAATGAAAACATAATTGTATAACTGATTACAGTATTTTACATAAAACATTCGTACGAGGTGTCAAAATAAATATATACAACTAACGTTAGCCAGTTATCTTTTTAATCTAACAACTATTTTTCTATCAATTGATCAGCTGATTAATTAATTTGATTAATTGACTATTGCAATTAATTAGTATTTTCATTAATTGTTCATACATAGAAAGATTAAAAAATTGATAAAATGAACTGGAAAAATTCTCCTTTGGAAAACTATTAAGGTTTATGCAGCGTTAAACATTTCTCTTTGTTTTTTACTGTATATCAGTGGTTTTCAAATGTTTTGGAGCCAGAAACCCTTCTTATTTCCGGGTCTATCATATATTCCACCATATAATAATAAATGAAATATATTTAAAAAATATTTAATTAAAATGTCATCCAATATTTGTACTGAGTAATGACATTCAGGGAGAGGAATGTGCTTGTCTCGCTCCTGACAAATTTTCAATTCTTTTGTCAAAGATACATTCTTCCCTTTTTTATTTAGTCTTCCTATCTGTAAATGCCAATGAAAAGAAGTTGCAGAATGTTAACTGCTTTTTAAGACCACAAAGGCTACTCAGAAGCTAATGTGACACAATAACTAATGATGTCATTAGTTAGGGAAAAGTTTGAGTATAGGTAACGGAAAAGTTTGAAGAATGATGTCAGAAAGGACACGTGGTATTGTTTTTGATTGGAAGAGGAATGATGACGTGGCGTAGGAGAGAAAGGAAGAGTGAGGGATGATCGTTTTGAGAGATTTAGCCTGGCCGGCGAAGGGTTAAGACAGGCTGATGCTGGTCTCTCCCGTGTGGTAATCATGAGCAAAATAAAATAAAAACTACTTGATCAAGTATCAAATAGATGTTTTTGTAATTCATTTAATTTAAACAAGCAAAACCCAACTAGACAACAAGATGACAACCGTAGTAGATGGTAGAAGGGTCAGCAAGAAAGAAATAAGATCTCCTTACCAAGTAAGACTAATCTGTCTTTCTGTCTCTGTCTCTTTCTCCTCTCTCCCTCTTCTCTCTCTCTCTCTCTCTCTCTTCTCTCTCTCTCTCTCTCTCTCTCTCTGAAGAACTTTCTTATCAAAAGAACGCCTCACTCTCACCAATTAGCGATGTCAATGTGATATGTGCCACATATCACGATGGAGTAGTTAAGATTTGAAAAATGTATTGATGTAAAATTATTCAGACTATAAGAATAGAACGTTAATTCATAGAAACTTCGGAAAAATTATTTCAATTAAGTTAGTTTATTTTTCAATTGTTCTCATCTTTTCGGAGCCTTTTGCTCTTCAGAACACAATTTTGCAAGATAATTAATCGGTTATATTACATATTCTATAAAGTCCACCAGTTGACAAGTTGTCATTTTTGTGTTAATCAACACTAGTTGATCAACACTGGTCTCCTGGCTGGGATAGAGTGATCCGTCTTTATCTTGACGTCCCAGAGAATTTCATTCTCAAGAAGAGATTCTGGTTTATGCAAATATCATTTTATTGTATTATGGTCAAAATTTAATTTTTTGCATAATTCCCAGTGGATCACTTTTCCAACCCAGTCATGCCTAGTTTTGTATTCCTGTTGTGCTAGTATGCTACATTCTCTTAATACATGGTTCATTATTATTTTTTTTAATTATTATTATGATTATTTTTTAGTTTTCACGTCAGCATTAGCTGATGGTCTTTCACTGGAGTCTGAGTGACAGCAAGTCTCCTCAGGTCTCCAGGACTCTTCTGAGTATTCTGGCAGATTGCAGCAGTGCAGTGTTCTGAATGGTTTCAACCCTTCCTCTGATTTCCAAACATTCCAGGCCCTTTTCCAATCCTTTTGGGACCGTTCCAAGTGCACCAACTACAATTGGTATAACTTTCACTTTCATATTCCATAACTTTTTCAGTTCTCTGGCAAGGTCCAGATATTTGTCCATTTTTTCAATTTACTTTAGCTTCACCCTGTGATCTGCTGGAACTGCAAAATCCACCAGTTGACAAGTTCTTTCTTTTTTGTTTATCAACACTAGGTCTGGTCTTCTTGCTGGGATAAGGTGATCCGTTTTTATTTCAAAGTGCCAGAGAACTTTATGCGTTTCGTTCTCAAGAACAGATTCTGGTTTATACATATACCATTTTGTTGTATGGTCAAAATTTAATTTTTTGCATAACTCCCAGTGGATCACCTTCCCAACCCAGTCGTGTCTAGTTTTGTATTCTCGTTGTGTTAGTTTATTACATTCGTAGAGTATATGGTTTACAGTCTCATCTCTATTCCCGCAAAGTCTATATTTACTATTTTGTAGTTTGTCCTTATGGCATTATTTTGTGCAGCAATTATAAGTGATTCCGTTTCTCTTTTGAGGTTTCCTTTTCTTAACCATATTATTATTATTATTATTATTATTATTATTATTGGATGCCCCCAACTTGTGACTTTGTGTCACATCCTATCGGAACTGTTTGGGTAAATATAATATTCAAACTCTCTCTCTCTCTCTCTCTCTCTCTCTCTCCTTTCTCTCTTCTCTCTCTCTCTCTCTCTCCTCTCTTCTTCTTCTTCTTCTTCTTCTTCTTCAATCTCTCTACCTGATTACCAACGCATTCTAAAATAAAGTCCTTACTTTAAAAGTACTATTTTGTTGTTATCTCTTCCCTCATCAGTACATTTTTTATTATTAACTATCATACAATAAATCTAAGCTTAATTTATCACTTTCGCAAAGTTACTTTTAAAGCTCTTCATCAATACAGACACCGTAGCAAAGTCTACATCATTATTATTATTATTATTATTATTATTATTATTATTATTATTATTATTATTACTAGCAAATATATGCACCCTCCGGGTGCAAGTATTTAAGTTTTAATGTAATAAAATATTATATTAGAAAGGCCAATGAAACTAAATAAGAATGCAGATAAAAAATATTTGAAACAGAGGGGGGTATAATCGAAATATAGAACAACTGAAACTTACTCTTCCATCACTCTCGTATTTCATGGTTATTTTTTCTAATTTAAGTATTTAGTTAAAAGAGGAAGTAAAGAATAAAATGACAATTATTTGTTCTTGTTAATGGATTTCATTTAAGATTCATTGAAGAGATTTTTGCTTATATTCATTAAGATAAAACCAAACAGTTAGAAACCAATAATACTAAGCACATATTTATTAAATTCAATTTTTTTATATCAATATGCAAATTAGCTTTCCCCTTCACACTGTAAACCACCATTTTGTTGTATATATAAACATAATTGTATGCTGTTAGTATGTAGATATGGTTAATAGTATTAATAATGTAAAACAATTTTATTAATAATAGAGGTTAAAATAAAAATAAAATCATTGAGAATGTGATGTCAATAACTAAGGGAATTGTAACTTGAGTAGTGATATAGTTTCGGTTACAGACAAAAAAGCACACAATCTCCATTATAATAAGATTATTATTATTATTATTATTACTCCTTTTGAGTTTTCGCATCAGTGTTAGCTGATGGTCTTTTACTGGAGTCTGAGTGACAGCAAGTCTCCTCAGGTCTCCAGGACTCTTCTGAGTATTCTGGCAGATTGCAGCAGTGCAGTGTTCTGAATGGTTTCAATTCTTCCTCTGATTTCCAAACTTTCCAAACCCTTTTCCAATCCTATTATTATTATTATTATTATTATTATTATTATTATTATTAATGCCCTTGTTGGTGTTAGTGCTTGTAATTATATTTGTCATTCTTGTGGGAGGTAACAACAACGTACATACCAAACAGAACAGTCAACAATCATCCGTGTCAACAGACGCAACCGACGCCATTGCCAACTTTCGCCTCCAACGAACCGAAACCAACCTGTGTCACACAGCTGATCTCTCACCCTAATCTTACATGGTCGCTCTTGGCAGCCAACTTCAAAATATGTGTTGGTCGGTCTCACCCATCGTGGCGCCAAGTCGGGTGACACACCTTTAATATCTATTAAGGTGTTCTTTTGTCACCAAACCCAATGACGGAACGTCTGTCTTCACAGTCATTCCTTTCAACAATTCTAGTCCTTGTTATTTTAATTATAAAAGGTGAATAGTCCCATGAGGGATGATCAGTGACAATACACAGGCTATATTCTTCCTTACTAACCTCTTCACCGACTGATTTGTGTACTATGAATATCATCATAATTATATATACTAGCAAATATATGCACCCTCCGGGTGCAAGTATTTAAGTTTTAATATAATAAAATATCATGTTAAATTAGAAAGGCTAATGAAACTGAATAAGAATTCAGATGAAAATATTTGGAACAGAGGGGGTATAATCGGAAAATAGAACAACTTTGAAACTAACTGTTCCACCATTTTCCCTTACTCCCGTCTTTCAGTGGTAAATTTCCCTAATTTAACTATTTAGTTAAAATACGAAGTAAAGAATAATATTACAGTTATTTCTTTATGTTAATAGATTTCTGTTAAGATTTATCCCCGAGATTTTTGCTCATATTTATTAAGATAAAACCAAACAATTAGAAATCAATAATACGATGCATATGTTTATTAAAATCAATTTTTTAAGATCAATATGCAAATTAGCCTTCCCATTCACACTGTAAACCGCTATTTCGTTGAATATATAAATATAATTGCATGTTATTAGTATGTAGATGTTGTTAACAGTCTTAATGATGTAAAACAATTTTACTAATAATTGAGGTTTAAATAAAAAATAAAATCATGGAGAATGTGTGTAAATAACAAAGGGAATTGTGACTTGTATAGTAATATAGTTTCGGTTACAGACAGACAAACCCACAATCTCCATTATAATAAGATATATATATATATATATATATATATATGTGTGTGTGTGTGTGTGTGTACACTATATATGATATATTTTATGATATATATAATGATATATTTCATGCTATGGTATTTTTAAATGCTATGACCCTTTGTTTGTTTGCCCAGGTATATATATTTACCAACTCCTCCGTATGAGCAGGATGTGACACAAGGTCAATTTCTTAAGCGGAGTTCAACAGGTTTGAATTCAGAGTTTTCCTTCTTCTAGACAGGTTGCCTAACCAAGGTTAAAGAGTCCAGTCTGCTCTACTATTTATCCATAGCTGGAGGGAGAGTAGGATTCATACCTTTACCAAAGGTATTAGCGCTAAGTGAAATGCAATTACCACATCCAGGATTTGAACTCGGGGCGACGAATCCATTTCCTATGACTTTAACCATTACACCCATTATGACTTTAACCATTACAACCATTACTTCCCAGGTATAAATATACCTGGTCAAAATATCAGCTGCTTCCCACCTCTAGTTTGTAACATAACAGGTCAAATGTAATAATCTCTGTCTCATAGCTAATCTGCATGTTTCGTTTAAAAAGTGCAGATTGAAACAAAAGAAAAACAGATATAAAGACAAAACATGAATAAATACGTTTTCTTTATTTTCATTCTTATATCTTTAATAACACGTTGTCCACAGAGAGAATCTTCTCGCCAACAGATGATTGTAAATCAAAGAACTCGCTCAAGAAATTTTATTTTCTCAAAATTAGATAAATTCGAGGTTATTCAATAAATGTGTTTTTTTTTTCATAAAGAAAGGAGACATCTCCACACTCGACGGTAAGCCACTAAAGCCAGTAGAACAATTCACATACCTAGGTAGTAATATCTCATCTACAGAAAGTGATGTTAATACACGAATAGGAAAAGCATGGTCGGCCACAAACAAATTATCAGTCACGGTAGATACATACGATGCGCTGAGATTTTTTGGTATATAAGGTGTGTGATAGACGCCTGCTTTTATTTATAGACTCGCCGAGAACCATGGGATTAAACTCTTGGCCAATCACTGGGAGTACTCTGCTGATGAAATAATATTTATAGCGGCTGTACTGGTCATAACTACTCATAACAGATTTGAACCTTCGTGGACGACGGACATAGGATTGAATCACTGGACCTTTAACAATACGCAGGATAGGACTTATTCACTTACCAAAGGATTCCATAACTCAGGACTTACTTACTTTAAGCCCTTTTCAACTGGCCAAGGATGGCATTTAAAAACTTAACACGATGTATATGCGGAAAGTAAGAAAGAAAAACATCACTAATCCAACATGCTTATTATTAGAGAAATAAAATATGGTGCCTATGTTGTTATTTATTTAGCTTTGTCAGGTTGTTTACAAAACTTGCTGTTTCTTAAGTGGTCACCAATTAGTAATATCTTATCCGCAGAAAGCGATGTTAATACAAGAATAGGAAAGGCATGGTCGGCCACAAACAAATTATCAGTCATATAGAAATCCGATCTCATTGACAAGTTAAAGCGACAATTCTTCCAGGCTGTGGTTATATCTACTGCTGTATGGCTGCACCACTTGGACACTAACGAGGCGCCTTGAGAATAAGCTAGAAGGAGCTGCACAAGATTGCTGCATGCGTCTTGAACAAGTCGTGGAAACAGCACCCCACAAGGAAGCAGCTGTATGGCCACCTGTTCCCTATCTCACAAACCATCCGGGTGAGACGGACAAGGCATGCGGGACACTGCTGGAGAAGCACGGACGAGCTCATAAGCGACGTTCTCTTGTGGAAGCCAACACATGGACATGCTAAACTGGGCCGCCCACTAAGGATCTACATTGACCAACTATGCAAAGATGCTAGATGCTGCGCAGAGGACCTCCTTGTGACAATGAATGATAAAGAAGGTTGGCGAGAGATTTTCCTGGATGTCCGTGCTAATTGCGCGACGTGATGATGATGATGATGATGATTCAATAAATAAGGTGAATTTTCCTAAGGAGATACCAATAGGAAGGACTTTTTTTACAGTTACATTTTTTCCTAGTGATGGGTCTGTTCATGTTTAAAGAGACTATCAGCCTGGCCTTCTTTACTGACACCTGTACCGGGAACTGATTACACTGGTTTACAAACAAATATTTTTTGTCTGTGGCAAGAATGTGAATAGGTGTTTTTCACTAATTTGGGTGTGCTGAATTCAAATTTATAAACAGTTTTGCTCTATCACCTCTAGTTTTCTGTCTTTTAAATAGTCTCATTTTAGTATATACAGAGTATATACGTGCTTATTTCAACAGTTGCAGCAGCTTATTACATATAAAACAGGATAGATAAAGAACATTGACAGAATAAATATACTTGGATGACACAATGTACCCAATTCATACTACCGCAGACAGTTAGAAGTGTGTTTTCTTAGAGTTTCTGCTGTATTTTGCCTCCGGGATGTCACGCAAGAGCATCCAACAAAGTAAAATTAAATCAGATGTAAGGCAATAAAACGTGCGTCGTTGGAAATTGTAATACAAATATATACCCAAAAGATTGTGTAACACAATTGTCGAGGGACACCTTCCTCTTGCGCTGCGAGGGACGACAGCCTCCTGCGCTGACTGCCAGTGCACTACAGGCTGTTGGCTATGCTTAACTGCCAAAATCCATCTTGATATATAGCTATATATATATAATGTAATGCTATTGCATAATAACTAAAAAAGAAGACATAAGTCACACAATATTAGAAATTAACCCTGAATACATATACGCCTTTATGTACAGTATGTGTACAAAATATACAGTATGCATATCTAAAAAAACTAGAGGTGATGAGTAAAAACGGAGTTCAAATCTGAATTCAGCACCCCCAAATTAGGTTAAAACAGCTATTTTTGTACTTGCCTCATTTTCTTTGTAAACCAGTGATATTTACCGGATAGCCTTCTTTACTGACACCTGTGCC
>CM042161.1:44587210-44632210 GCA_023376005.1 Doryteuthis pealeii
GGTTTATATATTTGAAGCGACATGGAAAGAAATGAAAATAAATTAAGTTAAACAAAAACTACTAAATAAGTGGACAGAGGTGGCCCTGATTTCTGAATTAATTGAATTAACAGTAACTCCTAACAAATTACTGACAAGCGGTCAGATATCTTTGGTTTTATTATTATTGTTAATTTTTATTTGTATTTTTATTCCTCTTTTTATTCACAACTTTTATTACTCTACAGCTGAGCAGGACAGGACAATTTAAACGGAAGGGAAAAAAATCTGTTTTCAAATGCCTTAAAAATAAAGAATTCATCATTCGCATCTGATGAGTCGGGAGAATTAGACATTTTTGTCAAAGCTCCCTGAAATAGTCTATAATGCAGGATCTCTAAGTCTTTTGTTATTTCTTTAATTATAAATTTGCTCTGTGACTCTAAAAATAGAGCACACATTGAGCTCTAAAAACTGCGACAAGTTGTTTTTAAAAAAAACCTATGTCGTAAGGAAGATTTCTTCTCTGGACTTTTGGATATATATATATATATATATATATATATATATATATATATATATATATATATATATATATATATATTCCCTATCACCAGACCTTGGTTTTTTGAGCAAAAATGATGAAGGTTTGAATTATATTAGTGATGATAATTTTTAAAAATGATATTTAGATGATAACAGCATAGAATTTTTGGGATTTGTTATTTTAAATAGTAGATATGAATTTTTCTTTTCAGGGTCAACGCATGGAATTTTAAATGGCAGCCTTCGAGGATCCAACTCGTGATTTAGTTAGAATGGATCTGCGAGATTAATTTCTACCTCTCCATTACCCAGGCAACGCCGGGTTGCCACTTCTAGTACATATATAAATGAACACCATCTAACTATAAAGAGCAGTTGTGAACATGTGAATGTCCGGAGGAAACTTCGAAAATAAAATAATTAACGACAAAGTAAATATATATATATATACATTCACTATCACCAGGGTTTGGTTTTTGAGCTAAAGTAATGAAAATTTTATTTATATTTGGGAAGATATTTAAAAATTTAAATTTGTATAGTAACAGAAGGTAATTGAAATATGATGTTGATTGATTGAATTAATAGCCTCATTTATATTGTATTTTTTTATTGTGAATTATTTAATTAAAATTTCTTACCATATTGTTATACATTTACGTGGAGATTTTATGGGGAATCCAGTGAGGATCTAACTAGTGATAAGTAATAATGGATCTGCGAGACTAACTTTAGAAGAATCCTCACTCTACCCAGGCGACGGCTGGTAGCCACTTCTAGTATATATATATATATATATATATATATATATATATATATATATGTGTGTGTGTGTGTGTGTGTGTGTGTGTATTTACCCAACCACAAAGATAGTTCTTTTTATCGATGAAAAAGCTGTTTTGAATTTAGAATTTAGAAGTTTCCTTCTTCTTGACCAGTTAAGTAAGCGGCTTAATATTGGTATCAGCCAATCAGCGAGCGAGTCTATTCCCTTTTCACTAGCGCTAGACCAAGGAGATTATTTTAAAGTCTGAGGTGGAGCGCCACACCCACCATCAACTCCTCACTTTACCGCACAGATCCTTGAACTACTCATACGCTGAGTTGGCGAGCGCCGGTATAGAACCAGAAACCTTGTGATTCCTAGCCGAACGCTCTACCGACTGAGCTAAACCGGCCTTTCTTGACTAGTTGACTAAATTTGGGAGCAAATATATGTTGGTGTATATATATATATATATATATATATATATATATATATATATATATATATATATATATAAAATCCAAAAGTCCAGAGAAGAAATCTTCCTTACGACACAATAGTTTTATTTAAAAAACTGTCGCAGTTTGAGAGCTCAATGTGTGCTCTTAATGTTAGAGACACAGAGCAAATATATGAGTAAAGAAATAACAAAAGACTTAGAGATTTAGCTTTATAGTCTATTTCAGGGAGCTTAGACAAAGTGTCTAACTCTCCCGACTCATCAGATGCTAATGATGAAATCTTTATTACTTTAAAGGCATTTGAAAACAGATTTTTATTTTTTATTTTATTTTTTAAAACTTTTTTAAAGTATGAGTTCCAACTGAAAACATTGATGTTGCAAAGAAAATTTTTTTCTTAAAATCACTTCCGTCAAAAGAAATGAGTCAGTGAAACATATAAAGACTATAAAGCTCCCTGAAATAGACTATAATGCTCAATCTCTAAGTCTTTTGTTATTTCTTTACTTATATATATATATATATATATATATATATTCATGTGTTATTTTCCAATCGGTGATAGATGGAAATCTGTTATATAAGACCAATAACCCTCTTGAACCAGCTGATTGATGAGACATATTTATCATCTGCTACAAAAGAATTTAGGGGCCGGGTTAGCTCAGTCGGTAGAGCGTTCAGCTAGAAACAGCAAGGTTCTTAGTTCGATACCGGCCTTCGCCGACTCGTATAAGTAGCACAAATCCGTGTGGTAAAGTAAGGAGCTGATGGCATGTGTGGCGCTCCACCTCAGACGCAAAATTATTCTACTTGGTCTGGCGCTAGTGAAAAGGGGACAGACTCCCTCGCTGATTGGCCAACCCGATGACTTTACAAAAATTGCTAGCTTAGATTTTTATTTCTTTTAGTGTTTATGTTTGTTTGTCGTTTTTGTTTGTTTTTTTTGTTTGTTTTTTTTTGTTTGTTTTTTTTTGGGGGGGTGTTCCTTTTGTTTGGTTTTGCAAGAAGAACTTTCATTTTTTAATTCTATTTATTTATTTGGTTTGGTTTGTTTTGTTTTGTTTTACGGCATATCAACCTCAGTGGGTCATTTAATGCCGATAAAATTTTGAAATAAATCAATTCTTAATGGATAATACAATTTTGTTTATCAACTCATGTTTTTCTATTCAACCCATAGATGGGACCCTAACAGGTACTACCACTCTGGTCAGAGTGGACCAGGAGCAATGGTGATGAAGGGTGCTCCACATTCCCCAAACCTCCAAAACTGGAACCTCACCATCAGATAGAGTTTAACGTCATTCCCAGGACATGTAGACCCCCAGCCACCGCCTTCTAGCACCCATATGATAAAAAGGGGTGGGGCTTGCCATAAGGGCAATAGGGTTGGGAAAATCATATAGGTGCTAGGGCTTGACGTGATCAGCCGATTGATCAGAGGGGGCCTCTCCGACCGCCCGTCTAGCCCAAGTAAGGGCCAAAGTGGAGTATTGCATGTCATGAACTGCTCATCCACCTGGGCTCTATCCTTAAGCATCACGGGTCGCCACTCACGGCCAACAGGTGGCCCCATTGGGGAAAGTCTTACCCCTCTGCAGAGGTGCAGTCGGTGCATTGTAACGCCTCAGCCGACAGGGCGGTCTATTTATTTAGGAGACCAAGTCCTCAAATGTAAAACTAAAAACACAATGAATAAAATTACACTTGCGATCTCCCTACTTCTGAAAGTAAGAAGCGCCTATAAGATCTTTTACACCAATTTGCCGAAGTGAATTGTTTTTTCTGACCTCCCAAAAGGGCCGGACTAACATAATTTTTCCTTTTTACTTCGGTTTTTAATGGGGAATCCAGCGTCGATCGAACTTTCATTCAAATTATAATAGATCTGCTAGTCTAGTTTTGCTGTTGAAGTAATGTAAAAACAAGAAAATTAATTAACAAACCAGTTTTGATTATAATAAGACTTTTCTATGTATCGATTTGAAATTAATTTTATTAATTTGTCAGACTAATTGCAAAATTATGGATGGTTTCGTTTGGGAGGATTTTTTTATATTTATTCTTTATTTATATTTATATTTTATTGGAATTTTTTTCTATTTTTTTTCTATTTTTTTCTATTTTTTAATATTTTTTAATATTTTTTAATATTTATTCTTTATTTTATTGGAATTTATTTCTACTCTTTTTATTTTATTTTTTCTGATTCCGGATCTTCGGTTGTTTTTATTTTTATTTTTATTTTTTTTATTTTAGTTTTGTTTTGTATTTTTCAATTTTTTCCCTAATTACAAATGATTTAATAGATTAATCTTGAGTATCCAAACTATTGTTTAGTAATGCTATACCACAATCTAAAGTTTTTTTTTTACAAAATAAGCATTTTTTGTTTGTTTTGTTCCTACCTCATCATCAAATTGTCAGAATGTTGTAGCGGGAGAAGCCCAACGCCGAATCCTGTCGCAAGTAAAAGGCTTCGGGACGTGTGGCGCACGGATCGAAGGCAGTCGTTCGTTTTCGTCTCGCGTAGTTCGGAGTTCCCTCGATCGGGGCCGCCCGCGGCGGGTGCCAGGCCCATTCGGTGTGGACGGCGAGCGACGGTCTTCGATCCGAGAGTCGGGTTGCTTGGGAACGCAGCCCAAATCGGGTGGTAAGCTCCATCCAAGGCTAAATACCGGGACGAGTCCGATAGTCGACAAGTACCGTGAGGGAAAGTTGAAAAGAACTTTAGAGAGAGAAGGTGAAATACTGCTGTTGTTATCACGGATCATATATACAATTCGTAGTAATGGTTAGCAATCTGGATCCGCAAACTATTACAAGTGAGATTGAGTCTCACTGTGAGTCCCATATATCCGGCCTTATGTCACAACTAAGCAAAAGGCTTAGTAAATAACTGGTCGCCCTACACAGTGTAATGGTTAGCAAGTGAGGTCCACAAAACATCCTTAGTGAGTTCGATTCCCATTAAATTACCCATATTTCTGGCCTTGTGCCACAATTAATCTTAGCTAAGCGAATAACTGCATACTTAAGGTGAGATAGGATATCAGCTTAGGTTCAAGGAGACTTCAAAAGAGGTAAGAGTAAGCTTTATTGCTTGGCGCCTGAGGCCCCTGAAGGAGAATGCCGATGGAACTAAACAATTTTTTCGCGGGTGTCTCAATTTCTGCTGGGTATCTTCCACACTAAACAGACCATATGTTACATTTTAGCCTCATGGGGAGCTACATCAATTGTTACATAATTATTAGATTCCTAATACTTATGTGCAGTAGTGTAGAAACCAAAATGGCTGTTATAAGTTCAGCCGGCGGCCTTGAAGGATTGAATGACAAGGCTTGACCTCAGTCCTGATCCTCCTTCCGGTGGACACCGTGAGAATCGGTGGAGAAGATCCTCTTCCGGTTTTAGATTAGAGAGAGTTTTAGGCAGATCGGCCAAAGCCACGACGGTGGTAAGTCGTGTTATGCACGGTGCCGACTCAATCTGCGCAGGTAGTCTGGTGGGGATTTCAGAATAAAATATGATCTAAGTTAAATCGAAGTCTTGTGTTATTATCTAAAAAACTACCAATGACACAGGGCTTCTGATAAAGAGAAATCCCCAATGGAAGACCAGACACGAAGTTCCCAGACGAAGTCCAGACGCTAGAAGAGATGCTAGAAGAAGTAAAAAGAAGGTATACAACACAATGATCATATACAAAAAGAGGATATTGAACTTCAGATATGAAATAGAATAACTTTCTTGATAAAATCCTGTCACACTGAAAATATTACCTTTAGATTGTATAAAGGTGTGTTGTATTCGGTTGTTACAAAGATAATGGCTGATTTCAAATACATACATTTATTGTTGAAACATTAACAGTAGAAATGTTAAAATTAGTCAAAATACGAGCGTTGGGCACTTATGCATCTCTGCCATCGATCTACGAGGTCATTTATTCGGCGTTGGTTAAAAGTTATTGGCTGTGATGCAACAAAATCTTTAAATAATGATTCCACCTCTTCTTTAGATCGAAAAGTTTTACCATTTAACGTGCTTAAGTGCCTATGACAATCAAGTAGGTGAAATATATGGAAGATGTGATAGGATGCCTAGTGTGAGCTTAATGTCAGAGGTTGCCATTGCTAAGGGAATTGTGGATGGAGGTCTATTCATCTAATGCAGGTCTTCTTTTATCCTTCTATGATATCACGGATCTTAAATCCAATTTGTAATAATAAAATGCGAGTTTTCATGTATTAAAGTAACTATCTGAAAATTTGGCTTAAAACGTTTAAAACTTTTAGATCATATTCTTTTCAGTTCCAACTGATCAAAAAATTAGACAGATGCTTTGACAATTTTTACGTGTATCTAAAGTTTAATCTTTGTGGTATAATTTTGGATTCCATTTTAATGACATAATTATTCTTATTGCACAAAGAAAGGAATAGCGTAATGCACCACGGATAATCTAGTTCTACCATTCCAAGTAATTATTTTGATAAAAGGAAAATGTTATTATTTTAATGCACAAATTTGAAATAAACCGTAAAAAATTGTTATGCACCATTCATGAAAGTAAGTATAGTAAGTCTTCGATTATTTTTTAAACAAAAGGGAAGAAAGGTGTAGCACGGTTATCTTTTTAGAAATGGATCGGTGAACAGACTTCAATCTTACAGTAATATTATAGTAATCTGCAAACCGTAGCGATCGTTTTATGAAATGTGATGTAAGTATAATTTAAAGTAATGTTCATAATTATTCTTGTTATTGCACAAAGGAAGGAATAGCGTATAGCGCCACGGTTATCTTTTTATGAAATGGACTCGGTGAACAGACTTCAAATCCTGGACGAGACTGTGATACATATTCCATGAGTAAGTATATTTAAAGTAATGTTCATAATTATTCTTGTTATTGCACAAAGGAAGGAATAGCATATAGCGTCACGGTTATCTTTTTATGAAATGGACTCGGTGAACAGACTTCAAATCCTGGACGAGGCTGTGATACATATTCCATGAGTAAGTATATTTAAAGTAATGTTCATAATTATTCTTGTTATTGCACAAAGGAAGGAATAGCGTATAGCGCCACGGTTATCGTTTTATGAAATGGACTCGGTGAACAGACTTCAAATCTTGGACGAGGCTGTGATACATATTCCATGAGTAAGTATATTTAAAGTAATGTTCATAATTATTCTTGTTATTGCACAAATGAAGGAATAGCGTATAGCGCCACGGTTATCGTTTTATGAAATGGACTCGGTGAACAGACTTCAAATCCTGGACGAGGCTGTGATACATATTCCATGAGTAAGTATATTTAAAGTAATGTTCATAATTATTCTTGTTATTGCACAAAGGAAGGAATAGCGTATAGCGCCACGGTTATCGTTTTATGAAATGGACTCGGTGAACAGACTTCAAATCCTGGACGAGGCTGTGATACATATTCCATGTGTTAGTATATTTAAAGTAATGTTCATAATTATTCTTGTTATTGCACAAAGGAAGGAATAGCGTATAGCGCCACGGTTATCGTTTTATGAAATGGACTCGGTGAACAGACTTCAAATCCTGGGCGAGGCTGTGATACATATTCCATGAGTAAGTATATTTAAAGTAATGTTCATAATTATTCTTGTTATTGCACAAAGGAAGGAATAGCGTATAGCGCCACGGTTATCGTTTTATGAAATGGACTCGGTGAACAGACTTCAAATCCTGGACGAGGCTGTGATACATATTCCATGAGTAAGTATATTTAAAGTAATGTTCATAATTATTCTTGTTATTGCACAAAGGAAGGAATAGCGTATAGCGCCACGGTTATCGTTTTATGAAATGGACTCGGTGAACAGACTTCAAATCCTGGACGAGGCTGTGATACATATTCCATGAGTAAGTATATTTAAAGTAATGTTCATAATTATTCTTGTTATTGCACAAAGGAAGGAATAGCGTATAGCGCCACGGTTATCGTTTTATGAAATGGACTCGGTGAACAGACTTCAAATCCTGGACGAGACTGTGATACATATTCCATGAGTAAGTATATTTAAAGTAATGTTCATAATTATTCTTGTTATTGCACAAAGGAAGGAATAGCGTATAGCGCCACGGTTATCGTTTTATGAAATGGACTCGGTGAACAGACTTCAAATCCTGGACGAGACTGTGAGACATATTCCATGAGTAAGTATATTTAAAGTAATGTTCATAATTATTATTGTTATTGCACAAAGGAAGGAATAGCGTATAGCGTCACGGTTATCTTTTTATGAAATGGACTCGGTGAACAGACTTCAAATCCTGGACGAGGCTGTGATACATATTCCATGAGTAAGTATATTTAAAGTAATGTTCATAATTATTCTTGTTATTGCGCAAAGGAAGGAATAGCGTATAGCGCTACGGTTATCGTTTTATGAAATGGACTCGGTGAACAGACTTCAAATCCTGGACGAGGCTGTGATACATATTCCATGAGTAAGTATATTTAAAGTAATGTTCATAATTATTCTTGTTATTGCACAAAGGAAGGAATAGCGTATAGCGCCACGGTTACCGTTTTATGAAATGGACTCGGTGAACAGACTTCAAATCCTGGACGAGGCTGTGATACATATTCCATGTGTTAGTATATTTAAAGTAATGTTCATAATTATTCTTGTTATTGCGCAAAGGAAGGAATAGCGTATAGCGCCACGGTTATCGTTTTATGAAATGGACTCGGTGAACAGACTTCAAATCCTGGACGAGGCTGTTTGAGGACCTTCTTGTCGTAATCGCGAGCCATGATGGAACCTTGAACCTAACCCTTTATTCAATCCACGGGGAATTATGTTCAAAGTTCTGTGATGGCTCCTGATTATGACAATAAGGTTCCCGATTACGACAAAAAGGTTCTCAAGTTCGAAAAGAAGATTCCCGGGTCCGAAAAGAAGGTTCTCGATTCCGAGATTGTTCCCGAGTCCGACAAGAAATACCTGAAGAAGACCGGAGGGCAGAATGGCCGAAACGTTGTACAGATAACAATGAAGATGAGGACAATAGTCTGAATAATGCAGATAATACTAATTATCAAGCCTCATCTCAAACATTCAGAGAAATAACACAGAAAATGTTTCAATTAATCTATTCAATTATTTAGGTAAAAAATTAACATCATTATTTTTGACATGATATTTTATTCCTATAAATTCATAGCATCATTATTCAGTCACCAAAATATTTTCCTTCGTTTTCCATGGTATCATTTTACTTTTTAGCTAAATTTTTATTTCATTATATTAGGTTGATTTAAAATTTCCAGTACATTTGAAATAAAATCTTTTATTCATATATTTTCATAGGACACTGCCTAGCGCCAGTTCTGGGGATCTGGGAAGTTAGGTGTACCGCACTCTGACCCGGAGTGGTAGTACTTGTAACGATTCCATCTATGGGTCAAATAGATATGTTTAAGAAATAAACGTATTCAACAGTACTGTGTGCAAAAGAAATCACCTTAAAATTATTTGCTTATAAATCATATATAGCAAAAATAAAATTTGGCATTAGATAGCCCAATTTGTTATCTTATAATTGCAAATTGAAAAAAGAATTGTCGCAACAAAACACGGGTACTGCGGCTAGTATCTATCTATCTATCTATTTGGTTTGGTTTGGGTTTTTTTACGGCATATCAACCTCAGTGGGTCATTTAATGCCGATAAACTTTTAAATAAAGTAATTCTTAATGGATACTCAATTTTGTTTATAAACTCATGTTTTTCTATTAAACCCATAGATGGGACCCTAACAGGTAATACCACTCCTGGTCAGAGTGGACCAGGGAGCAATAGTGATGAAGGGGTATCCCACATTCCACAAAACTCCAAAACTGGAACCTCACCATCAGATAAAGTTTAACGTCATTCCCAGGACATGTAAACCCTCAGCCACAGCCTTCTAGCAGCCATATGATAAAAAGGCAGGGGCTTGTCATAAGGGCAATAGGGTTGGGTCAATCATATAGGTGCTAGGGCTTGATGTGGCCAGCAGATTGATCGGGGGGGGCTCTCCGACTGTTCGTCTAGCCTAAGAAAGGGCTATCTATCTCTCTCTCTCTCTCTCTCTCTCTCTCTATATATATATATATATATATATATATATATATATAGGGTAAACTATAGACACGTTTGTCGAGGTATCACCTCTCATCAGTATAGTTATACGATTTTTAGCAGCTGCCTCTGGCTGGGTTCGAGACCAGAACGAACTTATGCTCGCCAAGCCTCTTACCCACACATCCACAGTCAGTCGCCAAGTATAGCAGGCTATTTAATCGCTATATTTCTAAGCGGAAATGACCTTCACCTAGAGTTCTCAAACTTTGTAAACAAAGTGAGATTTGGCTGAGCCGAATACGGTGAATCTGCAATTATATACCTCCTAAATAGAGTGCTCTACCGAAATTGGGAGCGTATAATAGGGTAAACTATAGACACGTGTTTCGAGGTATCACCTCTCATCAGTATAGTTATACGATTTTTAGCAGCTGCCTCTGGCTGGGTTCATATATATATATATATATATATATATATATATATATATATACATATACAACGCGCAGTATGCTGAAATACATCAATAACGTACACGATATAATAACAGTTGTATAAATAATGAACATAATGAAGTCAAAGCGAATGTTATAATTTAGGTTATGAACATATTAACAATGATAATAATTTCATAAAAACAGCACAATAACTATGGGAGTGGTGATAATGTCTTCACATTGATATTAAAATAATTATGATCACATTGATAACGATGACGTAATAATATAGGTATTTCTGAAGATAATAATCAACAATGACATTAAGGAAAATAAGGACACTAACGATATAAATAATATCGGGGATAATTGCAGTGCAATAATTAGGATAGTAACGACGCCTTTAACAGGGAGGTGAACACCGTTAATTATGGCTATAATAATATTTTGTAAAAACTAATGCTCCATCGACTGCCATAGTATTTACAATGAATTATATTAAAAGAAAATGGGCGATTTCTCATCAACAATTCATATTTCTTATGATGATAGTATGAGTTAAAACGGGAATAATATTAACAATAAGGAGAGCTTGAAAAAGATAGAGCCTTAGGGAATATAGAAAAGGGGGATCTGAGAGAGAGAGAGGAGACTGAGAGAGAGAGAGAGAGAGAGAGAGAGAGAGAGAGAGATATGAAAATATTGAGAGAAAGATTTTATGAAAAGGAATAGATGGTTGGGTGGTGGAGTTACATATTAGAATGTCGGGGTGTGTATATGATGGTGATGGTAATGGTTTCGTGCGGAGGATGGGGGTGGGGGAGGGAGGTAAATTTCAAGCGTTCTAGTGTGTTTGATGTTGAAAAAGAAATAAAAAAAATGCTCATAACAAGATTTGAATGGTGCCTTAATTGTGCCGAAAATCAGGGAACCACATTGAGAGAGTGATCGTAAAATAAAGGACTCGTAGACATTTTTGAAAATTTTCTGTTTTCAAAGTAAAAATGTCAGGTTTTATAGAATTTGGAATCGAAGACCAAAATATGTAAACGGATCTGTTAAATGCGAATCTACAAATACAAAAATGAACGAAGAAATAAATAACTGTGTAGAGAACGGTGGGGGTGGGGTGAGGGTGAAGCTAAGAATTTTTTAGAAAGAGATGACGATTGAAAGAGATATGGAGGAAATGGACATATATAGACTTATATTTGCAAATGTTATGCGGGCACATATGTCTCCATGTGCAAAGTGCCCTTTATATATATATATATATATATATATATATATATATATATAATATATATATTATATATAAATGAATTATATTATGAATACAGATATACATATGTATTAATGTACATATAAACATTAATATATATACATATGTATACTATATATATATATGTATATATATATTAAAATGAATTATATTATGATTACAGGTATACATATATATTAATGTGCATATATATGCATTAATATATATATATACATATATATATATATATATATATATATATATATATATCACAATGAATTATATTATGAATACAGGTATACATATATATTAATGTACATATATATGCATTAATATATATATACATGTGTATACACACACACACATGTATATATATTAATGAATTATATTATGAATACAGGTATACATATATATTAATGTATATATACATGCATTAATATATATACATATGTATACATATAAATATGTGTATATATATATATATAAAGAGAGAGGGGGAGAGAGAGAGTGGGAGAGAGATATAGACAAATAGACAGACAGACAGACAGAGGAGGATCTAAGTTTGAATAGCGTCGACACCACAATCAACAACGCTAGATATGTACCAGTTTCTTGCCTCTGCAACAATAAGATTATTATTATTATTATTATTATTATTATTATTATTATTATTACACCGTATGATTTCTTTCATATTAGCTGTGATGGATTTTCACTGGAATCAGGAAGTTTCCTCTGATTTCCAAGACTTTTTTAAGTATCCTAGCCGATTTTAGTGGGTTTTGGTCTGAATAGTTTCAAGTCTCCTTCTAATCATTTACTTCGTCTAGTCCCTTATCCAGGTTATTGGGGAATATCATATCACTCCTTACTAGTTTTTCACTAGTATTTCAGTCGATTCTGAGTGACAGAAAATCTCCTCAGTTCCCCAGGACTTTTCTGGATTCTGGGGACCTAAGGAGAAACTAACCGATCTTAAGAATGCTGTGATATAGAGGGACTCGATCCTTCTTCTCATCTATTTCTCTATTCCACTAGATCACCGAAGATAATCAGTGAGGAGTCTATTCAAAACTTAATTGTGTAACCACTTAAGCAAGAGCAGGTACTGTAAGCAACTTGAGTTCTGTAAGTCATTTGAGTGACTTTATTCGTAAGTAAATTACACCAAAAGTGTTAATACGCCGTGAAACAACCAACCATGGGGAAAAAAAAACGAAGAACAGAGACGAAATTATATATACTAGCAAAATAAAAAATCGCCCTCTTGGCGACGTAAAATAAATATTGCCTGAGAGGATGGGAGTTGAAAAGTTAATATCAGAGAGTTTGTATCATAAGTAAAGTAAAATCATCAAATGTATTAAAGGAGTAAAAAATAAGATAAATGTATTAAAGGAGTAAAAAAAAAAATGAAATGGAAACTTAGTTCTGATAACTTTAAATATATATTAAAATAAAACAAACTATATATAGATAGATAATACCAGGTATGTATTTATTAAAACTTGTTTAAAAAACAATGAGGACTGTCTAACATTGCATGTTCATATTTTGAGGGTATTTATTCTATGTTATGACGTTTTACGTAGTGTGACGTAAGCAGTGACGCAGTTTTTGTTACAGACAAAAATCGGAAGCTTATCTCCATTATTAATAGATATATGTATATATCTGTGGAGTTACCAATTGTTCGTATGAGTCGAACAGTGACGGAGTCTATCCCCCTTTTCGCTAGCGCTAGAAAAGGAAAACTTTTACCGCATAGATCAGATTACCACAAACTGTGCTACTCATGTGATGAGTTGGCGGGGACTGGTATGGAACCCGGAACGTAGCATTTCCTTGGCGGATGCTCTATTAGCTGAGCTAACCTGAGATATACTAATTCCCCCTCTCTCTCTCTCTCTCTCTCTCTCTCTCTCTCTCTCTCTCTGTATATATATATATATATATATATATATATATATATATATATATGAATATTAACGAAAACGAAAAAGAATGTTCTTTTCGTGACCTTTCAAGAGCAGCATGCCCCATGAATAACGCATGTAAAATCATTGAGAATTTCAAATACACTATTTACAAAAAAAAATATAGAAAATAGAATAAATGGTGAAAGCGATGAATGAATTTCAGAATAAAGAAAGAATTATTTAAATTAAACAGCAAACGATGTAAATTTGTTCTTTTTTCCTTATTATTCAAATTCCATCTAAAACTCTGTAGAATACGCAAAAAAAATGTACCTAAAAAAATAAATCTTTAAAATAACAATAGGAAAAAATGGAACGAAAAGATTTTTTTTTTTAATAATCCTATAATCTTATTATAATGGAGATTGTGTGTTTTTCTGTCTGTAACCGAAACTATATTACTAATCGAGTCACAATTAACATAGTTATTTTCATCACATTCTTCATGATTTTATTTATATTTAAACCTCAATTATTAATAAAATTGCTTCACCTTTTTATTAGTGTTGTCCATATCTGCATACTAATAACATGCTATTGTATTTATATATACAAAAAATAGCGGTGTGCAGTGTGAACGGGAAGGCTAATTTACATATTGATATTAAAAATATTATTTTATTAAATATGTGCTTAGTATTATTGATTTCTAACTGTTTGGATTTATTTTAATGAATATAAGCAAAAATCTCTCCAATGAATCTTAAATGAAATCCATTAACAAGAAAAAATAAGTGTAATTTTATTCTTTATTTCCTAATTTAACTAAATAGTTAAATAAGTAAAATTCAGCAATGAAAGACGGCAATGATGGAAGAGTAAGTTTCATTTATATTTTTCTATTATAACCCCACTCTGTTTCAAATCTTTTTATCTGCATTCTTATTAGACTTTCTAATTTAATACGATATTTCATTACATTAAAACTTAAATACTTGCACCCGGAGGGTGCATATATTTGCTAGTAATATTAATGTTGCTGTTTTTACCACTCTGGTTGCAGTTATGAAATTTAGGAACAAAATTAATGCACAAAGATAGTATATTTTCAATAAGAGAAGATAAAGAAGGGACGAGATAAAAACAGTGGCCCTCATCTATGACCCGCGGGTCACAACTGAAGTTGACCTCTGCGACCCTTCACCCAACTTTTGAAATTGTCTCTTTGCCTTTTGGTGTTGACTTTGGAGAAGAAACGTTAAAACTACAAATCTTATTATAATGGAGATTGTGTGTGTTTCTGTCTGTAACCGAAACTATATTACTACTCAAGTCACAATTCCCTTAGTTATTGACATCACATTCTCAATGATTTTATTTTTATTTTAACCTCAATTATTAATAGAATTGTTTTACATTATTAATCCTGTTAAGCATATCTACATACTAATGACATGCAATTATATTTATATATACAACAAAATAGCGATTTACAGTGTGAACGAGAAGGCTAATTTACATATTGATATTAAAAATATGATTTTAATAAATATGTGCTTAGTATTATTGATTTCTAACTGTTTGGTTTTATTTTAATGAATATAAGCAAAAATCTCTTCAATGAATCTTAAATGAAATCCATTAACAAGATAAAATAACTGTCATTTTATTCTTTACTACCTCTTTTAACTAAATACTTAAATGAGAAAAAATAAAAATGAAAGACGAGAGTGATGGAAGAGTAAGTTTCAGTTGTTCTATTTTTCGATTATACCCCCTATGTTTCAAATCTTTTTATATGCATTTTTATTTAGTTTCATTAGCCTTTCTAATTTAATACATTTTATTACATTAAAACTTAAATACTTGTACCCGGAGGGTGCATATATTTGCTAGTGAGACTCATTAATCTTCCTTATTTAGTAAATTTAAAGTCAAAATCTTTTCCTTGGCACATCCTAGATTTCAATAAGAACTGGGTACTTCCATTTGAATAATTACCAAAAACTTATCCCATACATCCAGCAATTAACATGTTTGGCACTACATACTGTGAACAGTTTTCCCTCCAAAATGAAGCCTACCAATAGTACGCTGTATTCGCAACTCTCAAATGAACATTTGTCTGATCTACTCCTGTTGCCATCCTCTTCATTCAACCTTGATATTACATCTTTTGGGGATTTGCAATCAATGTCAGCTGTCTCATTAATAGATTATGCTTGTTACTTTGTGAATTTAGTTGTTTTTTCAGTCCTGAATTTTTCATTCATGATTAATTTATTTCAATGGTGTGTCAACCCATCTGGGCTTATCTTATGCTTACTGGTTAGGTAATTGAGTTAATTGTACGTTCATATTTATATTTTTGTGTACAGGGTGTCCAGAAAGTCCGACTACACGTTGAAAATGTATCAACAAAAATGGTGGTCATGTCAAAGTGGAATAATAATAAAAAAAATACATTAATATTAAATCTTTAAGAGTTGAATTTTTATATGTTTTTTTTATGAAAAGATTTTATCATTTGTACAATGTGAGTTACGAATATTCAATTTTAAAACTGTTTCAAGACTTTGTGGACACCCTCTAGTTGTTTATTGAGAGAGTTCTATCTACACGATTCAATCGAATACGAATAATTTTTAAACATATCTATTTGACACAGATATGGGACCCTAATAAGTACTACCACTCAAGGTCAGATTGTACCCGGGAATAATGACAATGAAAGAGTACTCCACACTCCCCAGACCTGCCGAACTGGAGCCTCACCATCAGATGCAGTTTAGTGTCGTAACCTTTGAAAATGGTACAGTTTATGATAAGCCTCGTCGACAGAGCGTGGACTCACCTGATTTTCGACTGAAAAGTTTGGAGACATCTGGGTTAAATTAATCATGAGAGAGAAAATGTGAAAGCAAGAAAGAAAGTCTGGCACATGGACACATTAGTGGCGCATAAATTGGGAATCTATTCTTGAAGAGAAAAGTGACGTATTTGACAGAAAATAGGCAAGAAGTAAGAATTGAACACACTAACAATAGTATGGTAAACTATGTTACTTGTTGTATACCCTTTCCTTACTTTCTTAGTTCTATTCTTCTGTTCTTCTAGCGTTTCTTCTAACGTCTGGACTTCGTCTTGGTGGTCGGTCGTACTTAACTCATTTCTTCTTCTAGATCAGTCTTGTTACCAAGACATTCACCAACCACAAAACCGTGTTATTTTCGTAAGCTTTTATTCATTTAACTAAACATTTCATGTAACTAAACATAGCGTGCGTATGCAGGTGAGTTCCTGTTAAGGCAGGACATCTCTGCCTGACGTCCAAACTGAAACTGAAAACCCAACCAGGTCCCACGTGACTTCACGTATTTCGCGGGCTTTCTGTACTATTCTATGGAAAGTCCCGCCCGTGATATGAAAAGGGCCATCCCTTTAGAAATACAGGGGATTGACAATAATCTTATGCAACCGTATAGATTATGTAACATACTAACCATTACACCGTGCGTGTTGAATCGGTTACAAGTTACTGCAAATATATATTAGCAATACATACGTGTTCATAACTTTTATTATAAAGTTATGATTCCCAGACGGAACTTTAACATGCAGTCTTCATGAATTTTCATTATCGTTTTGTGGTGAAGCACAGGATTATGCAAGTGCAATATCATGCATTCTCAATTGAGTCACAAGCACTGTGTGATATTTTCATTCTTTCCTAAATTTCAAATTCATCTCAACGGTAAAATGTGTGGATGTGCGGAAGACATTAAAAGAAATAGGACGAGGCAACTTGAACACATATCAATAGAGAAATTTGCTGTGTTGAATGGAAGGGGGGTTAATTTAAAGAAAATGTTGTGCCCCAGATTCGAAACACACACACACACACACACACACAACACTCACACACACACTCATGACACTCACACAAAAACACATGCAAACACACACACAAACGCGCACACATGTACACACACACACACACACACACACACATATATATATATATATAGGGAGAGAGAGATAGAGAAAGAGAGAGCAATGTGAATTTTATATTTTATATATATATATATATATATATATATATATATATATATATTCTTGGTCCAACCGTGATAGTTTTAACAAAAATCTAATATACATATATATATATATATATATATATATGTGTGTGTGTGTGTGTGCGTGTGTATGTGTTCTGTGTATTTCTTCCAGTGTGTGAATGCAGGCACGAGTGTTAAATAATGTGTTTCATTATACCTATACGCACACATACACAAACGCACGCACATACACACAAACATACACATATGTACACAAACACACACACACACACATACATACACGCACACACACACACACATATATATATATATATAAATATATATATATGGCGAGAGAGTGGGGTGAGTGAAAATGAAAGGATATTAATGTTAATTTTATCAAATAACTTTTACTCCTCCATTAGTACGTTTGTGTCTATTTCTCTATCTTCACACACACACACACACACACACACACACATATATATATATATATATATATATATATATATATATATATATATATATATATATATATATATATATATATATTGAGAAAGAGGGAGATAAATGGTTGGTGGAGATATCGGAATCTTAAACAGGTGGCATGGGGAAGTCCATAGAAAAGTTTCTTTTCACATAAAGTCCGTCTGCCCACTTCCTTTTCTTCTGATTAATGGTAATGCCCCTTACCACCACCCAACACGATGGTCCTAATCACCAAAAAAAAAAAAAGATCGAATCTCTCAAAACTTGGACACACATAATGAAAAGGAGAGAGAAAAAGAAAGAAACATTTCAAAATACCATATCTCGACTTTTCCTCTTGTGAACTTTACGCACGCAAAAGATTTCGACTTTTGCACAAACAATGAACGTCGATTTTGAATTTTGGAAGTGGAAAGCGCAGTGACATTTTTGGTGAAAGGACACGATTGGTAGCTCGGCCAACGATGCTAGCGCCACCACGGCCACCATACCAACTAGCGTGGTTGTTCACTTTTTCTGTAAAGAGAAATAATTATAAAATAAAATTACAAGATCTATAGAAGAATATTAACAAATGCATTAACATTGTTTCATAAAAAGGGAAATTCTCTTTGAAATTGTCAATAATGGACTTCGTCAGATGAAATGCCTTCAGGTCGTGGAATGAGAAAGTAAATGTTAGAGATGAAACATTGGGACTGAAGAAGTTTGAAAAAAGAAGAAGCAACACAATATGGTCTTTTCAGAAATATTATTTAATATCTGGACCTTATCAGAAAGTTAAAACAAACATTGTAGAAGAGGAAGGTGACAGTGATACCGATCATAGTTGGAGTCCTTGGAACACTCTCCAAGAACCTGTATATATATATTTACCAACCCCTCCACACGAGCAGGATGCGACACAAGGTCAATTTCTTAAGCGGAGTTTAACAGGTTTGAATTCAGAGTTTTCCTTCTCATAGACTGGTTACCTAGCCATTGTTAAAGAGGCCAGTCTACCCTACTATTTACCCATAGCTGGAGGGAGAATTGGATTCATACCTTTCCCAAGGGTATTAGCGCCTGTATAATAGACTGGCGCGTGGTGTAATGGTTAGAGTCGTAGGAAATGGACTCATTGACTCGTTTCATTCCTAGACGAAGCTGTTCGCATTTCACATGGTGCTAATACCCTTGGGAAATATATGAATCCAATTCTCCCTCCAGCTATGGGTAAATAGCAGGGTAGACTGAGCTCTTTAACCGTGACTAGGTAACCAGTTTAAGAGAAGGAAAACTCTGAATTCAAACCTGGTAAACTCCGCTTAAGAAATTTACCTTGTGTCGCATCCTGCTTGTGCGGAGGGGTTGGTAAATATAATAATAGACTGGCAAAATTTGAGATCCGATGAAAAATAAAGACCACCCAGAGTACAAAACCTTTAAAATCAGCTAGGATGCATAAAAAACGCTGTATATCTGAATAAACAACCTGTCACTCAGACTTCAATGAAAGTCCACAATTTAGAGAAGCCAGAGTGTTCGAGGGCAAAAGCAATGGACAAAATATCGTTGCAGATGGATCTTCTTGCCTGAATGAGTATATTCAGGGAAGTAGAGCTCTGAAAGTTATTGCTTCAAAGTCCTTTTCAGCAACTGTTTCTGGGGGTGAAGAGACTGTAGGTGATGCTGAATTTGATACAGTTACTTTAATTCAATACGAGGATGTTATTATTTTGTGTGGGTTATTTTACAGTTATATCGGATATTATTCAGTATCACCTGTAACCAAACATTGAACCCCACTTAGATGTGTGTGTGTGTGTGTGTGTGTGTGTGTGTGTGTGTGTGTTTGTGTGTGTGTATATATAATGAAGACATTGGAAATCCTAACCAAAAAATTAACATTTATTCCAACCCTTATCACTGTATTATATTCAAACTTAATTCCAAATTTCGCAAAGTCCAAGTGATACGGACAAGGCATGCAGGACACTGCTGGAGAAGCAAGGATGAACTCATAAGCGATGTTCTCCTGTGGAAGCCAACATATGGACATGCATGTGTGGGGCGCCCAGCAAGAACCTACATTGACCACCTATGTGAAGATGCTGGCTGCACCACAGAGGAGCTCTCAGGTGTAATGAATGATCGGGAAGGTTGGCGAGAGATTGTCATGGATATCCGTGCTGCATGCGCGACATGATGATGATGATGAATCATTATCAGTTTACATTTAGCGTGAAGTGAAACGCAAACAGCCTCGTTTAGGATTTGATCTCAGCTAGTTGATTCCATTTTCTACAATAATTCTGTTACACAAATGCGCCTCCTTAAAATTGTTTTAACGTGTAGATAACTAGGTGATTATGCAACTCGTGAAATCACAAGTGTGATTTACTAAAGAAATATCTTAAAGTGTAATGGTTGAAACAATGGCGTTTGGCTAGTGTTCTAAAAATAGAAAAATGTAGACACACTGGCACCAAGAATTTAAATTTGGGCGGTAAAATAAGGACCGTTTCTTTTAGATGGGAATATGAGAGGTAGCAGTAAGAGGTAGATAATAATAGGAGTAGGAGGTAGATGTAGTAGTAATTGTAAGGGTCACTGAAAGAGACACGTGGGAGAAGTCAGTTGACGACGAGACGCGAGAAGAGACAGACCAGCTTCCACGAGAGTCACCGGTGAACCTCAGCCCAGCCACCACACGACGGTTTAAGAGGTTACAACCAAGCTTAGTACAACTTGATGTAAAAGCATAATTTTTCTCAAACCAAAAATAAAACCTCATTTTAAATCAACAGTTTGTATTTTCTGTTAATAATTCCACAAAGAAGAAATACAACAAAAGCTTTCATTCAGTCTTGTGATTTCATATTCAACGATACAGCGAATTTTATTCTGTTGTAATTTAGCACATTTAGTGCATTTGTATCATAGGTACCTAGTCAGTTTTTCGACTTTTATTTTCATAACTCATTAATTCAATCCCTACTTCAATATTCCTTTATTTTGACTAATTCATTTTTTTCATTTGTTCCAGTAATCTGGGTTGTGCAAAGGGGCACTTCTCATGTAGCGTGTCTTGAACAGGAATAGCCTTTCCAAGTCTACAACTGGTGTGAATTCAGTTTTCCTTCTCCTACACCAATTACCATAGTAAGGTTACAAGGGTTCAGTCTGCCCTACTATTTACCTATAATTGGCTCGAGAAAAGGCGGATACATACCCTTATTAAGGATATTAGAACTATGTGAAATGCAAACATCTCGGATAGCCCAGTTCATTTCCTACGACGATCCATGTTTCGCACTGAGTGACTCATTCCTTCATTAACAAAGTAAATACTTGCGGTTTTAGAGAAAAAATAATTTCTTGTAAATTTCGCTTTCTTTATTTTTTTCGTTTTAGAATTTTTTAAAAATATTGAATGGTATAGGATTCCTTTTTCATTTCAACTGAATCATTCATAGATTTGGGTGCTGTAAGATGTAGGAGTCGAATTATCATGTCTCAAGATAGGAAATAATGGAGAATTCAGTTCATTCATAGTATGAAATAGTGAAATCACCCTTAGCTTAACGGTTCGCATCAAAGGGCATAAAATGTCCTTTTAAAAGGCACGAATCCGCCCCCCTCCGGCTATAAGTAAAATAGTAAGACACACTGGGTTTTGTAGACTTGGTAAATAAAAAGGTGTAGAGACAAAGACGAAACGGACAGTCATAAAAGAGTAAATGCAACAAACTAGTACAAAGAGAGTACAAGACTATGCACGACATGGGAAAGGTGATCCACTGGAAACTGTGCGAGAAATTAAATTTTCAGTAAATGGTACATGCCCAAACCAGAATCGGAGAATGAGATGTACGAAATTCTACGATTTTTTGTGATACCCTAATTTTGGCTAGAAGAACAGAGATAGTGTTGATTAACAAAAGAAAACTTTTTCATTTAGTGAATTTTGTAGTCCCGGCGGACCACAGAGTGAAAAAAAAAAAAAAAGAAAATGAAAAAAAAAAACCAACAAATAATTGGACCTTGCCAGTGAACTGAAAAAACTTTGGAATATGAGGGTGAAGGTGGAATGAATTGGAAATCAGAGGAAAAAACGAGACCATCTAAACAACAGCATTGTGAAGACCGACTAGAATATTTTGAAGTGTTGGGGAGATCTGAAAAGACTTATTGCCACTCTGTCTCCACTGAAAGACCACCAGTTCGCAAGGAATAATAATAATAATAATAATAATAATAATAATAATAATAATAATAATAATAAGAAGAAGAAGAAGAAGAAGAAGAAGAAGAAGAAGAAGAAGAAGATACATAATGTGGTAGTGAATAGGACAAACGAATAAAATTAACCGTGAAATGAAATAGTTAATAAACAAATCAGGAATTCTCAAAAACAATCTGAACGTAAAATGAAAACGATTCCCTAACCTCCGGATACGAAATAACCCTGAACGGATTGGCATGCCATCAAAATCAATCAATATAAATATAACTATTACTTGTTGTTTATTTGATAAATGACCCTGTACATATAAATTTACAGGCAGGCCGTAAATAATACTTCTATCTCTATAAAAATATGCGTATGCCTACAAAGAAGGGATGTGAGAGTCTACGAAAAATGAGAATTCCTACGCAGGCGCGTGCACCTGCACATAAGTATTTGCTAATCCTATTCTTGTTTGACATTCTCTGCGAACGCAAGACGTGCATAAAATAAATTACCTTCTATTATCTACACTTGAGTGACTTTTTGTTGTTATTATTATCATTATTTTGAAATCGACTGGAACGCAAAAAAGTACAATGGGTCTAAAGATCTGAATTGTTTAACATCACGGAATTTATTTTTTTTTTAAAGATACTTTTTAGGAAAAGACAAACGGAAAATTTCTATTATATATTTGTTTTTAAATGAGAAAGAAAAGTAATTAGAATCAGACCGGAGGCAAAGGACAAACGAAATTATCTAACATTTGAATTGTTCAATAATGCCGGTTTTATATATGTATATATATATATATATATATATATATATATATATATATATATATATATATATATATATATATATATATATATATATATACGCATACATTTATACAGACAGAAAAACAATATATATATATATTATATATATATATTTAAAGAGAGAGAGAGAGAGAGAGAAAGAGAGAGGTGGGATGGAAGAGCGTGAAGGGGAACAGAACAATAGATGCATATTATATATATATATATATATATATATATATATATATATATATATATATATATATATATATATATATATATATATGAAGAGAAAAATGGAAGTGAATCTGACGTTATGTAATATGAATAAAATAAATAATGTAATATAAATAAAATAAATATTTAAAAAAATGTTCGATATATATATATATATATATATATATATATATATATATATATATATATATAATATATATATATATGCATCTATCATTATCATTATCACACACATATATATATATACACATATATATATATATTAGGGTGAGCTTGAAATATACCCACGTGCATACACAAATACGTACACCCGCCACACACACACAGACACACACACATACACACACACACACACACACACACATATATATATATATATATATATATATATATATATATATATATCCATGCATATAAACGTAGTTGAGTATATTTTTACATATCTTATACGTAGTTGAATATTTTTATACATTTTACAAGATGCTCATGTAAGCCTACGCACAGGCACAACACCCCCACATGCACAGACACACACACACACATACAAACACGCACATATATATATATATGTATGTATGTATGTAAGTATACATGCGTATGTGTGATCAATATTAACATAGATCTATTGTATTTACTTTAATCTAATACGCATATATATATATATATATATATATATATATATATATATATATATATATATATATATATATATGGGGGGGTTCGAGACAGAAACCTGTTTAAATAAAGTTTCTCTGCATACTTATATTGAATGTTTCGTAAAAACAAAATTACTCTGCGAGCCATGTTAAAAAAAACAACCAAAGTCTGTCTCACTTCTCTTTACTCCTCTTGGGAAAGTCATGGATCTATAATTTTGGCTAAAGTAGTTTGGCAGATTGGGCTATTTAAAAGAGAAAAAAGAAAAGAAAAGAAAAGAGAAAAAAGAAAAGAAAAGAAAAGAGAAAAAAGAAAAGAAAAGAAAAGAGAAAAGAGAAAAAGAAAAGAGAAAAGAGAAAAAAGAAAAGAGAAAAAAGAAAAAAGAAAAGAGAAAAAAAATTGGGGTAAAAATATCAATGAATTCAAAATTTGTGGAAACTTTTTCGGGAAAACCTGCACCACATTTTTATACCATTCTTCCGTTATCAGCGCATCCAAAATGTGTGACTGATCCATATAAACAGATCATCTGTGTAGATTATCGCTTCATATTTGTAATTGAACTGTTGGACCCTTATGCATCGAGATCATATATATATATATATATATATATATATATATATATATTATATATATATATATATATGAAAAAGATGGAATGAAAACATCACACAATGCTGTTAAAGCGAAAACAGTTTATAACATAATCATAGCTGATATTGATCAATATTTCGAATTTACAAAAATCTTCTTCAGAGCCCGTTTACTCCGTGGTGTTTTTGATCGGAGATAAGAGTCAAATGAGTTCAAAACAAAAAACCTTGATTTTGCAAAAAAAGAGAACGAAAGTAGTTACATTATTTTCCAATGTGGTCGTATTTTTGTCGGTCAACACGATATGTATATCTTTTTTGTCGGTCACACTTAATTGTAGCGGATTTTGAGATGTTGGCTACTAGACGAATTAACTTATTCAAAAAGGGGGATGGGTTTTAAACAATATGACGGTTGGCTTTCAAAAGATTTTTAGAAAAATAATTTTTATTTTTGTGATTAATTATTTTTTATATTTTGTTTTTCTTATATATAAAGTAAAAAAGGTATGGACGGATGTAAGGTATTTGTTATTATTTTTAGATAATGTGTGTGTGTGTGTGTGTATGCGTGTGCGTGAGTAGTAATTACCCCGAACCTACTACTATCGGTGTTCCCGAAAAATGAAATGAAATTAGTAATACGGTATATTTTGCATGTGTTTATCAGATAAGCAAAAGTACCTCACTACTTACTACTCGCATAAATCCCCAAATGGGTTAAAAGGGACTCATCAGCCTTGGTCAGCAATCCATCTATATCAAGGAAAAGTCCGACACAAAACCTCTGCTGCCTTTCAAGGAAAGGCTAGGAGACTAAACCCCGAAAACAAATCAGGAGCCGAAGTCCCTAAGATGGTGTGATGCTGAAATCCAGTGTTACCCATCAACTCCTGCGACACTACCACAGCCAAACTCCATTGGTTCCTTACCTTTTCTTTGGATAATAACATCAGTGTGGAGAGGGGGAATTTGTGGCATGGGCAACAGCTCATCCTCCATATGAACCCGCCCAGGCTATGTAGTTAAAAAAAACTTTGACCCTATTCCATCGTCTCTCGTAGACGGAAGGCCGCCAATAATATATATATATATATATATATATATATATATATATATATATATGGCCTGCCTTCTTTAAAGTGTTTCCCGATCTATTTCATTGTTACAATTTCGTTGGAGTCAAACTTTTAATTATGAATGCCAAACCGATTGTTGTGGTCTTTCAACCTGTGGACCAATTTGTGACTTTGACTGATTTTCATTGGTATGACTACTTTCGAACTCCACAAGTGGTGGGATGACCAAACCTGCTCGTGGGACCCGAAAGAATGGGTTTCACCAATGCTTTGTACCGGATACGAGAATTAACGGTGTCCCGTTGTACCGGCAACAAAAAGCGGATTCGTCTGACAGGAACAGAAGCTTAATTTTTTTATAAAGAAATTGTAACGGGTGTATTTATTTTTACACTGCTCCATGAATCAATTTTTTATCAAGAAAAAAAAAACTCATGTTAACGATGTCCGGAAAAATTGGTTGGCATCCGTCTGTCTACTGAAGACGATGGCGTAGTGTCCACTTTTTTCTCTCATTATTATATATCTGCAGCTGCGTGAGTGGCTGATCAGACCGATTGTTGAATGGCAATCTTCGATGCAGTGACCGCAAACAAACAGTGATGCTTGCTGGAGTTGCTGTTGTCTCTCCTTCCTTTTGGCTCTCTTTTCCGTGGCGGCTTCTTTCTTCTCTTTTTCACTATTTTTCGTCTCTTGTATGACGACGAGTCACCAGGTTGCACGATCTTCTACACAAGCCTCCCATGTGTTGGTGTCGATGTGGCATGTCTTCATTTCCATCTTGCAGACATTTATTTAAGATGGAATGATCCATTATGGCGTGTCTTTAACTTATATTTAGATACATTGTATTTATTTTCAATTTTTCTACTTGAATTGTCCACATCTGTAAGATGGTTTGTATTGGAATTGTCCACATCTGTAGATGGTTTGATCCATTATTGTACATAACTAGATTTTAATTTATAATTAGATACAATTTATTTTCAAATTTCTACTTGAATTGTCCACATCCGTAAGATGGTTGATCCATTATTGTACATAACTAGATTTTAATTTATAATTAGATACATTGTATTTATTTTCAATTTTTTCTACTTGAATTGTCCACATCTGTAAGATGGTTTGATCCATTATTGTACATAACTAGATTTTAATTTTATAATTAGATACATTGTATTTATTTTCAATTTTCTACTTGAATTGTCCACATCCGTAAGATGGTTTGATCCATTATTGTACATAACTAGATTTCAATATGTTTTATTATTATATATTATTTTAGATAAATTCTACAAATAAAAAATTGACGTGTGGAAGGGTTGAGACCTTTTATCATAGGTTCGGTGGGAATGAGACCATAGCACTGTCCCTGGATCTATTGATACGTTTATACTTATTCATCTAAATGATTTATACGAGGGCACTTTGCTTGGTTTAATGGTTAGAAAGCTAGGAGAAGCAGACACATACTGATAATATATATATATATATATATATATATATATATATATATATATATATATATATATATATATAATAGAGAGTTTTATAATTTGCTTGAAGCATTGTGTATATATTGGTTTGGAGGTTGATTTTGAAGGCTATCACAATGCAGGTGTAAAGAATAAGGTAACAATGGTGTTGTGTGTTAACCTGTATTTTATTCTTGAATTTTCGAGATAAAATCTCTTTTTCAGAAGATCACTGGAACTGAAGTCGTCTTGTTATGGCATTTCTAGTTAAATGATTTTTTTTTTCAAATGATGGTATTTTTTATAACTGTATTCTCGTGTCATTCATATGCACAGCCGCGCGTGGATACAGTCATAACGTCACAGCCAACACGCATTTTCATGCATACGCGCATGACAACATACGCATACGTACAAACAAAAAAAAAACGAATTCACGTAAATGTGCAACACGAGAATAGAGTTATAAAAAAATACCATCATTTAAAAAAAAAATTTTCAAAATCAACCTCCAAACAATATATATATATATATTTGTGGTGTTTGTGTGTTTGTGTGTGTGTGTGTGTGTGTGTGTGTGAACAAAAAATTGTTTAAAAACGTTTTTGTTTAATCAAGGAAATACTCAAATACTGACCGGTAGACCAGGATAAAACATAAAAGACACTTTTGAAGATACATGATACTTTTAGTCATGAAACCAACATAAAGAGGAGGTATCAAGTCCTTATACACACATGCATACACACATACTCACACAACACAGACAGACAGACACACACACACACACACACACACACACAAACAAACCATATATATATATATATATATATATATATATATATATATAAGTAGCTGTTAAGTCTGGCCAAACTGATGAGACGTAAACGTCGAAACACAGTGTCTGTGGATGGCAATTATATGCTCCCCAAATCCGTTAGAGGGAACTTTAACGAACTTTTTCCGTTTAGCATGAAGCAATACTTTTCTGTTGTTTATGGATGTGACATCTCTGGTGATCGTACCATATACCTACCGATGTATGTATTTATCAGTTAAATGTTCGCCTGTTACTGGTAGCTACTGATGCCCAAGTGGAACGGAGTCTGACTGATAAAAAATCAATCGGGTTTCTCTCCCGGCTAGAAGTAGCTGTTAAGTCTAGCCACACTGATGAGACGTAAACGTCGAAATACGGTATTTGTGGATGACTATATATATATATATATATATATGATTTTTGGATGTTTTTTTTAGAATCATTGTTGAATAAAGTATATATTATTATTTATATTTTTGCTTGAAGGCAATTACAATGCGTGTATTGCATAAAATTCGATAATTATAATCTTGACAAGTGAACCCCGGCAAAGAATTGTTCGGTGTGTAGAACATCGTACGACTGTTTCGACTTTATTAAGTCTCATCAGCGAAATAATAATAATAATAATAATAATAATAATAATAATGATAATAATAAATATATATATATATATATATATATATATATATATATATATATATGTGTGTGTGTGTGTGTGTGTGTGTGTGTGTGTGTGTGTGTATATGTATATATATACAACCGTTGCAGAAACAGTCCATGGAGATATCGAATTTTGTATTTATATAACAGGGAAGAATATTACAAATATCATTTATTTCTAATTGAATAATAATTCAAATTAACATTAAGCTTCATGTTAGACAGCAAATTGTTTATTATCTTTGAACATTTTAAATGTTTAGTATTATTTGTATTATTTGGACTATTGTCCTCATCTTCATTGTTATCTGTACAAGGTTTCAGCCGATGTGCCCTGCGGCCTTCTTCAGGTATTTCTTGTCGAACTCGGGAACCTTCTTGGACTCTGGAACCTTCTTTTCGAACTCTGAAACCTTCTTGTCGTAATTGGGAGCCATGTGTCCAATTGGACAATCCAGAGTAAATTTTGGGAACTTATAAACCTAATGTTTTGTTTTGGCTAGAATATCTACCTATTCACTTATGTATGATTTTTTTTACCTAGACTCATTGTGGGTGTTTTTTGGGGGGTTTTAAAAAAAATCTAATATAGTCTTTTTAATTATAGGTTCCCATATTGTGTTCATTTCTATGCTCGGTCTACTTAAGATAAAAATGAAGATAAGGACAATAGTTCAAATAATACAAATAATACTAATCATTAAGTCTTATCTAAAAAAAATTCAGAGAAATAGCATTTTAAATACATTGCTCTAATATAAATCTCGCTATGCCGTGCCATACCTGCTGAGTTACGGTTACGAACATAATGAGATTTTTAGAAATATGTAGATGTTATTTTTATGGTAAGTAAACTTTTTATTGTCTTGATTCTAATCTTTTTTTCTTTTTTCTTTGTTTTATTCTTTTTCTTTTTCTGTTTTTTTGTTACTCTTCTTTTTTCTGGATATAAGAATAATACATTTATATTTTTATTTACATTATTTTCTTATTCTTGAATTCGTTTATTTACTACTTTTTTACTCTTTTTAATAATAGTCATTGTATTGTTATTTTTATTTTCAACCGCATTCTTATTCGTATTCTTATTTTATCAATACACAATTCTCTTCCTATTATCTATGTTATTATTCTATAAGTAATCCATTGTTGGTTTCACAATTATTTATTTCGTTTTTTTAGTATTATATATATACATATATATATATATATATATATATATATATATATATATATATATATATATATATATTTTGGTATATATATATATATATATATATATATATATATATATATATATATATTGAGTCCACATTTTTTCTGATTATTTTTTTTTATCCATAAAGCATTATCCCATTATGGTATTTTTGTTGATCAGGAAATATATACACTGCAATAGAATTGACAACCTGGAAAATTATTTATATCATTTATTTCAACCATGTCCGTCTCTTCTTCTTCTTCTTATGTGTGTTCGAAAGACGAGAAATAATATTCAGCATTAACTCTCATCTTCATACCCTCTCTCTCTCTCTCTCTCTCTCTCTCTCTCTCTCTCTCTCTCTCTCTCTCTCTCTCTCTCTCTCTCTCTCTCTCTCTCTCTGCCACGAATCGCCCTCCGTCACTTATGGTATTTAAATAATCATAAAAGCCTTACAATGAATTTCACATGTATATATTTAAGTGCACGGCGTGGCTCCTTCAAATAGATTTCCTTTCCGACGCATAATTAGTCTGTTGTTTTATTTTTTGTTTCTTTTCATTTCACCCAAATAAATATCGTGATCAGTTCTAATGTCAAGCTGCGTTTTTCGATAAATCGGCATCGTTTTTACAGTTGAACATTTGAGAATATTGCTACAGTAAATCCAGCTTTATATATATATATATATATATATATATATATATATATATATATATATATATATATATATATATATATATATATATATATATATATATATATATATATATATATATATGTATATACCATACATATATATATATATATATATATATATATATATATATATATATATATATAACAAATATATAAACATACATATATATATTTAGAAATATACATATGTATATATATATGTATATATATATATATATATATATATATATATATATATATATGGGTATATGTATATATGCATTTATATACACGTATCTGTATATAGAGAGAGGGAAAGGGAGAGAGGAGAAAGAGAAACTGGGTGAGTAGGTGTGTTGAGAAAGGATTATCTACAGAGATATATCAGTGAATGTATATTAGTTAATGTATATATTTATATACTAGTAACTGTATATATATATATATATATATATATATATATATATATATATATATATATACGTGTATCTTTTTGTGTGCATGTGTGTGCGTGTGCATTCGTATCAGTCTATATGTCTAGATAGCTAGCTGATTTCAGATGTAGATAGATGCATAGAGTTATGAGTAAGAATAATGGAGGTACACTCACACACACACACACACACACACACACACACACACACATATATATTATATATATATATATATATATATATATATCGAACGTGTGCATATATATGAGGCAAGGCGATGTATTTATACATCGAATGCTTATCAACTGAAGCGTATATATATGTAAATATGAGATTAAGTAAACAAACAGATGTGTTTATTTTTATATGGCTTTAAGCCGACAATTTTGGAGGATATGTGCTTAATTGAAGTCGTACCTAATTTGGAAATTAATTAGTTAATAATTAATGAATTTTAGGCGGGCATATATGTTCAAGTGTAAGGCTAAACGAATCGAGAAAATGTCAATCCCTGAATGTACATTTCCACCTTGCTGATGAGACCTAATAGGTTGAAATGTACATTCAGGGATTGACATTTTCTCGATTCGTTTAACCTAACATTTGAGCATATATGTCCGCCTAAAATTCATTAATTATTAACTAATTAATTTCCAAATTAGGTACGACTTCAATTAAGCACATATCCTCCAGAAATATGTAAATATATATATATTTGGAGTGGATGTTTATGTGCGTATATATATATATATATATATATATATATATATATATATATATATATATATATATATATATATTCTTTGTAGCACTCATCATTTTAACAGATTATGTATTTAGTTTTATTAGACAATGGAGTCACTGTACGCCATGAACCTTTTTTTCTCATCATCTAAATTCTCGATATTATAGAGAGTACTATAGAATATGTTATAATATTGATATATCATAATGGAATGTTATTACAACGGGTAATAGATGGGTTTCACCGGTCGTCTGATACACCCCCCACACACAGAGAGAAACACTCCATACACACACACACACATATATATATATATATATATATTTATTTTATATATATATATATATATATATATATATATATATTTGAGATTGAAGAGGTCACTTTGTAATTGTCCATATTGACATTAATATTGTTGCACGTAGAGAGAGAGGGGGGCGAGTCTATTTTACATGCATTTTCATTCGTGCAACATAAAGAGAAGAAAAAAAATAAGGCCCTCCAAAAAAAATAAGGGTGCTAGAATTAATCACGTTCCGATTCAAGTAGAATTCAATTATTGCATTTTACATATCCAGCTGACATTTATATGGAGGAAACTCTTTTGTGAGTGAATGAAGGGCACACACACACACACACACACACACACACACACACACACGCATATATATATATATATATATATATATATATATATATATATATATATATAATATATATATATATACATAAGTCTTCGGGCCGTGTTTCTGTATATGAAGTGAATGTATGTATGTAAGTATGTCTGTACCTTAAGTTTGAAATAATCTTCGATAATCAAATTCTTCATGTTTTTCTTGAATTAGATTTTGAAATTTCATTGTTCGTTGATCTGCTTGCAATTCAGCATCCATATTATTCTGCTAATTGTTTGTTTTTTCTATATATATTTTATGTTCACATCACTATCTCTCTCTCTCTCTCTCTCTATATCTATATATATATTATATATATATATATATATATATATATAAATGTATATATGTAAAAATGGAAAAGGAATTGAATCCGACAATATAAGGAAAAATGAGTAAAGAAAAGAAAAGTAAATGGATAAAATGAATTTAATCGATATCACATTAATCGATATCACTTACACATGTGTTTCGGTCAGTTTATTCATAAAAAATGTTCACTCTGATGAAGGTCGATTCTTGTATGTGTGCGAAATATTTTCACACACATAAACTGACCGAAACACATGTGTAAGTGATATCGATTAATGTGATATCGATTAAATTCATTTTATCCATTTACTTTTCTTTTCTTTACTCATTTTTCATATATATATATATATATATATATATATATATAGTCGTAGAAGAAGTTATTTCCCGACCGCGGTTTCGGTGTTACGCTAACACCTTCATCAGGGGGATTGAGTGGATATTTTCGGTTACTTTATATAGCTAGACTGATATTTCTTTAATTCTTCCTGAAATTTAATCTTAGTGGGCTGCTAGTTTGTAGTTGAGGTTAAGCTCCTCCTATCAGTCTAGCTATATAAAGTAACCGAAAATATCCACTCAATCACCCTGATGAAGGTGTTGGAGTAACACCGAAACCGCGGTCGGGAAATAACTTCTCCTACGACTATTAATGCTCTATATTCACAATATATTGAGCCCTATTGGATTAACTACTTACGCTATGTTCATATAGTAGTACCCATAAATGAATATATATATGTGTGTGTGTGTGTGTGTGTGTGTGCGTGTGTGTGTGTGTGTGAAGACAAAAATGGAAGTGAATCCGACAGTATGTAATATTGTAAAAATTGAAAAACACAAGTTTCGTAACGAATTATGTTTATAACGCTTACGTTGCAGTGTTTCGGTCTGTTTAGATAGACCTTGATCAGGGCTTTCGTTGGTTTAAGGAACAAATAAATTATTACTGGAAAAAAAGTCTGCGAGCATCTGCTTTAATGTGTTGGGCTTCTTTTTGTTGATCCTCAAATGTGAGGAAGAAAAGATCTAGTTTAAATTGTTGACTAACTTAATTTAATAATTATATATATATATATATATATATATATATATATATATATATATATATATATATATATATATATATATATATATATATATACTGCAAAATATCTACGAATCAGTTGGATACATTATCAGCGATGTTCTTTAGTTCATTGGGGTTTTGTGGTCTTTTCAAGATCACACTCCCTCACTAAAGTGATCCGCCCAAGATTGATCACGTCACAGCCTGCATCCAACATAGATGTTTGTCAGCACATCTAGTGTCGTTTGCAGCTAAAAAATGGCTTTGGGTTTCGTCTTTTGTACAGGTGGTCAGATTGCGATTGACCAATGAGCAATTATTTCCTGTAACTTTCCCTATAAACATTTTGTTTGTTATTTTATCAGTTTCGGCCTATTTCGTATAGGTGAATAAAAGTAAAAAGTAAAGTCGTCGGGGCGGCCAAAAGTCGGTATCAGCCAGTCAGCGAGGGAGTCTATCCACTTTTCAACAGCGCTAGACCAAGGAGGTTGTTTTTAGCATCTGAGGTGGAGCGCCACACCTTCCATCAGCTCCTTACTTTACCGCACAGATCCCTGTGCTACTCATACGCTGAGTTGGCGAGGACTGGTATCGAACTATGAACCTTGTGATTTCTAGCTGAACGCTCTACTGACTGAGCTAACCCGGCCCCTACTTCACTCTAACACCAGCGGTGTCCTGTGTCGGGTGGATTTTACGGAATTTTGGTAGCTTTTTTTTTGTTTTTTTCATTTTGATTTTCCATACGCTATCTATTTTGTACCACAACCACTTTATAGCTATTTCTGTTTTTCTGTCATTTTGCGTACGGCATTTTTTTTTTTTTAATTTGGAGATTCTTTAAAGTTTTACTTAGAAAGCAGCAAATAAATAATCTGCACTTCACTTCTCTACCTCTCTGCCAGTTATTATTTCGGCAGTCTATTACGAGGTCGTGGTATTTTGATAATTTCCTTTCAAGGCAATTTTTCAATATGATCCTCACACACTATTAATATCTGCTTTGTAGAATTGAAATGATAACAATGACTGGTCGAAGTGATGTCTTTGTAATTTGTTCGGGAAACTTCAATCTGATGAAAGCCAGTTCGGTTTTGGATTGTTTTTAAGGGATTTTTTTCTTCTGGATGAAGGAACGTCATATGTTTTTCGGGATTATATTTGTTTCCTTGTTTGACTGCTTGATTGCATTTGCTATCGCTCCTATCATTTGGTCGTGGCACCAAAGGTAACGTCCATCATGCAATGTTTTATTACAACTGATAAATGAGTGTTGCAATATTACGTTTTAAAAGTAAAATAATTGTTTGGCTGTACTGTAAGCGAAGAGAATTTTGTTATCATCAAGATTTGCGGGCATGTCTAAAGCTGATGTCATAGGCCGAACTCAAGCGAGTGGCAGTTGATAGTACAAAAAATGTATTACCCAGTGACTGACTATTTTATTGATTTCAATCTCCATCTTAAGGGATGTCCAATAGATTTTGCGCGATAAATGTACGCTTGACAGGAAAAGTTACAAAACGTTTCTAAAAGTTGTTTTATCTTTAAAAAAATATTTGCATCATTTGAAAGAAAAATTAAAGAAAACCCCAATATGTTTTTGTTTTTTATTTTTCTATGTTTTATCATATCATAGAATTCCTGAGATCATGTAGTTAATGTTTACGTTGAATTTTGACACGATTGATTATCTATTTTGTCTCATCGACATAGATTTGTTGGGCTCAACAATCTGTTGTAGACAGCTTGCAATAGAAATTTAATACAATTGAGATCATTTTTCTCTGTTTTATGCTTTCCTACCTCGTTCAAACCTTATCAGTAATTTAAGTAAAGGTGGGATTTTTTTTTTTTAATTCTTTTGTATCATTTAGATTTTTCGGACTGTTGAACTCATCTTTATTGTTATATACACAACATTTCACTGGTGTGCCTTCTGGTTTTCTTCAATTATTTCTTATCAAATTCTGCAACCTTCATAGAACTTCGAACCAAACCCTTTTATTTAATCCAATAAAGATGAGGATAACAGTCCAAAAATCTAAATAATGCAAATTATCAAACCTTCATCTAAAAAATTCAGCCAAATAATATTCAGTATTATCTGTGTTATTCGGACTATTTTCCTCATCTTCATTGTTATCTTACAACGTTTCGACCGATGTACCCTCCGGCCTTCTTCAGGTATTTCTTGTCGGACTCGGGAAACTTCTCGGACTCTGGAACCTACTTGTGGTAATCTGGAATAATAATATTCAATTATTTTTTAAATCTTTTTCAGTATTTCCCTCCGACAGAAATCAGTCTGTACGACAGTCTGTACAACAGTCTGTACGATGTTCTACACACAGAATAATTCTTTACCAAAATTCACTTGTCATTATTATCTTCTATAATTATCGAATTTTATGCGATATACGCATTGCAATTGCCTTCATGCAAAAATATAAATAATAATATATACTTTAATCAACAATGCTTCTAAAATAAACAAACATCCAAAAATCTTATTTACTTCGCCGAAGAGCATAAGGCCCGGGTTTGTTATTATTCACTCAACGTCCCCTTACCTCATATGGTAGAGACGTATCAGTAACATTGACAGGTTAATTTCGCAAGGATTTTCCCGTGCTGTATCGTGGCCGAAGCAGTATGGTTTCTGACTATCCTGCTTAGGTCCCGGTTTCGATTTCTGTCGGAGGGAAATCGTTAGTATACATCGCTGATGCGACTTAATAAAGTTGAAACAGTCTGTACGATGTTCTACATACAGAATAATTCTTTACCGTAATTCACTTGTCATTATTATCTTCTATAATTATCGAATTTTATGCGATATACGCATTGTAATTGCCTTCAAGCAAAAATATAAATAATAATATATACTTCTAAAATAAACAAACATCCAAACATCTTGTAATTGCCCGTATAGCTACTGTTGAGTAGGATGCTGTTTCAATGATTTGTTCCAAATAACAACACCATACAAAATGATCTGTTTCATCTGAGCTCACGCAGATTCCAATGTCTCTTGCGTGCATAAAGACTAAACAGTAGACGAGAAAATGCGTTTAAGCATTAAATATAGACATCTAAATTGTTTCTGCGTATGCTGATATATATATATATATTATATATATATATATATATATATATATATATAGAGAGAGAGAGAGAGAGAGAGAGGAGAGAGAGAGAGAGAGAGATTCGTCATACAACGTGTGATAGCACGTACGATACCCTGCCCTCATCAGCTGCCAATTAGGAGTGATAACACGGTTTCGGTAACTAAGGCAGGACTGCCACTTCCTAGCGCTACTAAACAGCTTTCGCCACCGGACAGGGTATTAAAAATAAGATAAATAATGCAGAGAAGAAATTATTAGATCCGTTCATCGAAGTTTTGTTATCAGTGCAGTTTTTAAAAACGCATTTGCTTTAGCGTTGACTTGATTATTATATATATATATATATATATATATATATATATTTAATATATATAATTATTTATATTTTGCTTGAAGGCAATTATAAATGCATGTATCGCATAAAATTCGATAATTATGAAAATAATCTTGACAAGTAAATCCCGCAAAGGATGGCTCGCTATGCAGAACACCGTACAGACTGTTTCGACTTTATTAAGTCTCTTCAGCGATGTATACTAACGACTCCCCTCCGACAGGAAATCGAAACCGGGACTTCACAGGCATAGTCAGAGACCATATCCGTTCGGCCGCCGGTACATAGCGAACAATCCCTGCGAAATTAACCTTGTCAATGATACTATTACACGCCCCTGCCATAGTAGGCAAGTGGACGTTTATTTAGTAAACAAACCCGGCCGTAAGCTCTTCGGGCGAAGTGAATAAGATTTTGGATGCGATACATGCATTTATAATTGCCTTCAAGCAAAAATATAAATAATAATTTATTCAACATTGCTTCTATAAAAAACTAACATCCAAAAATCCTATATATATATATATAATATTATTATTATTATTATATTATTATTATTATAATTATTATATATATATATATATAATATATATATATATATATAATATATAATTAAACCTAATGAGTCAGATATACCTGCTTATAGTTTCGCTTAGTGGCTCATCAGGGCAAGAATACGGGCTGTCGTTGGCATGCTGGGTTTTATTTAATGGGTGGGGGATCCGTAACGATAGAATATATGTTTGCGAGAAATAAAATGGGTGTGGAATTTAGGCGTAGAACAGGAGGAAGATAAAAAGAGAAAAATTAAATGAATAGGGAATAAGAAATTTAAAAATATTTTTTGTTTTTTCTTTTATTTATTGATGTATTTGTTTATTGGTTTGTTTTTATGGTAATTTGTTTGGACCACGGGAGAACTAGTTTGTGTAGTAAAAGACGGTTGCTCCAAGTATTTTTATTCAGATTCTTGCCCTGATAAACCACTAAGTGAAATATTAGCGAAACTCTCTCTCTCTCTCTCTCTCTCTCTATATATAATATATATATATATATATATATATATATATATCTCTCTCTCTATATATATATATATATTTATTTCCTCTCTCTCGCTCTCTCTTTCTCTCTCTCTCTCTCTCTCTCTGTCTCTCTCTCTCTCTCTATATATATATATATATATTTTTTATTCTCTCTCTCTCTCTCTCTCTCTCTCTCTCTCTCTCTCTCTCCATCTCTCTCTCTCTATATATATATATTTCTCTCTGTCTCTGTCTCTGTCTGTCTCTCTCTCTCTCTCTTTCCGCATGTTTTCTAATATTTCCTTTTTCTCTGTTAGCTCACTTCACAGTGAATATCGTCCGTATGCGTGAACCAACTCTCTTTGGCAACGCCTACTTCTTTCTCCCCCCCCTTCTCTCTCTCTCTCTCTCTCTCATTCCTCTCTTTCTTATCTCTCTATCTCTATCTCTCTCTCTCTTTTCCCTCTCTCTCTTTCATTCTATGACACTGTTTCTTTAATTTTTCTCTTCCTCCCCACACTTTCCTCTTTTCTTTAATTTCTGTCATTTCTGTTCGTCTTCATTCAGTCACGACACACGATGATTACAGGTTTTTAAAAACATTACAAACAATTGCAGTGCAGACACCAAGGTTCAATTAAAACTCATCTCAATAAGAGAAAAGATCGGATCAAATTAATAGAATACACACACATATAAACATATATAAAGAAGGGGCATTCAAGAAAGAAGATTGCAAACAAGAAAATACACACTATAATATAATATATATATATATATATATATATATATATATAATATAAACAAGGAAATAATGTGTTGATTGAAAAGCAAAGATCTGCGATCAATTGTTAAACGTGTTTGTCGTGTTTACCTTTTTTATATTGTTCGTTTTCCTCCTGTTTATTTCGTTAGCGGAGATGAGTGAAAGAACAAAACACAAAAAAAAACGAGGGGAGAAATAGAAAATTGAGATGACAAACGACGATGACATTGATGAGAATACAGATAAAAAAGAATAACAAAAGCGCGGGAACTAGGGAATCAAAACAAAGAAGGAATCCAGCGAAAAACAACGGATTCGAAAAGAACAGGAAAATAAAGTAATTTGAATTGGAAGATATCAATTCGAGAAAAGCGCTTGGGAAATAAAAGTTAAAAAAAAAAAAAAAGAAACATGAAAAACAAAAAAAAACAAAAACAAAAAAAAAACGCCGGAAGAACGCTCTCTTACTTCCGGTTCCTTCACGGCGCCGAAAGCTAAAAGCTGCGCACGTTGTCTTCTGGCAAACAATTGTCTCATTCTCGTCGAATCTCGCAGAAATCTCGTTTTTATGAAAATCACATTATTCCTTTCCTTCAACTAATTAGAGCAGCAACTCAAGGAATCGAAGTTTTGTGTTAAAATGAAATCTACTTTTCATTGAAATTGAAGGAAAGTGCATTGTTCAAAGAGCGCGTTGCGAGTTTGTACAGAATTTCCCAAAATAGCTGCAGATAATTAGAAAATGTGTGAATTGTAAAATTAAACTGCAGGGTAAAACACCACCCTGTCGATGGGGCTAGAATACGCTGTCTGGATCCTCTGCAAAGGAGTAATCCCCCACCCCGCTTCCACCTCCACTAAATGAGGGGTATCCTGTGTATGACACTAAACTGAAACTTGATAGTGATGCTCCAGTTCGGGAGATCTGGAAAGCATGGAGGATCCCATCATTGCCATTACTCCCAGGTCCACTCTAGTCTGTAGTGGTAGTACTTGTTTAGTCTCATCTATGAGTGAAATAGATATTATTTGTATTTGATAGGAATGCTTAAAATGTTATAAACAAGCAGATTATTTGTATTAATTCTAGTTCCCTATGATGGTTATAAATTATTTGTAATAATACTGACTACTTATAATGGTTACTTGAAGCTATAATTCTTCACAAAGGATTATTATTATTATTTATTATTATTATTATTATTATTATTATTTACTCTTTTGAGTTTTCACATCAGCGTTAGCTGATGGATTTTCAGAGGAGTCTGAGTGACAGCAAGTCTCCTCAGGTCTCCAGGACTCACCTTCCCAACCCAGTCGTGTCTAGTTTTGTACTCCCGTTGAGCTAGTTTGCTACATTCGCAGTGTACATGGTTTACAGTCTCATCTCTATTACCGATAGTCTACATTTACTATTTTGTTGGGTCTTATCAATTTTCGCTTTGATATAGTTTGTCCTTATGGCATTATTTTGTGCAGCAATTATTAGTGACTCAGTTTCTCTTTGAGGCTTCCTTTTCTCAACCATGTCCAAGTCTTTTGCAACCTCTTTGATTTGTCGTTTGAAGTGTCCATATAATTGTTGTTTCCCCATTTTTGTTTTCTAGTCTTTGTTGTTCTTCTGTTTGTCCATCTGTCACATCTACTATTATTGGCCGCCATAAGTAATCTGTCTTTGATCTTTCTTGTGTAGTCTTCGAGTTGTTAGATTGTGGTTTAAACGCAGTCTTCTATATAAGACCTCTTCCCTCTTCCTTTCTTGACACATATAATCTATCTCTATCGTCTCTAGGGTGGAGAGCCTTGTGCATGGTCATTAATTTTCTCGTCCTTTTATCAATCTGTCTGAGTTCTTCTTTTGTCCATTTTAAGAATGGTCCTGAGTATCTTATAATGGGGACGGCCCAGGTATTGATTCCTTTGATCAGATTTCTGCTGTTAACTTTGGTTACTAGTAGTTTTCTAGTTCTCCTGAGATATTCTTTTTTAACTTTTTTTACATTTCTGTTTGCTTGATATTGTCCGCTTCTAAAATTACTAAGTATTTGTAACTTTCATTTAGTATTTGTAACTTATATATATATATATATATATATAATATATATATATATATATATATATATAATTGATAATTGAATTAAATTAACATCACCAGACAACTCGTCAAACACCATGTGCGACATCAGCTGTTTCAACCTCCTTAGGTCTCATCAGCATACCACAATCTCCGCCACTAGAGATTAAACCAGCAACCACAAAGTGAAGAGCGGAATCTCTACACCTAGGCCACCAGCCCACGCCACAAACTGAGAATGCCAAATCATCTAGTCAATGGTAATTCACGCGCAGCCACCTAACCTGTATTTGTCCTGACGCCTATCGCAGGATTACAGAGGACAAGGTCACCTCCAGGGCAACGACTTCCCAATTCGGGGCTCGCATCTACAGCACTCAACCTCATGGGCAAGGAAATACATATTTAATTATGCATATATATATATATATATATATATATATATATATATATATATATATGCCTGGTTCTTGAAAAATATCATTTAGGTTGGGGTTGACTTTTTAAAATGTCCCAAGGGTTCTTGATTATTTGAGCTAGTGGTGGGAGATAGTTATTAAATGTTGTTACGAGGGTGATACGAGTTAATTTTTTTTTGTTTTTAGTTTTACAGTATCCTGCCAAGAGATAGAAATGACTTTATTTTTCAAGTTTGTTAATTAACGCATGGGAATGTTCCGATATTGAGAACTACTATTTAAATTGTAGCTTTGACCTTTAAGGTCGTTGTTGTCTCTTTATATTTTTTTAGTTTAATTGCTTGTGAATAGAGGGAGCTGTTTTTTTTTTTAGATGTTTGGGGTAAGAGAATTTAGAATAAAGATAGTTGCGTAGGTTTGTGGGTTTTGTTTGTAGTTGTCTGTTCTTATCAATATATATAATAAGTCGTCGGGGTGGCCTAAAGTCAGTATCAGCCAATCAGTGAGGGAGTCTACCCCTTTTCACTAGCGCTAGACCAAGGAGATTGATTTTGCGTCTGGGATGAGCGCCACACCAACCGCATAGATCCCTGTGCTACTCATACACTGAGTTGGCGAGGGCCGGTATCGAACTAGAAACCTTGTGGTTACTAGCCGAACGCTCTGCCGACTGAACTAACCCGGGCCGGGTTAGTTCAGTTAGAATATAAAAAAATACAATTGTTGTGTTGGCTTTTCGTGGTTATATTTAAGTTGGTTACTAAAATGTTAATTTTGCCTCTCCGTCTATGTATATGAAGATTATATTATCAATTCACTTGCGTAAAATAGGCAGTCATTCTTAATTTCAGTGAAGATGTACAGGTTTTTAAACATATCCATGTAAATGGTCACATGTGCGTGGGTTGCAACAGTATTCGTGGCGCATCCTTTTGTTTGTAAGAAGTATCGACTGTTAAAGTTAAGTTGTTTTAGTGTTAAAATGTGTGGCATTAGTGTTGTTATTATTTCTGTGAGAGGGATTTTTGTTATCTTGTTTAAGTAATCACCTAGGCTTAAAGTCCCTTGTTCTGTTTGATGTCAGAGTGTATGTATATGACATCCATTTAGACCAGAATCGCTTCTCGTGGTAATTGTTTTAACCCTTTTGATTTTGTTGAGGAATTTCGTCGTATCACGTATGCAGGACTTTATTTCCTCAACAAGTAGTGTCTGTAATAATTTACGTTTTTGGATAATTTGGTTGTGTGACATTTGAGGAAATTAATGGTCTTCCAGGGTTGCTGTTTATATGCATTTTGTGAAACAGATAGAAGCAGGCAGGTTTTGCAATGATGGGTTTTAATAGCTATCTTTTTTTTGCCGTTTATATTTTTTCCGAAGATGTCATTTAATGAATTTACAATGATTTTCTGATGCAGACAATTTATTATTATTATTATATAGTTTTACACACCTGCCGTAGCTGGTGGTTCACTGGAGGCTGAGTGACAGCAAGTCTCCTCAGGTCTCCAGGACTCTTCTGAGTATTCTAGCCGATCTCCAAAAGGCTATAGTTTGGATGGTCTCGATTCTTCCTCTGATTTCCAGTTCACCCAAATTCTTTTCCAGAGCTTTGGGTATTATTCCAAGGGAACCAATTACAATTGGTACGCCCTTCACCTTCATGTTCCACAGCCCCTCAGTTCTCTGGCAAGGTCTAAGTATTTGTCTATCTCTTCGCTTTCTTCATTTTCACTCGGTGGTCGGCTGGGTCAGCAAAATCCACGAGATAACAGGTTCTCTTTTTCTTGTCAATCAATACTAGGTCCGGTCTCCTGACCGGGGTTAGGTAATCCGTCTGTACATCGAAGTCCCAGAGAATACTGTGCGTCTCGTTCTCAAGGACAGGTTTATGTGTGTGCATATACTATTTAGTTTTATGGTGAAAATTGAATTTCTTGCACAGTTCCCGGTGGATCACCTTTCTTACAGAGTCGTCCCTAGTCTTGTATTCTCTTCGTGCTAGTTTGCTGCATTTGCTTATTATATGATTGACTGTTTCGTCTTTATTATTATTATTATTATCTCCTTTTGAGTTTTCACATCAGCATTAGCTGATGGTCTTTCACTGGAGTCTGAGTGACAGCAAGTCTCCTCAGGTCTCCAGGACTCTTCTGAGTATTCTGGCAGATTGCAGCAGTGCAGTGTTCTGAATGGTTTCAATCCTTCCTCTGATATCCAAACTTTCCAAGCCCTTTTCTAATCCTTTTGGGACTGTTCCAAGTGCACCAACTACAACTGGTATCACTTTCACTTTCATATTCCATAACTTTTTCAGTTCTCTGGCAAGGTCCAGATATTTGTCAATTTTTTTAATTTTTTTTATTTTTATTATTATTATTATTATTATTATTATTATTATTATTATTATTATTATTAAATAGGTCACTTAAAACTATATACCAGAGTTACAATCCAATACTAATAAATTGAAAACAGATCTGTTAGGGTCTGGGATGAGACCATAAAAGGTACTACCTCTCACGTCAGAATTGACCCGGGAGTAATGATAACAAACAGGTACTTCACACTCCTAGAACTCCAAAACTGGAGTCTCAACATCGGATGCAGTTGAATCTTACAATCAGGATACCCGATTTGACAGAGCTAGAATTATCAAATTAAAAATATATATTTTGAGTAAAAGGGTCGAAACAGATACAAGAGTGTCCACAAATGATGAAGGACGTAATCTTTTGTTTTACCAGAGTGCGAATTATGTGTATCAAGAATTGTTATATAAAGCTATAATGACTTACAAATGATCATTATTATTTAATAGGAATCGTTACTTGAAACCATAAAGTTGCATTCAGAAAAAAAAAGACTGACTTCGGCATTAAACGAGGGTTGATATGCCGTAAAGCCAACCAACCAAAAATAAACAGACAATGAGATGTTAGGTAATTGTATCATCTATTAAATTTCAATGTTAAATACCCAGTAAATTTCCCCGTTGATGTAAACAGTCATGGACGACTCTTGAATAAAAGCCGAACCTCTTATATAGAAATCGTAGGCAAAAAGAGACGTTGAAAACTGAAAACGATTCCAATATATTTTTATTAAATTTCAACTTATTTTATTTTTATTTTATTCTTTCTTTGGCATCGCCGTTAATTGCTTGCCTTCTTTTACGGCGAAACATTTGAATGAGCCTTCGGGGCTTCTTCCTTCGCGCACTCTCTTCATTTTCTCATTTTAAAAATTTTTCTTGGCGTGTTCACACTTATTGTTTAGCGCTGTTGTTTCTTGAGTTGCTTTTTGAATTTCTTGTCTCCATGTTTTGTTTGCAATTTCTTTAGACTTTTTTTTTCTTTTCTTTTTTGTTTTCATTTCAAGCTTTGTATTCCAATGCGATAAGAGATTTTGTTTCATTTTTCGAACGTTTTACTTTTGTCTTTTCCTCGTTTCTATTAACATTTCAAGATTTTCTAAACTTTTAGATTTATCATGCATATATTTAATTATGCATAATGGAAACCTACAGATTGATAGATAGATAGATAGATAAATAGAGATAAAGAGAG
>CM042161.1:44639710-44680836 GCA_023376005.1 Doryteuthis pealeii
AAAAAAAATTAAAGTCGTCGGGGGCGGCCTAATGTCGGTATCAGCCATGCAGCGAGGGAGTCTATCCCCTTTTCACTAGCGCTAGACCAAGGAGACTTTTTTGGAAACAAACTTTTTTCATGAGCTTATTAATATATTTGTCTCTGAGCTCGATCGTACCTCACAAATTTTACTCAACCACAAAATTTAAAAATCGACCAAAGCTAGAAAATTCGGTAAGTTGGTACTCGCAAGTCACGCATTCACAGGGTAACTTATCTATCTATATAGTTGTTCATACGTTAATCTATGTATCTATCTATCTATCTATTCTCTCACTCCTCTCTCTCTCTCCTACTATATATATATATATTAATATATATATATATATGTTGCCCTTGTGTGCTGTGTGATGTGTGTTGTGTGTGTGTTGTGCGTGTAAGTACTACACAATATATATATTAGTTTTGTATATATTATATATATATATATATGTAATCTACATGGATACTCTTATCTTGAAACCTTTAGGTTTCGATGCACATATTTACATAGAACATATTATGTCCAGCGCTAAGGAAAACATTTTTGTAAATTCGAAAAATCGAAAAGATATGGACAATTGTTTATATCTTCTTAAATATAGCATTAAAATCTACAATTTTTCTATCTGTAATTTATATTTGCCTGTTAAGCATTTGCTCCTTAACATAAAACATTGTGAACCTAAAATAATGCTGTGTGGATATGGATAGAAGTTCGTTTCATTAAATATTGAAGGTCGAAATGTTGGTGTCCTCCCAACGAGCCATTCTCTCTCTAAAAAGAGAGAGATGCTTAGCGTAAATGCCTTGGGAAGGTATAAATCCTACTCTCCCTCCGCTATGGGTAAAAGGCAGGGTCAGACTGGACTCTTTTAACCATGGCTAGGTAACCATCTAGGAGAAGGAGAAACTCCGAATTTCATAACTGTTGACTCCGCTAAAAGAAATTGACCTTTGTGTACATTCCTGCTCGTGTGGAGGAGTTGGTTAAATATTATATGTTGTATTAGAAGAGAACGAAGTCATACGAAGTTTCAAATGAAAAACATAATTGTATAACTGATTACAGTATTTTAACATAAAACATTCGTACGAGGTGTTCAAAATAAATATATAAAACTAACGTTAGCCAGTTATCTTTTTATCTAACAACTATTTTTTCTATCATTGATCAGCTGATAATTAATTTGATTAATTGACTATTGCAATTAATTAGTATTTTCATTAATTGTTCATACATAGAAAGATTATAAAAATTGATAAAATTGAACTGGAAAAATTCCTCCTTGGAAACTATTAAGGTTTATCGCAGTGTTAAACATTTCTCTTTGTTTTTTTACTGTCTATCATCATGGTTTTCAAATGTTTTGGAGCCAGCAACCGCTTCTTAATTTTCCGGGTCTATCATATTTCCACCATATAAAAATAAATGAATATATTTAAAAAATATTTAATTAAAATGTCATCCAATAATTTGTACCCGAGTATGACATTGCAGTGAGAGGAATGTGCTTGTCTTGCTTCTGACAAATTTTTCAATTCTTTTGTCAAATATACATTTTCTTTTTTATTTAGTTTTCATAATCTGTTAATGCGCAATGAAAAGAAGTTGTAGAATTTTGACTGCTTTTAAGACAAATGGCTACTCAGAAGCCTAATGAGAACAAAACTAATGATGTGGACCATATGGTGTTTGAGTCATTAGTCCGGGAAAGGTTCTGAGTATAGGTAAGGAAAGTTTGAGGATTGGTGGTCAGAAAGGACACGGGGAATTGTTTTTGAATTGAAGAGGAATGATTGACGTGGCGTAGGGAAGAAAGGAAGAGCTAGGGGTGATTGTTTTTTGAGAGATTGTAGCCTGGCGGAAGGGTTAAGACAGGCTTAAGACAGGCTGATGCCTGGTCTCTGCCGTAGCGGGTGGTCATGGGCAAAATAAATAATTTAACTACTTGATCAGTACAAAAGATGTTTTTGTAATTCATTAATTTAAACAAGCAAAACGCACTAGACACAAGATACCACCGTAAGTAGATGTAGAAGGGCAACAAGAAAGAAAGAATAGTAAGTCTAATCCGCTGTCGTCTGTCTGTCTGTCTCTCTGCTGTGTCTCTCTGTCTCTCGTCTTCTTCTCTCTCATCATCATCTCTCTCTCTCTATTAATATATATATATATATATAATATATATATATTATATATGAAAGAACTTTCAAAAGAACACTCACTTGCTCACAATTAGGGATGTCAATGTGGTATGTGTCCCTATCAGATGGATAGTTAGACTTGAAAATGTATTGAATAAAATTATTCAGAACTATAGAATAGAACGTTAATTTATAGAACTTCGGAAAAATTATTTCAATTAAGTTAGTTTATTCAACTGTTCTCATATTTTCGGAAGCCTTTTGCTCTTCATGAACAACAATTTTTGCAAGATAATTAATCGGTTATATTACATATTCTATAATTGAACCATTATTGTTATCTTAATACATTTTATCAATTAATCATATATTCATATAAATAAATTATTCTTTTACATTTGAATTTGTCTTTTGTGTTTTGTTGGTTTTGTTTTTATTGATGGAAGAATGTGATATCTGAGGTATGGGATTTTTATTTGAAGTAGATTGTTGAAACTGTTTTTTTTTTAACAATTAAATAAATCACTCTAGTAGTGCTATCTTAATATTTTGAAATATCAAAAGTAAACTTTTCTTGTTTACCTTTTATTTTGGTTGAATAAATGGAAAAATATTGAATATAGCTTACAGTTTTCCACATAACTAATGAAAATGACAATTTATTAAGAATTACTTTTCCAAAATAATTATTCCTGACGAGAGGAGACTTCAGAGAAAGAAACAATACAATCTTTGACATTAGTATCAACACTGGTCCTCCTGGCTGGAATAGAGTGATCCGTATTTATCTTTGACGTCTCTGAGAATTTCATTCTCAAGAACAGATTCTGGTTTATGCAAATCATTTTTTGTATTAATGGTCAAAATTTTAATTTTTTTTGCATAATTCGCAAGTGATACTTTTTCCAACCCAGTCATGCCTAAATTTTGTTATCTCGTTGTGCTAGTATGTCTACATTTCTCTTAATATATAGTTTATTATTATTATTATTATTTTATTATTATTATTATTATTTATTATATTTAACATCCTTTTCACATGAGTCTGAGTGACAGCAAGTCTCATCAGGTCTCGAACTCTTGAGTATTCTGGCAGATTGCAGCAATGCAGTGTTCTGAATGGTTTCAATTCTTCCTCTGATTTCCAAAACTTTCCAGACACTTTTCCTAACTCCTACCTTTTGGGACCGTTCCAAGTGCACCAACTACAATTGGTAATTTGCCTTCATATTCCAAACTTTTTTAGTTCTCATGGCAAGGTCAGATATTTGTCCATTTTTTTCATTTTCCTTTAGCTTCACCGCTGTGATCTTGCTGTATGCAAAATCCACCAGTTGACAAGTTCTTTCTTTTTTGTTTATCAACACTAGTTCTAGTCTTCTTGCTGGGATAAGTGATCCGTTTTGATTTCAAAGTCCCAGAGAATTTTATGCGTTTCGTTCTCAAGACAGATTCTGGTTTATGCATATAACGATTTTGTTGTATGGTCAAAATTTAATTTTTGCATAATTCAGTGGATTCCTCCCACCCAGTGTGTCTAGTTTTGTATTCTCGTTGTCCTAGTTTTTGGCTTTTCGCAGAGTAACATGGTTTACAGTCTCATCTCTATTACGCTAATCTACATTATTATTATTATTATTATTATTTTATTATTATTATTATTAATTGTTGTTGTTTACCCCTTTTTGAGTTTTTACATCAGCATTAGCTGATGGTCTTTCACTGAGTCTGAGTGACAGCAAGTTCCTCAGGTTTCAGGATCTTTGAGTAATTCTGGGCAGATTTGCAGTGTGCAGTGTTCTGAATGGTTTCAAATTCTTTCCTCTGATTTCAAACTTTCCAACCCTTTCCCACATGATTTATTATTATTATTATTATTATTATTAAATTTTTATTATTATTTTATATTATCTACTCTTTTTTGAGTTTTCGCATCAAGTGTTAGCCGATGGTTTTTCACCGGAGTAATTATTCCTCCTTTGAGTTTCACATCAGATTTAGCTGATGGTATTTTCACAGAAGTCTGAGTGACAGCAAGGTTCTCAGGTCTCAGGACTCTTTCTGAGTATTTTGGCAGATTGCAAGCAGTGCAGTGTTCTAAATGGTTTCAATTCTTCCTGATTTCCAACTTTCCAAAACCCTTTTCCAATCCTATAATTATTATTAATTATTATTATGATTATTATTATTATTATTATTTATTTATTATTATTATTATTATTTTTATTAATGCCCTTGTTGTGTTAGTGCTTGTAATTATATTTTCATTCTTGTGGGAGGTAAAAACAACGTCATAAACAGAACAGTCAACAATCATCCGTGTCAACAGACGCAACGCGACGCCATTGCGAACTTTCGCCTCCAACGAACCGAAACAACCTGTGTCACACACCTGATCTCTCACCCTAATCTTACATGTCCGCTCTTGGCAGCCAACTTCAAAATATGTGTTGGTCGGTCTGCACCCATCGTGGCGCCAGTCGGGTGACACACCTTTAATATTATTAAGGTGTTCTTTTGTTCAGCAAACCCAAAGAGGAACGTTCTGTCTTTTCACAGTCATTCCTTTCAACAATTCTAGTCCTTGTTATTTTAATTATAAAAGGTGAATAGTCCCATGGAGGGATGATCAGTGACAATACACTCAGGCTTATATCTTCTTAGTCTAACCTTTCACCGACTGATTTGTGTAACTATGAAGTATCATCATAATTATATATACTAGCAATATATGCACCTCGGGTGCAAGTATTAATGTTTTAAATAATAAATAATCATGATAAATTAGAAAGGCTAATGAAACTGAATAAAGAATCAGATGAAAATGATTTGGAACAGAGGGGTTATATGCAGGAAAATATAGAACGACTTTGAAACTAACCTCTTCGCACATTTTCCCTATCCGTCTCTTTTCATGGTAAAGTTTTCTCTAATTTTAACAATTTAGTTAAATATAGGAAGTAAACAGATATACATGTTATTTATCATTTTGTTAAATAGATTTCTGTTAGATTTATCCGAAGATTTTTGCTCATATTTCATAACGATAAACCAAATACAATTAGAAATCAATATACATGCATATATTTATTATAATCAATTATTTTTAAGATCAATATGCAAATTAGGCTTGTCCATTCACACTGTAAACCGCTATTTCTGTTGTAATCATAATATAATTGCATGTATCAGTTGAATGTAGATTTGTAACAGTTTAAATGATGTAATAACAATTTATTACTAATGAATTGAGGTTTAAATAAAAATAAAATCATGGAAATTGTAGTAAATACTAAAGGAATTGTGGACTTTGTATGAGCTAATATAGTTTCGGTTACAGACAAGACAAACCCACCGCATCTCCATTATAATAAGATATAGTATTATATATACTATGTGTGTGTGTGTGTGTGGTGTGTGTACAACTATATATGAATATTTTAAATGGTATATTATGATATATTCCTGCTATGGTAATTTTTTAAATGCTTATGACCCTTTGTTTGGTTGCCCGGGTATATATATTTACAACCCCTCCGCATCGAGCAGGAGGGACACAAGGTCAAAATCTTAAGCGGGTTCAACAGGTTTTGAATTTCAGATTTTCCTTCTCCTAGACAGGTTGCTACCAGGGTTAAGAGAGTCCAGTCTGCCCTATATTTTATCCATAGCTGGAGGGAGAGTAAGGATTCATACCTTTACCAAAGGTATTAGCGCTAAGTGAAATGCAATTACACAATCCAATGATTTGAACTCGGGGCGACGAATCCATTCCATGACTTTAACCATTACACACACGGCGATTCTCAGGTATAAATATACCTGGTCAAAATATCAGCTGCTTCCACCTCTTAGTTTTGTAACATAACAGGTCACATGTAATAATCTGTCTCATAGCTAATCTCGCATGTTGTTTAAAAGGTGCAGATTGAACAAAAAGAAAAACAGCATATAAAGACAAAACATGAATAAATACGTTTTCTTAATTTTTCATTCTATATCTTTAAAATAACACGTTATCCACAGAGAGAACTCTTCTCGTCAACAGATTGATTGGTAAATCAAAGAACTCGTCAGAAATTTTATTTTTTCAAAATTAGATAAATTCGAGGTTATTCAATACAATGTGGTTTTTTTTTTCATAAAGAAGGAGACTTCCACACTCGACGTATGTCACTAAAGCCAGTAGAACGAATTCACATACCTAGGTAGTAATATCTCATCCAAGAAAGTGATGTTTAATACACCGAATAGGAAAAGCATGGTCGGCCACAACAAATAATCAGTCACGGGTAGATACATACGATGCGCTGAGATTTTTTGGTATATAAGGTGGTGTGATAGACGCCTGCTTTTATTTATAGACTCGCCCGGGAATCCTGGGTTAAACTCTTGGCAATCATGGGAGTACTCTGCTGATGAAATAATATTTATAGGCAGCTGTACTAGTCATACTAATCATAACTGCTTTTAACGCTTTCGTGGAAACCTGACGGACATTAGGATTGAATCACATGGACCTTTAACAATACGCGGATAGGACTTATTTCACTTACCAAAGGATTCCATCACAATCAGGACTTACTTACTTTTCAGCCCTTTTCAACTGGACCAAGGATGGCAATTTTAAACTTAACATGGTGTTATCCGGAAAGTAGAAAGAAAAAATCACTAATTCCAACATGCTTATTATTTAGAAATTAAAATTATGGAGCCTATGTTGTTATTTATTTAGCTTGTTTTATGGCACATAGTGTCTAGGTTGTTTAGAACCTTACTGTTCTTTAAGTGGTCACCAATTAAGTAATATCTTATCGCGCAAAAGCGATGTTAATACAAGAATAGGAAAGGCATGGTCCGGCCACAAACAAATTATAAAGTCATATGGAAATCGACTCATTGACAAGTTAAAGCGACAATTCTTCCAGGTGTGGTTATAGCAGTATGCTGTTGGCTGCACCAACTTGGACATAACCGATGCTCTTGAGAATAAGCTAGAAAGGAGCAGCACAAGAATGCTTGCGTGCAGTCCCTTGAAAATCGTGGAAACAGCACCTACAAAGGAAGCAGCTGTATTGCCACGTGCCCTCATGCTCACGAAACACCCGGGTGAGGATGGACAAGGCACGCGGGAACACTGTGGGAAGAAGACGAGCACATAAGCGACGTTTTCCTGTGGAAGCCAACACATGGACATGCTAATCTGGGGCCGCCCACTAAGGACCTACATTGACGCAACTATGCGAGATGCCGGATTCCTGCGCAGAGGACTCCTTGCGACAATGATGATAAGGAAGGTTGTCGAAAGATTTCATGATAATCCGTGCTAAATTGCGCGACACATGGTGATGATGATGATGATTACAATAAATTTGAGGTGAATTTTTCCTAAGGAGTTACGCAATAGGATAGGCATTTTTTAGCAGTTACATTTTTTTCTAGATATCAACTGTGATGGGTCTGTTTCATCGTTTAAAGAGACTGTCAGCCTAGCTTTCTTTACTGACACCTGTACAGGATGATTACCTGGTTTACAAAAAATATTTTTTGTCTGAGGCAAGAATGTGAATAAGTCGTTTTTTTTACTAATTTGGGGTGTTGCTGATTCAAATTATAAACAGTTTTGCTCTATCACTCTAGTTTTCTGTTTTTAAATAGTCCATTTTAGTATATACTGAGTAATATACGTGCTTATTTAACAGTTTGCAGCAACTTATTACATATAAACAGGATAGACAAAGAACATTGACAGAATAATATACCTGGATACACAATGTACCCAATTTCATACTACGCGCAGCAGTTAGAAGTGGTGTTTCTTAGAGTTTCTGCTGTATTTTCGCTCGGGATGTACGCCAAGAGCATCCAACAAAGTAAAATTAAATCATATGTAGGAGGCAATAAATGTACAGTCCGTTGAAAATTGTAATACAAATATACTCTCAAAAGATTGTGTAACACAATTGTCGGGGACAGAATCCTCCCTGCGCTGCTTAGGGACGACAACCTCCCGCGGCTGACTGCCAGTGCACTATGGCCTGTTGATTGAGACGTGTTGGCTACGCTTAACTGCAAATCCGTCTTGATATATATTATATATATATAATATATATAATGTAATGCTATCTCTTACATTTGAGTAATAATAAAAAGAAGACATAGTCACACAATATTATAAAAATTAACTCTGATGCATATTACACCTTTATGTACAGTATGTTACAAAATGTACAGTATGCATTCTAAAATACTAGAGGTGAATGGTAAAAACGGATTTCCAATCTGATTCAGCAACCCAAATTAGGTTAAAACAGCTATTTTTTGTAACTTGCCTCAATTTCTTTTGCTAACCAGTGTTATTTACCGGATAGCCTTCTTTACTGACCTGCTGTGTCAGGAACTGATTATTACGGATAGTCAATAGTTTCATCGGTCTATGAACATTATCAAACAAATAGCCAAATATGTTATATATATATATTATAATGAGAAAGTAAATACAACAAGCGATGTTGTTTGATATGGTTTTTTTAGGCGACAATTTTTCGGGAGAATATGTGCTTAATTGAAGTCGTACCTAATTTTGAAAGTTAATTAATAAAAGTAATTAATTAATTAGGCGGACATACCTATTTAAATTTAAGGCTAAACAATATCGAGAAAAATAATCTCTTTATGTACATTCGGCCTATTAGGCCTCATCAGGCAGAGCTATAGATAGGAAGACCGCCTTGTGCGTGATTTGGAAAATTAGGTAACGACTTCATATTAAGNACACACACAACACACACACACGCAACACACACACACACACACACATATATATATATATAATATATATATATATATATATGAACCAATTTAAACAGATTTTTTTCAAATAATTCAATCCTAAAATAAGGAATAATTTAGTTTAATTTTTCGTGCCATTAACACTAAACAGTAAAAAAAAACCTTAAGGAAGCAAAACTTGATTAACTCAGCTTTAGTAAAATAATATTATATATATATATATATATATATATATATATTATATATATAAGCACAAAGCGAAAAATGGCCCTGCTGCTAAAAACAACAATTCTGCTCCGTTCGTCATCTTCCAGTGGATAAGAAAGGATAACAAGTGTATATCTAAGCAAACTAAGGTACCCTTTCTGAACATTTCCATCTGAAATGCAAAGATGACAGACCACCCGGACGCTGGTCAATGGAAAAAGGGTAGACGGAAAATGTCGCCTGCCACGTCTTATCACGGTGAGCAATCCTTCCTTAACGCTCACTAGGGCCATATTGGCGGGAAGAGAATTGGATTTGCTGACAGATTCAAACAAACCTGGTTGTATCGACATAAGGGTTCTTTGTCCTTTTATAACTGTTGAAGGTTGTATCTTGTTCTCAATTCAACTCACGCGTCATTAGGACATTGTCGCCAGAATTGAACAGATAAGAATCCATATTTGCTCAGTGCAATGCGTACAAACATTATTACTCAGCCTTGTACTTGTGAATAAATGAACACCATCATACATATATAAAGGGCAGTTGTGTGTATATGTGTATGTCCGGAGGAAACTTCCAAATAAAACAATTAACGACAAAGTATGTATATAATATATATATATATCATTCGTCGTGTAATAAAAGTCACTAGAAGAGGAATATTAACCTACCCTAAACAAATCGTAAAATCTAAGAAGTCCGTTTGGTGTAGAGGTTATGGAATCGGCCTGTCAGCTTTGGCAGTCCGGTTTCAAATCCGCACAGGGCGGTCTTCCGATCTATAGCTCTGCTGATGAGGCCTAATAGGCCGAAATGTACATACAGAGATTGATTTTTCTCGATTTGTTTAGCCATACACATAATAGGTATTCCCGCCTAATTCATTATTAATTAATAATTTTCAAAATTAGGTACGACTCCAATTAAGCACTTATTCTCCCTAAATTATCGGCAAAAGCCATTCTAAACAAACCGTGTTTACAACTTATCATATATATATATATATATATATATATATATATATATATACTTATATATACTATAAAACTTTAAGTTTTAATTTAATGAAATATTATATCAAATTAGAAAGGCGAATGAAACTAAATAAGAATGCAGATAAAAAGATTTGAAGCATAGAACAACTGTAACTTACTCGTCCATCACTTCCGTCTTTCATTGCTATTTTTTTCTAATTTAACTATTTAGTTAAAATAGGAAGTAAAGAATAATATTACAGTAATTTCTTCTTGTTAATGGATTTCTTTTAAGATTTATTGAAGAGATTGTTGCTCATATTCATTAAGATAAAACCAAACAATTAGAAATCAATAATTCTAAACACATATTTATTAAAATCAAATTTTCAATATCAATATGCAAATTAGCTTTCCTGTTCACATTGTAAACTGCTATTTTGTTGTATATAAATACAATTGAATGTTATCAATATGTAGATACGGTCAACAGTGTTAATAATGTCAAACAATTTTATTAATAATTGAGGTTTAAGATAAAATGAAAATCATGGGGAATGTGACGTAAATAACTAAGGGAATTGTCCATTGAGTAGTAATATAGTTTCGGTCACAGATAGAAAAACTCACATTATAATAATACTCGATTATAAATAAGATATATATATATTATTATATATATAATATATATTAATATATATAATATATATATATATAATAATTTGAACTAGCTAAATGATAATTTACAGAAAACAGGCTCTCTCGGATCTTCATAGATATATGTGTATTTGTATATATGTATGTATATGTGGGGGGTGTATAAGTGTGTGTATATGTGTGTGTATATGTATATATCTGTATATGTATGTATAATATATTGTGTGTATGTATATAATATATATATAATATATATATATATATGTATATGTGTGTTTAGCTAAATGATAATTTACAGAAAACAGGCTCTCTCGGATCTTCATAGATATATTGTGTATTTGTATATATGTATGTATAAGTGTATGTATATGTGTGTATATGTATATATCTGTATATGTATGTATATATATATATGTGTGTATGTGTATATATATGTGTTTATGTGTGTGTGTGTATATATATATGTATATGTGTGTGTATGTATATGTATAAGTTTGTCTATGTATGTAGGGGTGTATATATTTGAAGCGACATGGAAAGAAATGAAAATAAATTAAGTTAAACAAAAACTACTAAATAAGTGAACAGAGGTGGCCCTGATTTCTGAATTAATTGAATTAACAGTAACTCCTAACAAATTACTGACAAGCGGTCAGATATCTTTGGTTTTATTATTATTGTTTATTATTATTTGTATTTTTATTCCTCTTTTTATTCACAACTTTTATTACTCTACAGCTGAGCAGGACAGGACAATTTAAAAGGAAGGGAAAAAAATCTGTTTTCAAATGCCTTAAAAATAAAGAATTCATCATTCGCATCTGATGAGTCGGGAGAATTAGACATTTTTGTCAAAGCTCCCTGAAATAGTCTATAATGCAGGATCTCTAAGTCTTTTGTTATTTCTTTAATTATTAATTTGCTCTGTGACTCACACATTGAGCTCTCAAACTGCGACAAGTTGTTAAAAAAAACCTATGTCGTAAGGAAGATTTCTTCTCTGGACTTTTGGATTATAATATATATATATATATATATATATATATATATATATATATTACATTCCCTATCACCAGACCTTGGTTTTTGAGCAAAAATGATGAAGGTTTGATTTATATTAGTGAAGATAATTTAAAAAAATGATATTTAAATGATAACAGCATAGAATTTTTCTGATTTGTTATTTTCAATAGTAGATATGAATTTTTCTTTTTAATGGGGCACCATTCGAGGATCCAACTCGTGATTCAGTAAGAATGGATCTGTGAGATTAATTTCTACCTCTCCATTACCCAGGCAACGCCGGGTTGCCACTTCTAGTACATATATAAATGAACACCATCTATCTATAAAGAGCAGTTGTGAACATGTGAATGTCCGGAGGAAACTTCGAAAATAAAATAATTAACGACAAAGTAAATATATACATATATACATTCACTATCACCAGGGCTTGGTTTTTGAGCTAAAGTAATGAAAATTTTATTTTATTTGGGAAGATATTTAAAAAATTAAAATTTGTATAGTACAGAAGGTAATTGAAATAGGATGTTGATTGATTGAATTAATAGCCCCATTTATATTGTTTTTTTTATTGTAAATCATTTAATTAAAATTTATTACCATATTGTTAAATATTTACGTGGGGATTTTATGGGGAATCCAGTGAGGATCTAACTTGTGATAAGTAATAATGGATCTGTGAGACTAACTTTTGAAGAATCCTCCTTCTACCCAGGCGACGGCGGGTAGCCACTTCTAGTATATATATATATATATATATATATATATATATATATATATATATATATATATATATATATATATTAGGATATGCGCTTAATTGAAGTCCACCTAATTTTGAAAATTAATTTGTTAATAATTAATGAATTTATGTTCAAATGTAAGGCTAAACAAATCGAGAAAATGTCAATCCCTGAATGTACATTTCGACCTATTAGGTCTCATCAGCAAGGTTATAGACATGGGAGACTGCTCCGTGTATGACTCGAAACCTCGACTGTCAAGCTGACAGGCGAAGTCTCTAACCGTTACACTAGCTTGCCCTTGACAGTCGAGGTTTCGAGTCACACAAGGAGCAATCTCCCATGTCTATAACCTTGCTGATGAGACCTAAACGGTCGAAATGTACATTCAGGGATTGACATTTTCCCGCCTAAATTCATTAATTATTAACAAATTAATTCTCAAAATTAGGTATGACTTCAATTAAGCACATATCCTCCAAAAATTGTCGGTTTAAAGCCATATAAAAATAAACACATTTGTTTGTTTACTTAACCTCATATATATATATATATATTATATATATGTGTGTGTGTGTGTGTGTGTGTGTGTGTTGTGTGTATGTATTTACCCAACCACAAAGATAGTCTTTTGTATCGATGAAAGCTGGTTTGAATTTAGAATTTAGAATTTTAGAAGTTTCCTGCTTCTTGACTAGTTAAGTAAGCGGCTTAAAATCGGTATCAGCCAATCAGCGAGGGAGTCTATCCCCTTTTCACTAGCGCTAGACCAAGGAGATTATTTTATAGTCTGAAGTGGAGCGCCACACCCAACATCAACTCCTCGTTTTACCGCACAGATCATTGTACTACTCATACGCTGAGTTGGCGAGCGCCGGTATAGAACCAGGAACTTGTGATTCCTAGCTGAACGCTAAACCGGCCCTGAGCTAAACCGGCCCTTCTTGACTAAATTATTCTTGACTAGTGACTAAATTGGAGAGCATATATATATATATATATAATATATATATATATATATATATATATTCATTGTGTTGTTTCAATCGGTGATATTTTGTAGATGGAAATCTGTTATATAAATTCTTTAAAGATCAATAACCCTCTTGAACCAGCTGATTGATGAGACATATTTATCATCTGCTACAAAAAAATTTAGGGTCCGGGTTAGCTCAGTCGGTAGAGCGTCCGGCTAGAAACAGCAAGGTTCTTAGTTCGATACCGGCCTTCGCCGACTCGTATAAGTGGCACAGGAGCTGTTGGCAGATGTGGCGCTCCACCTCAGACGCAAAAACAATCTCCTTTGTCTAGCGCTAGTGAAAAGGGGATAGACTCCCTCGCTGATTGGCCACCCCGACGACTTTACAAAAAATTGCTAACAGCAAGGTTCTTAGTTCGGTACCGGCCTTCGCCGACTCGTATGAGTAGCACAGATCCGTGCGGTAAAGTAAGGAGCTGATGGCACGTGTGGCGCTCCAGCTCAGACGCAAAACCAATCTCCTTGGTCTAGCGCTAGTGAAAAGGGGACAGACTCCCTCGCTGATTGGCCAACCCGATGACTTTACAAAAATTGCTAGCTTAGATTTTTAATTTTTTACATTTCTTTTAGTGTTTATGTTTGTTTGTTGTTTTTGTTTGTTTATTTTGGGGTTTCTTTTTTGTTCCTTTTGTTTGTTTTTTTGCAAGAAGAATTTTCATTTTTTAATTCTATTTATTTAGGAGACCAATTCCTCAAATGTAAAACTAAAAACACAATGATTAATATTACACTTGCGATCTCCCTACTTCTGAAAGTAAGAAGCGCTATAAGATCTTTTACACAATTTGCCGAAGTGAATTGTTTTTTTCTGACCTCCCAAAAGGCCGGACTAACATAATTTATTTTTTACGTCGGTTTTTTAATGGGGATTCCAGCGTCGATCGAACTCTCATTCAGTTATAATAGATCTGCTAGTCTAGTTTGCTGTTCAAGTAATGTAAACAAGAAAATTAATTAACAAACCAGTTTTTATTATAATAAGACTTTTCTATGTATCGATTTGAAATTAATTTTATTAATTTGTCAGACTAATTGCAAAATTATGGATGGTTTCGTTTGGGAGGATTTTTTTATATTTATTCTTTATTTATATTTATATTTTATTGGAATTTTTTTCTATTTTTTTTCTATTTTTTTTTTTTCTATTTTTTTCTATTTTTTTCTATTTTTTAATATTTATTCTTTATTTTATTGGAATTTACTTCTACTCTTTTTATTTTATTTTTTCTGATTCCGGATCTTTGGTTGTTTTTTATTTTTATTTTTTTAGTTAGTTTTTTTTGTATTTTTCCCTTTTTTCCCTAATTACAAATGATTTAATAGATTAATCTTGAGTATCTAAACTATTGTTTAGTAACGCTATACCACAATCTAAAGTTTTTTTTTTTACAAAATAAGCATCTTTTTTTTTCTTTTTTCTTTTTTTTGTTCCTACCTCATCATCAAATTGTCAGAATGTTGTAGCGGGAGAAGCCCAACGCCGAATCCCGTCGCAAGTAAAAGGCTTCGGGACGTGTGGCGCACGGGTCGAAGACAGCCGTTCGTTTTCGTTTCGCGTAGTTCGGAGTTCCCTCGATCGGGGCCGCCCGCGGCGGGTGCCAGGCCCATTCAGTGTGGACGGCGAGCGACGGTCTTCGATCCGAGAGTCGGGTTGCTTGGGAACGCAGCCCAAATCGGGTGGTAAGCTCCATCCAAGGCTAAATACCGGGACGAGTCCGATAGTCGACAAGTACCGTGAGGGAAAGTTGAAAAGAACTTTAGAGAGAGAGTTCAAGAGAACGTGAAATTCTGCTGTTGTTAATCATGGATCATATATACAATTTGTAGTGGGTATTCTCTCATCGAGTAATGGTTAGCAATGTGGATTCGCAAACTATTACAAGTGAGTTTGAGTCTCACTGTGAGTCCCATATATCCGGCCGTATGTCACAACTAAGCAAAAGGCTTAGTAAATAACTGGTCACCCCACACAGTGTAATGGTTAGCAAGTGAGGTCCACAGAACATCCTTAGTGAGTTCGATTCTCACTAAATTACCCATATTTCTGGCCTTTTGCCACAATTAATCTTAGCTAAGCAAATAACTGCATACTTACAGTGAGATATGATATCAGCTTAGGTTCAAGGAGACTTCAAAAGAGGTAAGAGTAAGATTCATTGCTTGGCGCCCGAGGCACCCCTGAAAGAGAATGCAGATGGAACTAAACAATTTTTTCGCGGATGTCTCAATTTCTGCTGGGTATCTTCCACTCTAAACAGACCATATGTTACATTTTAGCCTCATGGGGTGCTAGATCAATTGTTACATAATTATTAGATTCCTAATACTTATGTACAGTAGTGTAGAAACCAAAATGGCTGTTATAAGTTCAGCCGGCGGCCTTGAAGGATTGAATGACAAGGCTTGACCTCAGTCCTGATCCTCCTTCCGGTGGATACCGTGAGAATCGGTGGAGAAGACCCTCTTCCGGTTTTAGATTAGAGAGAGTTTTAGGCAGATCGGCCAAAGCTACGACGGTGTAAGTCGTGTTATGCACGGTGCCGACTCAATCTGCGTAGGTAGTCTGGTGGGGATTTCCGAATAAGATATGATCTAAGTTAAATCGAAGTCTTGTGTTATTATCTAAAAAAACTACCAGTGACACAGGGCTTCTGATAAAGAGAAATCACCAATGGAAGACCAGACACGAAGTCCCCAAGACGAAGTCCAGACGCTAGAAGAAGTAAAAAGAAGGTATACAACACAATGATCATATACAAAAAGAGGATATTGAACTTCAGATATGAAACAGAATAACTTACTTGATAAAATCCTGTTACACCGAAAATATTACATTTAGATTGTATAAAGGTGTGTTGTATTCGGTTGTTACAAAGATAATGGCCGATTTCAAATACATACATTTATTGTTGAAACATTAACAGTAGAAATGTTAAAATTAGTCAAAATACTATGAGCCTTGGGCAGCTATGCATCTCTGCCATCGATCTACGAGGTCATTTATTCCGCGTTGGTAAAAAGTTATTGGCTGTGATGCAACAAAATCTTTAAATGATGATTCCACCTCTTCTTTAGATCGAAAAGTTTTACCATTTAAAAATGTGCTTAAGTGCCTAAAAAATGACAATCAGTAGGTGAAAGATCGGAAGAATATAGAGGATGGGGTAAGGTCTCGTATCCTAAGTCTGTAAGTTTCTGTACAGTCAATCTTGCAACATGTGGCCGCGCGTTATCGTGGAGGAGAATTGGACCAGGTCTATTCACTAATGCAGGTCTTCTTTTATCCCTGCTATAGATATCACGGATCTTAAATCCAATTTGCAATAGCATGCATGGTTTTCATGAACAGTATATAACGCTGTCTTTATCGTAATCTTTGAGAAGCCCATTTGGCTGTAAACTGTTTTTAATTCCTAATAGACATATTCTTTTCAAGTTTCCCAACTGATAAAAAATTAGACAGATGCTTAAAACGATCATTTACGTGTATCTGAGTTTTATCTTTGTTCCCTTTTGTTTTGGTTCTTTTTTAATATCACGTCGAACATATTTTAATTATTTCAATAGGACATTTAATTACATTAGTATATTTTCCATCAAGAAAAAAACATACACTGAGGTAATTTCATTGATTTTGATGATAAAGCAATTATAAAATATGAAAGTCTCATTAATGTAAGTAATAAGAATGAAAATGATTATTCAATGATACATATTCCATGAGTAAGTATATTTAAAGTAATGTTCATAATTATTCTTGTTATTGCACAAAGAAAGGAATAGCGTATAGCGCCACGGTTATCGTTTTAGGAAATGGACTCGGTGAACAGACATCAAATCCTGGACGAGGCTGTGATACATATTCCATCAGTAAGTATATTTAAAGTAATGTTCATAATTATTCTTGTTATTGCACAAAGGAAGGAATAGCGTATAGCACCACGGTTATCGTTTTATGAAATGGACTCGGTGAACAGACTTCAAATCCTGGACAAGGCTGTGATGCATATTCCATGAGTAAGTATATTTAAAGTAATGTTCATAATTATTCTTGTTATTGCACAAAGGAAGGAATAGCGTATAGCACCACGGTTATCGTTTTATGAAATGGACTCGGTGAACAGACTTCAAATCCTGGACAAGGCTGTGATGCATATTCCATGAGTAAGTATATTTAAAGTAATGTTCATAATTATTCTTGTTATTGCACAAAGGAAGGAATAGCGTATAGCGCCACGGTTATCGTTTTATGAAATGGACTCGGTGAACAGACTTCAAATCCTGGACGAGGCTGTAATCGCGAGCCATGATGGAACCTTGAACCTAACCCTTTATTCAATCCACGGGGAATTAGGTTCAAACTTCTGTGATGGCTCCCGATTACGACAAGAAGGTTCTCAAGTTCGAAAAGAAGGTTCCCGGGTCCGAAAAGAAGGTTCTCGATTCCGTGATGGTTCCAGAGTCCGACAAGAAATACCTGAAGAAGACCGGAAGGCAGATTGGCCGAAACGTTGTACAGATAACAATGAAGATGAGGACAATAGTCTGAATAATGCAGATAATACTAATCATCATGCCTCATCTCAAACATTCAGAGAAATAACACAGAAAATGTTTCAATTAATCTATTCAATTATTTAGGTAAAAAATTAACATCTTTATTTTTGACATGATATTTTATTCCTATAAATTCATAGCATCATTATTCAGTCACCAAAATATTTTCCTTGGTTTTCCATGATATCATTTTACTTTTTAGCTAAATTTTTATTTCATTATATTAGGTTGATCTAAAATTTCCAGTAAATTTGAAATAAAATCTGTTATTCATATATTTTCATAGGACACTACCTAGCGCCAGTTCTGGGGCTCTGGGAAGTTAGATGTACCCCACTTTGACCCGGAGTGGTAGTACTTGTAAGGATTCCATCTATGGGTCAAATAGATATGTTTAAGAAATAAACGTATTCAACAGTACTGTGTGCAAAAGAAATCACCTTAAAATTATTTGCTTATAAATCATATATAGCAAAAATAAAATTTGGCATTAGATAGCCCAATTTGTTATCTTATAATTGCAAATTGAAAAAAGAATTGTCGCAACAAAGCACGGGTACTGCGGCTAGTATTTATCTATCTGTCTATTTGGTTTGGTTAGGTTTGTTTTTTTACGGCATATCAACCTCAGTGGGTCATTTAATGCCGATAAAGTTTTAAATAAAGTAATTCTTAATGGATACTCAATTTTGTTTATAAACTCATGTTTTTCTATTAAACCCATAGATGGGACCCAAACAGGTAATAACACTCCGGGTCAGAGTGAACCAGGGAGCAATGGTGATGAAGGGATGCTCCACATTCCCCAAACCTCCAAAACTGGAACCTCACCATCAGATAGAATCTAACGTCATTCCCAGGACATGTAAACACTCAGCCACCCATATGATAAAAAGGGGTTGGGGCTTGCCATAAGGGCAATAGGGTCGGGTAAATCATCTAGGTACTAGGGCTTGACTTGACTAGCCGATTGATCGGAGGGGGCTTCTCAAACCGCCCGTCTAGCCTAAGAAAGGGCTATCTATCTATCTATCTATCTATCTATCTATCTATATATATATATATATATATATATATATATATATATTCAGTAAATGAAGAAAAACTCTAAACTTGCTTCATTACAATAATTTATTTCAACCGTATTAATACGGCATCTTCAGGTAATCACAAGAACATGCTCTGTCCTTTTACTCACTGGTATTAGGCACATTGAGCTCTCCTTCTGGTCTACCTGCATCAGCTTGGTTAAACCACACATGGAAAGACCCTAACTACGGAAAAAAAACTATATATATATATATATAAATTATATATATATATATATATATATATATATATATAATATATATATATATATATATATATATTTATATATATATATATATATATAATATATATATATATATATATATATATATATATATATATATATATATATATATATATATATACAACGCGCGCAGAATGCTGAAATACATCAATAACGTACACGATATAATAACAGTTGTATAAATAATGAACATAATGAAGTCAAAGCGAATGTTATAATTTAGGTTATGAACATATTAACAATGATAATAATTTTATAAAAACAGCACAATAACTATGGAGTGGTGATAATGTCTTAGCACTGATATTAAAATAAATTATGATCACATTGATAACGATGACGTAATAATATAGGTATTTCTGAAGATAATAATCAAACAATGACATTAAGGAAAATAAGGACACTAACGATATAAATAATATCGGGGATAATTGCAGTGCAATAATTAGGATAGTAAACGACGCCTTTTCGTTAATTATGGCTATAATAATATTTTGTAAAAAACTAATGCTCCATCGACTGCCATAGTATTTACAATGAATTATATTAAAAGAAAATGGGCGATTTCTCATCAACAATTCATATTTCTTATGATGATAGTATGAGTTAAAACGGGAATAATATTAACAATAAGGAGAGCTTGAAAAAGATAGAGCCTTGGGAATATAGAAAAGGGGATCTGAGAGAGAGAGAGACTGAGAGAGGGAGAGAGAGAGAGAGAGAGAGATATGAAAATATGAGAGAAAGATTTTATGAAAAGGAATGGATGGTGGAGTGGCGGAGTTACATATTAGAATGTCGGGGGGTGTATATGATGGTGATGTTAATGGTTTCGTGCGGAGGATGGGGGGGAGGGAGGTAAATTTCAAGCGTTCTAGTGTGTTTGATGTTGAAAAAGAAATAAAAAAAAATGCTCATAACAAGATTTGAATGGTGCCTTAATTGTGCCGAAAATCAGGGAACCACATTGAGAGAGTGATCGTAAAATAAAGGACTCGTAGACATTTTTGAAAATTTTCTGTTTTCAAAGTAAAAATGTCAGGTTTTATAGAATTTGGAATCGAAGACCAAAATATGTAAACGGATCTGTTAAATGCGAATCTACAAATACAAAAATGAACGAAGAAATAAATAACTGTGTAGAGAACGGTGGGGGTGGGTTGAGGGTGAAGCTAAGAATTTTTTTAGAAAGAGATGACGATTGAAAGAGATATGGAGGAAATGGACATATATAGACTTATATTTGCAAATGTTATGCGGGCACATACGTCTCCATGTGCAAAGTGCCCTTTATATATATATATATATATATATATATATATATATATATATATATATAAATGAATTATATTATGAATACATATATACATATGTATTAATGTACATATATAACCATTAATATATATACATATGTATACATATATATATATATATATGTATATATATTAAAATGAATTATATTATGATTACAGGTATACATATATATTAATGTACATATATATGCATTAATATATATACATATATACATATATATATATATATATATATATATAATATATATATATATATATATATCACAATGAATTATATTATGAATGCAGGTATACATATATATTAATGTACATATATATGCATTAATATATTATACATGTGTATACCACACACACATATATATATATTAATGAATTATATTATGAATACAGGTATACATATATATAATGTATATATATATGCATTAATATATATACATATTTATACATATAAATATGTATATATATATATATATATAGAGAGAGAGAGAGAGAGGGGGGAGAGAGAGAGTGGGAGAGAGATATAGACAAATAGACAGACAGACAGACAGAGGAGGATCTAAGTTTGAATAGCGTCGACACCACAATCAACAACGCTAGATATGTACCAGTTTCTTGCCTCTGCAACAATAAGATTATTATTTTTATTATTATTATTATTATTATTATTATTATTATTATTATTATTATTATTATTATTATACACCGTATGATTTCTTTCATATTAGCTGTGATGGATTTCCACTGGAATCAGGAAGTTTCCTCTGATTTCCAAGACTTTTTTAAGTATCCTGGCCGATTTTAGTGGGTTTTGGTCTGAATAGTTTCAAGTCTTCTTCTAATCTTTTACTTCGTCTAGTCCCTTATCCAGGTTATTGGGGAATATCATATCACTCCTTACTAGTTTTTCACTAGTATTTCAGTCGATTCTGAGTGACAGAAAATCTCCTCAGTTCCCCAGGACTTTTCTGGATTCTGGGGACCTAAGTAGAAACTAGCCGATCTTAAGAATGCTGTGATATGGAGGGACTCGATCCTTCTTCTCATCTCCTATTTCTCTATTCCACTAGATCACCGAAGATAATCAATGATGAGTCTATTCAAAACTTAATTGTGTAACCACTTAAGCAAGAGCAGGTACTGTAAGCAACTTGAGTTCTGTAAGTCACTTGAGTGACTTTATTCGTAATTAAATTACACCAAAAGTGTTAATACGCCGTGAAACCAACCATGGGGAAAAAAACTAAGAACAGAGACGAAATTATATATACTAGCAAAATAAAAAATCGCCCTCTTGGCGACGTAAAATAAATATTGCCTGAGGGGATGGGAGTTGAAAATTTAATATCAGAGAGTCTGTATCATAAGTAAAGTAAAATCATTAAATTTATCAAAGGAGTAAAAAATTAAAAAAATGGAAATGGAAACTTAGTTCTGATAACTTTAAATATATATTAAAATAAAACAAACTATATATAGATAGATAATACCAGGTATGTATTTATTAAAACTTGTTTAAAAAACAATGAGGACTGTCTAACATTGCATGTTCATATTTTGAGGGTATTTATTCTATGTTATGACGTTTTACGTAGTGTGACGTAAGCAGTGACGCAGTTTTTGTTACAGACAAAAATCGGAAGCTTATCCCCATTATTAATATATATGTATATATCTGTGGAGTTACCTATTGTCGTATGAGTCGAACAGTGACGGAGTCTATCCCCCTTTTCGCTAGCGCTAGAAAAGGAAAACTTTTACCGCATAGATCAGATTACCACAAGCTGTGCTACTCATGTGATGGGTTGCCGGGGACTGGTATGGAACCCGGAACGTAGCATTTCCTTGGCGGATGCTCTATTAGCTGAGAATAACCTGAGATATGCTAATTCCCCCCCCTCTCTCTCTCTCTCTCTCTCTCTCTCTCTCTCTCTCTCTCTCTCTCTCTCTGTGTGTATATATATATATATGAATATTAACGAAAACGAAAAATAATGTTCTTTTCCTGACCTTTCAAGAGCAGCATGCCCCATGAATAACGCATGTAAAATCATTGAGAATTTCAAATACACTATTTACAAAAAAAAAAAATAGAAAATAGAATAAATGGTGAAAGCGATGAATGAATTTCAGAATAAAGAAAGAATTATTTAAATTAAACAGCAAACGATGTAAATTTGTTCTTTTTTCCTTAATATTCAAATTCCATCTAAAACTCTGTAGAGTACGCAAAAAAATATACCTAAAAAAATAAATCTTTAAAATAACAATAGGAAAAAATGGAACGAAAAGATTTTTTTTTTAAATAATCCTATAATCTTATTATAATGGAGATTGTGTGTTTTTCTGTCTGTAACCGAAACTATATTACTAATCGAGTCACAATTAACATAGTTATTTTCATCACATTCTTCATGATTTTATTTATATTTAAACCTCAATTATTAATAAAATTGCTTCAACTTTTTATTAGTGTTGTCCATATCTGCATACTAATAACATGCTATTGTATTTATATATACAAAAAATAGCGGTGTGCAGTGTGAACGGGAAGGCTAATTTACATATTGATATTAAAAATGTGATTTTATTAAATATGTGCTTAGTATTATTGATTTCTAACTGTTTGGATTTATTTTAATGAATATAAGCAAAAATCTCTCCAATGAATCTTAAATGAAATCCATTAACAAGAAAAAATAAGTGTAATTTTATTTTATTTCCTAATTTAACTAAATAGTTAAATAAGTAAAATTCAGCAATGAAAGACGGCAATGATGGAAGAGTAAGTTTCATTATATTTTTTCTATTATAACCCCACTCTGTTTCAAATCTTTTTATCTGCATTCTTATTAGACTTTCTAATTTAATACGATATTTCATTACATTAAAACTTAAATACTTGCACCCGGAGGGTGCATATATTTGCTAGTAATATTAATGTTGCTGTTTTTACCACTCTGGTTGCAGTTATGAAATTTAGGAACAAAATTAATGCACAAAGATAGTATATTTTCAATAAGAGAAGATAAAGAAGGGACGAGATAAAAACAGGGGTCCCTCATCTACGACCCGCGGGTCACAACTGAAGTCGACCTCTGCGACCCTTCACCCAACTTTTGAAATTGTCTCTTTGCCTTTTGGTGTTGACCTTGGAGAAGAAACGTTACAACTACAAATCTTATTATAATGGAGATTGTGTGTTTTTCTGTCTGTAACCGAAACTATATTACTACTCAAGTCCCAATTCCCTTAGTTATTCACATCACATTCTCAATGATTTTATTTTTATTTAAACCTCAATTATTAATAAAATTGTTTTATATTATTAATACTGTTAAGCATATCTACATACTAATGACATGCAATTATATTTATATATACAACAAAATAGCGGTTTACAGTGTGAACGAGAAGGCTAATTTGCATATTGATATTAAAAATATGATTTTAATAAATATGTGCTTAGTATTATTGATTTCTAATTGTTTGGTTTTATTTTAATGAATATAAGTAAAAATCTCTTCAATTAATCTCAAATGAAATCCATTAACAAGATAAAATAACTGTCATTTTATTCTTTACTTCCTCTTATAACTAAATACTTAAATTAGAAAAAAAGACGAGAGTGATGGAAGAGTGAGTTTCAGTTGTTCTATTTTTCGATTATACCCCCTCTGTTTCAAATCTTTTATATGCATTTTTATTTAGTTTCATTAGCCTTTCTAATTTAATACGATGTTTTATTACATTAAAACTTAAATACTGGCACCCGGAGGGTGCATATATTTGCTAGTGAGACTCATTAATCTTCCTTATTTAGTAAATTTAAAGTCAAAATCTTTTCCTTGGCACATCCTCGATTTCAATACGAACCGGGTACTTCCATTTGAATAATTACCTAAAACTTATCCCATACATCCAGCAATTAACAGGTTTGGCACTACATACTGTGAACAGTTTTTCCTCCAAAAATGAAGCCTACCAATAGTACGCTGTATTCGCAACTCTCAAATGAACATTTATCTGATGTACTCCTGTTGCCACCCTTTTCATTCAACCTTGATATTACATCTTTTTGGAATTTGCAATCAATATCAGGTGTCTCATTAATAGATTATGCTTGTTACTTTGTGAATTTAGTTGGGTTTTTTTTCAGTCCTGAATTTTTCACTCATGATTAATTTATTTTAATGGTGTGTCAACCCATCTGGGCTTATCTTATGCTTAGTGGTAAGGTAATTGAGTTAATTGTACGTTCATATTTATATTTTTGCGTACAGGGTGTCAAGAAAGTCCGACTACACGTTGAAAATGTATCAACAAAAATGGTGGTCATGTCAAAGTGGAATAATAATAAAAAAATACATTAATATTAAACCTTTAAGAGTTGAACTTTTATATGTTTTTTATGTACGAATTTTATCATTTGTACAATGTGAGTTACGAATATTCAATTTTAAAACTGTTTCAAGACTTTGTGGACACACTCTAGTTGTTTATTGAGAGAGTTCTATGCACACGATCCTATCGGATACGAATAATTTTTAAACATCTATTTGACACAGATATGGGACCCTAATAAGTACTACCACTCCGGGTCAGATTGTATCCGGGAATAATGACAATGAAAGAGTACTCCACACTCCCCAGACCTGCCGAACTGGAGCCTCAACATCAGATGCAGTTTAGTGTCGTACCCTTTGAAAATGGTACAGTTTATGATAAGCCTCGTCGACAGATCGTGGGCTCACCTGATTTTAGACTGAAAAGTTTGGAGAAATCTGGGTTAAATAAATCATGAGAAAGAAAATGTGAAAGCAAGTAAGTCTGGCACATGGACACATTAGTGGTGCATTCATTGGGAATCTATTCTCGAAGAGAAAAGTGATGTATTTGACAGAAAATAGGCAAGAAGTAAGAATTGAACACACTAACAATAGTCTGGTAAACTATGTTACTTGTTGTATACCCTTTCCTTACTTTCTTAGTTCTATTCTTCTTCTGTTCTTCTAGCGTCTCTTCTAACGTTTGGACTTCGTCTTGGTGGTCGGTCGTACTTAACTCATTTCTTCTTCTAGATCAGTCTTGTTACCAAGACATTCACCAACCACAAAACTGTGTTATTTTCGTAAGCTTTTATTCATTTAACTAAACATTTCATGTAACTAAACATAGCGCGCGTATGCAGGTGAGTTCCTGTTAAGGCAGCACATCTTCTCTGCCTGACGTCCAAACTGAAACTGAAGACCCAACCAGGTCCCACGTGACTTCACGTATTTCGCGGGCTTTCTGTACTATTCCATGGAAAGTCCCGCCCGTGATATGAAAAGGGCCATCCTTTTAGAAATACAGGGGATTGAAAATAATCTTATGCAACCGTATAGATTATGTAACATACTAACCATTACACCGTGCGTGTCGAATCGGTTACAAGTTACTGCAAATATATATTAGCAATACATACGTGTTCATAACTTTTATTATAAAGTTATGATTCCCAGACGGAACTTTAACATGCAGTCTTCATGAATTTTCATTATCGGTTTGTGGTGAAGCACAGGATTATGCAAGTGCAATATCATGCATTCTCACTAGACTCACAAGCACTGTGTGATATTTTATTCTTTTTCAAATTTCAAATTCATCTCAACGGTAAAATGTGTGGATGTGCGGAAGACATTAAAAGAAATAGGACGAGGCAACTTGAAAATATATTAATAGAGAAATTTGCAGTGTTGAATGGAAGGGGGTTAATTTAAAGAAAATGTTGTGCCCCAGGTTCGAAACACACACACACACACAACACTTGCACACACACACACTCACGCACTCACCCACACAACACTAACACAAAAACACATGCAAACACACACACAAAACGCGCACACATGCACACGCACACACACACACACACACACCACACACACACACACACATATATAATATATATATATATATATATATTATATATATATATAGGAGAGAGAGATAGAGAAAGAGAGAGCAATGTGAATTTTATATCTTATTTATATATATATATATATATATATATATATATATATATATATTCTTGGTCCAACCGTCATAGTTTTAACAAAAATCTAATATATATATATATATATAATATATATATATATATATATATGCAGGAATATGTGTGTGTGTAGACTGTAGGTACGAGTGTTAATATATGTGTTTCATTTATACCTATACACACACATACAGAAACGCACGCACATACACACAAATATACAGATATGTACACACCACACACACACACACCACACACACACACATATATATATATATATATATATATATATATATATATATTATGGCGAGAGAGTGGGGTGAGTGAAAATGAAAGGATATTAATGTTAATTATCAAATAACTTTTACTCCTCCATTAGTACGTTTGTGTCTATTTCTCTATCTTCACACACACACACCACACACACACACACACACACACATATATATATATATATATATATATTTATATATTGAGAAAGAGGGAGATAAATGGTTGGTGGAGATATCGGAATCTTAAACAGGTGGCATGGGGAAGTCCATAGAAAAGTTTTTTTTCACATAAAGTCCGTCTGCCCACTTCCTTTTCTTCTGATTAATGGTAATGCCCCCTTACCCACCACCCAACACGATGGTCCTAATCACCAAAAAAAAAAAAAAAGATCGAATCTCTCAAAACTTGACACACATAATGAAAAAGGAGAGAGAAAAAGAAAGAAACATTTCATAAATACCATATTCTGACTTTTCCTCTTGTGAACTTTACGCACGCAAAAGATTTCGACTTTTGCACAAACAATGAACGTCGATTTTGAATTTTGGAAGTGGAAAGCGCAGTGACATTTTTGTGAAAGGACACGATTGGTAGCTCGGCCAACGATGCTAGCGCCACCTCGCCACCATACCAACTAGCGTGGTTGTTCACCTTTTTCTGTAAAGAGAAATAATTATAAAATAAAATTACAAGATCTATAGAAGAATATTAACAAATGCATTAACATTGTTTCATAAAAAGGAAATTCTCTTTGAAATTGTCAATAATGGACTTCGTCAGATGAAATGCCTTCAGGTCGTGGAATGAGAAAGTAAATGTTAGAGATGAAACATTGGACTGAAGAAGTTTGAAAAAAGAGAAAGCAACACAATATGGTCTTTTAGGAATATTATTTAATATCTGGACCTTATAAGAAAGTTTTAAAACAAACATTGTAGAAGAGGAAGATGACAGTGATACCGATCATAGTTGGAGTCCTTGGAACAGTCTCCAAGAACCTGTATATATATTTACCAACCCCTCCGCACGAGCAGGATGCGACACAAGGTCAATTTCTTAAGCGGAGTTTAACAGGTTTGAATTCAGAGTTTTTCTTCTCCTAGACTGGTTACCTAGCCATGGTTAAAGAGGCCAGTCTACCCTACTATTTACCCATAGCTGGAGGGAGAATTGGATTCATACCTTTCCCAAGGGTATTAGCGCCTGTATAATAGACTGGCGCGTGGTGTAATCGTTAGAGTCGTAGGAAATGGACTCGTTGACTCGTTTAATTCCTAGACGAAGCTGTTCGCATTTCACATGGTGCTAATACCCTTGGGAAATATATGAATCCAATTCTCCCTCCAGCTATGGGTAAATAGCAGGGTAGACTGGGCTCTTTAACCATGGCTAGGTAATCAGTTTAGAAGAAGGAAAACTCTGAATTCAAACCTGGTAAACTCCGCTTAAGAAATTGACCTTGTGTCGCATCCTGCTTGTGCGGAGGGGTTGGTAAATATAATAATAGACTGGCAAAATTTGAGATCCGATGAAAAATAAAGACCATCCAGAGTACAAAACCTTTAAAATCAGCTAGGATACATAAAAAAAACGCTGTATATCTGAATAAACAAGCTGTCACTCAGACTTCAATGAAAGTCCACAATTTAGAGAAGCCAGTGTGGTTGAAGGCAAAAGCAATGGACAAAATATCGTTGCAGATGGGTATTCCTGCGTGAATGAGTATATTCAGGGAAGTAGAGCTCTGAAAGTTATTGCTTCAAAGTTCTTTTCAGCAACTGTTTCAGGGAGTGAAGAGACTTTAGGTGGTGCTGCATTTGATACAGTTACTTTAATTCAATACGAGGATGTTATTATTTTGTGTGGGTTATTTTACAGTTATATCGGATATTATTCAGTATCACCTGTAACCAAAAATAACATTGAACCCCAAGGATATGTGTGTGTGTGTGTGTGTGTGTGTGTGTGTGTTTGTGTGTGTATATATATATATAATGAAGACATTGGAAATCCTAGCCAAAAATTAACATTTATTCCAACCCTTATCACTGTATTATATTAAAACTTAATTCCAAATTTCGCAAAGTCCAAGGTGGACACTATTTAGAGTAATATAAGAATATTCATGTCTCCCTTAGTTTCTCTTTCCCCATCATAGATAAATTCCATCTCCAATAAACTATTTACATATTTTACTTTATTTCCAACGTTGATAAGTTCAAGGTGAACACTTACGCTAATAATATCAAAATATGTAATATCTATTAATAATGGAGATTCGCTTCCGGTTTTTGTCTGTAACAAAAATTACGTCACTCCTCACGTCACATTACCCAAAATCGTCATAACATAGAATAAAATTTGAACATGTAACATTAGAGAGTCCACATTGTTTTTTAAAACAAGTTTTAATAAATATCTATTAATAATGATGAACACTGTAATTGTGTATTTATTTGACCAGCTCTGCGAAACCCGAAAAAGAAAGCTTGCAGTAGCATTTGGCTGTGGTAACGAGTGGACGAGAGGCGAGACCTTTTGATAGTATTGGTGAGAAGAGTGCAGCATTGCTGGGAGAGTAAAATCGTCGGACTTAACCGTGCCCTCCAGAGAAAATTCATATTACAGTAAAGTTAAGAGTGAGTTAAAAGTTTTGCAATATATTGTCATGTACCCGTTAATAATGGTAGTGTTGTAGAAATCCAATTACCATCGAATTGGAAGACAAAGGTAGCAAGCAAGCTGTAATTCAATATGGATCTTGTATTGCCACAAGCACAGTACAATGTGGGGGGTTATTTATCTAAGCACCATAGCCCCAGTAAAGTCGGCAGCCAGTCAGGACTTTGAGAATGGTAGCAGATATGGAATATTCCTAAGTGCCATATATACCAGATGCTTCATGTCTAATTTATTCAAACTTAGCTGGTCACTTTAACAGAAAACTAAATCACTTCCTGGTAGTTGGTGAGCTGACACTAAACTGTATCTAATGGTGAAGTTCCAATTTTGATACAAATGCACTAAATGTGCTAAATTACAACAGAATAAAATTACATTTTTCTTCGCTGTATCGTTGAATATGAAATCACAAGACTGAATGAAAGCTTTAAGATATTTCTTTAGTAAATCATACTCGTGATATCATGAGTTGCATAATTATCTAGTTATCTACTGTAACGTATTGCCTTTCTACGAGGCTTTGTGATACCCTAATTTTGGCTAGAAGAACAGAGATAGTGTTGATTAACAAGAAGAAAACTTTTTCATTTAGTGAATTTTGCAGTCCCGGCGGACCACAGAGTGAAAAAAAAAAAAAGAAAAATGAAAAAAAAAACAACAAATAATTGGACCTTGCTAGAGAACTGGAAAAAACTGTGGAATATGAGGCTGAAGGTGGAATGAATTGGAAATCAGAGGTAAAAACGAGACCATCTAAACAACAGCATTGTGAAGACCGACTAGAATACTCTGAAGTGCTGTGGAGACCTGAAAAGACTTATTGCCACTCTGTCTCCACTGAAAGACCACCAGTTCGCAAGGAATAATAATAATAATAATAATAATAATAATAATAATAATAATAATAATAATAATAAGAAGAAGAAGAAGAAGAAGAAGAAGAAGAAGAAGAAGAAGAAGATACATAACGTGGTAGTGAATAGGACAAACGAATAAAATTAACCGTGAAATCAAATAGTTAATAAACAAATCAGGAATTCTCAAAAAAACAATCTGAACGTAAAATGAAAACGATTCCCTAACCTCCGGATACGAAATAACCCTGAACGGATTGGCATGCCATCAAAATCAATCAATATAAATATAACTATTACTTGTTGTTTACTTGATAAATGACCCTGTACATATATAAATTTACAGGCAGGCCATAAATAATACTTCTATCTCTATAAAAATATGCGTATGCCTACAAAGAAGGTTCTTGGAAGGGATGTGGGAGTCTACGAAAAATGAGAATTCCTACGCAGGCGCGTGCACCTGCACATAAGTATTTTGCTAATCCTATTCTTGTTTGACATTCTCTGCGAACGCAAGACGTGCATAAAATAAATTACCTTCTATTATCTACACTGAGTGACTTTTTGTTTTATTATTATCATTATTTTGAAATCGACTGGAACGCAAAAAAGTACAATGGTCTAAAGATCTGAATTGTTTAACATCACGAATTATTTTTTTTTAAGATACTTTTTAGGAAAAGACAAACGGAAAATTTCTATTATATATTTGTTTTAAATGAGAAGAAAGTAATTAGAATCAGACCGGAGGCAAAGGACAAACGAAATTATCTAACATTTGAATTGTTCAATAATGCCGGTTTATATATATATAATATATATATATAATATATATATATATATATATATATATATATATTACGCATACATTTATACAGACAGAAAAACATATATATATATATATATATATATATATATATAGAGAGAGAAGAGAGAGGAGAGAGAGCGAGAGAGAGAGAGAGAATGGGGGAAGAGCGTGAAGGTGAAAGAACAATAGATACATGTATATATATATATATATATATATATATATATATATATATATTATATGAAAGAAAATGGAAGTGAATTGACGGTATGTAATATAAATAATAAAATAATGTAATATAAATAAAATAAATATTTTTAAAAATGTTCGCTATATATATATATATATATATATATATATATATGAGTATGAAAAAGATGGAATGAAAACACCACACAATGCTGTTAAAGCGAAAACAATTTATAACATAATCATAGCTGATATTGATCAATATTTCGAATTTACAAAAATCTTCTTCAGAGCCCGTTTACTCCGTGGTGTTTTTGATCGGAGATAAGAGTCAAATGAGTTCAAAACAAAAAACCTTGATTTTGCAAAAAAGAGAACGAAAGTTGTTACATTATTTTCCCGTCGTATTTTTGTCGGTCAACACGATATGTATATCTTTTTTGTCGGTCACACTTTATTGCAGCGGATTTTGAGATGTTGCCAACTAGACGAATTAACTTATTCAAAAAGGATGGTTTTAAACAATATGACGGTTGGATTTCAAAGATTTTTAGAAAAAGAATTTTTATTTTTGTGATTAATTATTTTTGTATTTGTTTTCTTATATATAAAGTAAAAAGGTATGGACGGATGTAAGGTATTTGTTATTATTTTTAGATAATGTGTGTGTGTGTGTGTCTGTGTGTGTGTGTGTGTCTGTGTGTGTGTGTGTGTGTGGTGCGCGCACGCGCGTGAGTAGTAATTACCCCGAACCTACTACTATCGGTGTTCCCGAAAAATGAAATGAGATTAGTAATACGGTATATTTTGCATTTGTGTATCAGATAAGCAAAAGTACCTTACAGCTTACTACTTACTACTCACATAAATCCTCCAATGGGTTAGAAGGGACTCATCAGCCTTGGTCAGCAACCCATCTATATCAAGGAAAAAGTCCGACACAAAACCTCTGCTGCCTTTCAAGGAAAGGCTAGGAGGACTAAACCCCGAAAACAAATCAGGAGCCGAAGTCCCTAAGATGGTGTGATGCTGAAATCCAGTGTTACCCATCAACTCCTGCGACACTACCCACAGCCAAACTCCATTGGTTCCTTACCTTTTCTTTGATAAAACGTCAGTGTGGAGAGGGAATTTGTGGCATGGGCAACAGCTCATCCTCCATATGAACCCCCAGGCTATGTAGTTAAAAAACTTTGACCCTATTCCATCGTCTCTCGTAGACGGAAGGCCGCCAATAATATATATAAATATATATATATATATATATATAATATATATATATATATATATATATATATATGGCCTGCCTTCTTTAAAGTGTTTCCCGATCTATTTCATTGTTACAATTTCGTTGGAGTCAAACTTTTAAATTATGAATGCCAAACCGATTGTTGTGGTCTTTCAACCTGTGACCAATTTGTGACTTTGACTGAATTTCATTGGTATGACTACTTTCGAACTCCACAAGTGGTGGGATGACACAACTGCTCGTGGGACCGAAAGAATGGTTTCACCAATGCTTTTTACCGATACGAGAATTAACGGTGTCCCGTTGTACCGGCAACAAAAAGCGGATTCGTCTGACAGGAACAGAAGCTTAATTTTTTTTAAAGAAATTGTAACGGGTGTATTTATTTTACACTGCTCCGTGAATCAATTTTTTATCAAATAAAAAAAAAAACTCATGTTAACGATGTCCGGAAAAATTGGTTGCATCCGTCTCTACTGAAACGATGCTAGTGTCCACTTTTCTCTCATTATTATATATCTGCAGCTGCGTGAGTGCTGATCAGACCGATGTTGAATGGCAATCTTCGATGCAGTGACCGCAACAAACAGTGATGCTTGCTGGAGTTTGTTGTCTCTCCTTCCTTTTTGCTCTCTTTCCGTGGCGGCTTCTTTCTCTCTTTTTCACTATTTTTCGTCTCTTGTATGACGATGAGTCACCAGTTGCACGATCTTCTACACAAGCCTCCCATTGTGGGGCGATTGCATGTCTTCATTTCCATCTTGCAGACATTTATTTAAGATGAATGATCCATTATGGCGTGTCTTTAACCTTATATTTAGATACTGATTTATTTTCAATTTTCTACTTGAATTGTCCACATCTGTAAGATGGTTGATCCATTATTGTACATAACAGATTTTAATTTATAATTAGATACATTGTATTTATTTCAATTTTTTCTACTTGAATTGTTCACATCTGTAAGATGTTATCCATTATTGTACATAACTAGATTAATTTATAATTAGATACATTGTATTTATTTTCAATTTTCTACTTGAATGTCCACATCTGTAGATGGTTTGATCCATTATTGTACATAACTAGATTTTAATTTATAATTAATAATTGTATTTATTTTCATTTTTCTACTTGAATTGTCACATCTGTAAGATGGTTTGATCCATTATTGTACATAACTAGATTTTAATTTATAATTATTACATTGTATTTATTTTCAATTTTCTACTTGAATTGTCCACATCTGTAAGATGGTTTGATCCATTATGTACCATAACTAGATTTAATTTATAATTAGATACATTGTATTTATTTTCAATTTTTCTACTTGAATTGTCCACATCCGTAAGATGGTTTGATCCATTATTGTACATAACTAGATTTCAATATGTTTTATTATTATATATTATTTTAGATAAATTCTACAAATAAAAAATTGACAAGTGTGGAGAAGGGTGAGACTTTTTATCATAGGTTCGGTGGGAATGAGACCATAGCACTGTCCTGGATCTATTGATACGTTTATACTTTATTCATTTCTAAATGATTTATCGAGGGCACTTTGCTTGGTTTAATGGTTAGAAAGCTAGGAGAAGCAGACACATACTGATAATATTATAATATATTATATATATATATATATATATATATTATGTGATATATTAATATATAATATATATATATGACGATACAATTATCAATACATAATACTTTAAGTTATGAATAACCAACATAAAGAGGAGGGTATCAAAGTCCTTATACACACATGCATGCACACAAACTCACACACAGATAGACAGACCACACACACACACATAACACACACACACACAAACAACCATATATTAATATATATATATATATATATATATATATATATTATTATATATATATAAGTAGCTGTTAAATCTGGCCAAACTGATAGACGTAAACGTCAAAACAACGGTGTTGTTGATGGCAATTATATGCTTTCCCAAATCCGTGTAGAGGGAACTTTAAACGAACTTTTTTCCGTTAGCATGAAGCAATACTTTTCTGTTTGTTTATGGATGTGACATCTCTGGTGATCGTACCATATACCTACCCGATGTATGTATTTATCAATTAAATGTTCGCCTGTTACTGGTAGCTACTGATGCCAAGTGGAACGGAGTCTGACTGATAAAAAATCAATCGGGTTCTCTCTCCCCGGCTAGAAGTAGCTGTTAGTCTAGCCACACTGAATGAGACGTAAACGTCGAAATAAACGGTATTTGTGGGATGGACTATAATATATATATGATTTTTGGATGTTTTTTTTTTTTTTTTAGAATCATTGGTTGAATAAAGTATATATTATTATTTATATTTTTGCTTGAAGGCAATTACAATGCGTGTATTGCATAAAATTCGATAATTATAATATATTGAGAAGTGAACCCCGGCAAAGATTGTTTCGGGTGTGTAGAACATCGTACTGACTGTTTCGACTTTATCAAGTCTCATCAGCGAAAATAATAATAATTAATATAATAATAAATGATATAATATTATATATATATATATATATATATGTGTGTGGTGTGTGTGGGTGTGTGTGTATATATTAATTATATATATTATGTGTGTAGGTGTGTGTGTGTGAAGTGTGTATATATATAAATATATATATATATATCAACCTGTTGCCGAAACCAGTCCATGGAGATATTCTCGAAGAAAATTTTTTTTTATTTGTTTTGTTAGGATTGGTAAAGACGTAGGGAAGAAATATTACGAAATATCATTTTTATTTTTAATTGAGGGGCCTACGAGGGTTGGTGGGGTTGGAATTGTCGGAAGTGATGATATAATATCAAATTAAACATTATAGTCTTCATGTTAACAGCAGAATTGTTTATTATCTTTGAACATTTTAATGATGTTTGTATTATTGTATTATTGGGACTATTGTCCTCATCTTCATAATTGTATATCTGTAAATCAGGTTTCAGCTGATGTGCACTGCGGCCTTCTGCTTTCAGGTATTTCTTGTCCATGAACATATCGGAGAAGCCTTCTTGGGACTCGTGGACCTTGCTTTTCGAACTCGTGAAACCTTCTTGTCGTAATTGGGAGCCATGTGTACAATTGGCAATACCGAGTAAATTTTTGGGAACTTTAATAAACCTAATGTTTTGTTTTGGCTAAGGAATACTCTACCTATTCACTTATCTAGATTTGTTTTTAACACTAGACTCATTGGTGGTGTTTTTTTTTTTTGTTTTAAAAAAAATAAAATTCCTTAATTATAAGGAGTCTTTTTTTTTTTTAATTATGGGCATATTGCTGCTTCATTTCGTATGCTCGGTCTAATACTTAAGAATAAAAACTGGAGATAAGGACATAGTGTAACATAATATAACAAATAATACTAATCATATAGTCTTTTATCTTCTAAAAGAATAAAATTCAGAGAAAATAGCATTTTAAATACATTGGGCTCTAAATAATAAATCTCCTCGCGTTGCGTGCCATACCTGTAGTTCGGTTTACGAACATAATAGATGTTTACTACTATGTTAGGAATGTTAATTTTTTATTGGTAGGTAAAAATTTTTTGTTGTCCATTGATTCGCTATGATAATTTTTTTTCTTTGTTTTATTCTTTTCTTTTTGCTGTTTTTTTTTCTTACTTCTTTCTTTTTTGTTTTTTCTGGGATATAAGAACTAATACATTTATATTTCTTATTTTTTTTAATTCTTGTCACATTCGTTAATTTATTATACTACTTTTTTTGTACCTACTTTTTATAATAACGTCATTGTTTGTTTATTTTTAGTTTTTCAACAATTCTATTCGTAGATCTTTTAAATAATCCACATACACACAATTCTCCTTCCTATTATGTTTCTAAGTGTTATTAATGTCTATAGTAATTTGGCCGATGTTGGTTTCAACAATTATTCATTTCGTTTTTTTTTTATGTATTATAGTATACATAATCATTTATATATAATATATAATATATTATATAATATATAATATATATATATGCATTTCGGTAATATATATATTATATATTGTAGTTATATATATTATAGTACATAGTATAGTATATATATATATACATGTTATGTATATATAATATATATTTGAGTCGCAAAGATGCTTGTTTCTGATTATTTTTTTTTTTTTATTTTTTTTTTTTTTTTTTTTTTTTTTTTCTCTCCATAAAGATGCATTATCCCATTATGGTATTGTTTGTTGGATCAGGAATATATACACTGCAATAGAATTGACACCCTCCCTGGAAAATTATTTATAAATTTTTATTTCACAGCCATGGTCCGTCTGTTTCTTCTTCCTTTCTTCTGAGTGTTCGAGAAAGACGAGAAAAATATTCAGCATTAACTCTCATCTTCCCCTACTCTCTCTCTCTCTCTCTTCTCTCTTCTCGGACAGGATCCGAATTTGTCGTCTCTCTCTCTCTCTCCTCTCATCTCCTCTCTCTCTCTCTCTCTGCACGAATCGCCTCACGATCACTATATGGTATTAAATAATCATAAAAGCCTTCAATAATTTCACCAATGTATATTTTAAGTGCAGAAAGCAACGCGTCGGCTGGTCCTTCAAATAGCATTTCGCTTTCCGACGTGGCATCTTTAATTTAGTCTGTTGTTTGCACTTTTTTGTTTTCTTTTCCATTTGCACCAAACTAAATATCGTGAATTCAGTTCTACAATGTCAAGCTGCGTTTTTTATTTTTCGTCGATAGAAATCGGTGGCATCGTTTTTACAGTTGAACATTGAGAATTTGCTAGCAGTAATAGTCCAGGCTTACCAATCATATACAATATATATATATATAATATATATATATAGTAATCCTATTAGTTATTATATGCACGTATACCGTGAGTTACTTCATAGTAACTATTATTATTACTTGATCTATATATAATATATATATTATAATATAATAGTATATATTGTTATTATCTTTAAACAAAATGCTATAGTGTACCAATCATATATATATATAGAATATATATATATTATATATATGTATATATATATCATTATAGACAAGAGAGTGTATATTAAACATACATATATATATAGATAGAGATATACATATGTATATATGTATGTACATATATATATATATATAAATAATACTAGAGTAGTACTGCATAATTATATATTAAGAGCTGCTGATAATAGTTTATATATAGGAGGTTATAGTATGTATATTATGCATTATATACAGTATTATATATAGAGAGGGGCGATAATGGCAGAAGAAGAAGGAGAGAACAGGGCGGGTGAGTGAGGGTTGTGTTGAGACAATGAGGATTATCTTTTCAGGACCAGAGATAGATCGTAAATGCGTAATTTAGTCGGATTTAGTTAATGTATATATTTATATTAGCAGTAGTAAATGCTGGGTTATATTAGTAGTAGTAAATATGCCCGTATATAGTATATATATAGTATACAATATATATATACCACGCTGTCATTCCTTTTTTGTAGGATCTGTTGGAGGTCGGGTAAGAGTCTGGTGTAGGTAGGTTGCTGTGGGCGTGTTGCATTCGTATCAAATCCATAATTAGCTAGCTGATTTCAGATGTAGATATAGATGCATAGAGTTAATATGAGTAAGAATAATGGTGGCGAAGGTACACTCAAAACAAACTAAACAAAAAACAAACTACAGCCAATAGCGACGCATACACACAGGTGACACAGAGACACACTAACACAGTCTGGAAAGCACACACCCCACGAAACATTATATATAGTCTAGTATATATAATCTGAACGTTGGTGCATATATGATGGAGGCAAGGCGAATGATATTTATACATGAATGCTTATCAACCTTGAAGCGCTATATTATATGTTTAAATATGATAAGTTAAGTAGAACCAGAACCAGATGTGGTTTATTTTTATATGGCTTTAAGGCCGACAACATTTTGGAGGTATGGTGCTTAATTTGACAGGTCGTACTATTTGGAAATTATTAGTTAATAATTAATTGAATTTTAGGCGGCATCATATGTTTACAAGTTTGTAAGGCTAAACGGAATTGAGAAAATGTCAAACTCCTGATGTACATTTCTCCACCTTGCTTGATTAGACATAATAGGTTGAAATTGTACATTCAGGGATTGACATTTCCTTGATTCGTTTAGAGGGGCGTTTACATTTGAAAATAAAGTACGCCTAAATTTTCATTAATTATTACTAATTAATTTTCCAAATTAGGTACGACTCAATGTAAGCACATATCTCGCTATGTATATCATTGATTTGGGAAGTGGATGTTTTTGTGCGTATATATATATCATATATTTATATATTATATATATATATTAGTATTATATTATATATATATACTTATACAGTTCCTTGCGTCACGCAAACTCACATTGACATTTTACAGCAATTATGCTTCCTTTAGTTTTAGACTTACTAAGACATGGAGTTGTCACTGTTACGATGCCATGACTTTTTCTCTCCATCATCTAAAATTCTCGATATTATGAGAGTACTAAGAGATATGTTATAATATTGGATATATCATCCATGGAAATGTTTATTACCATGCGGGGTAATAAATGGGTTTCAAATCAATTCATACAAACCGGTACGTCTGATATACATACCCCCCCACAAGATAAGGACAATCACTCAGCTACGACAAGAGAGAAACACTCCATACAACACACACACAATATATATATATACTATATTTATATTTATTTATATATACATATATATATATTTATAATATATTTGTGAGAATTGGAGGTCACTTTTGTAATGTCATATTGAACATTAATATTGTTGCAACGTAGAGAGAGGAGGAGGGGGCGGGTCTATTTTACATGGCATTTTCATTCGTGCACCACATAAAAAAAGAGAAGAAAAAAAAATAAAGCGCCCTCCCAAAAAAATAAGGGATGGCTAGAATTAATCCACGTTCCGATCAAGTAGGCATTCAATTTATATGCATTTTAAAGCATATGCGCTGAATTATAATGGGGAAACTCTTTTGTTGACGTGAATGAAGGGCACACAACAGCAAGTACACACAAGTTCACACACACACCAACTCAGCACACTCACACAACCCAACACACGCTATATAGTACTATATATATTATATATATATATATATAGTACTATATATATTATATATACAAAGTCCCTTCGGGGGCCGTGTTTCTTGTATAATGTAGTGAATGTATGTATGTAAGTATGTCTGGTACTTCAAGTTGTGAAATAATTCTCGATAATCAAATTCCTTCATTTTTTCTTGAAAGTTAGATTTGATTTATTTTCGTTGATCTGCTTGCAATCAGCATCCATATTATTCCTGACTAAATTGTTTGGTTTTTTTCTATCATATATTTTATGTTCCACCATACTTATCTCTTCTCCCTCCTCTCTCGCTCTGCCGTCTCTCTCCATCTTATATATTAATTATAAGATATTATGTAAAATTGGAAAAGATTGCATCCGACAATATAAGGAAAAATGAGTAAAGACGATAAAGAAAGTAATGGTATAAATGAATTTAAATCGATATCACATTTAATTGATATCACTTTACACATGTGTTTCGGGTCCAGTTTATCATAAAGTGAATAGTTCTCTGGATGAAGGTACGATTCTTGTAATGTGTGCGAAATATTTTCACCCCAAACATAACTGACGATAACACATGTGTAAGTGATTATCGATTAAATGTGATATCGATTAAATTCATTTTATCCATTTACTTTTCTTTATCTTTATCATTTTTCCTGATCATATAAATATATTATAATATATATATAGTAGTATATTAGTCGTAGAAGAGTTTTGTTCCCGACTGCCGCGGTTTCGGTGTTACGGCTGAACACCTTTCATGCAGGGGATTGAGTGGGATATTTCGGTTACTTTATATAATAGTAGACTGAGTATTTCCCGTTTTAAATTCTTCCCTGAATTTAAATCTACGTTGGGGGAGAGAGGATGGGTCGTGCTGAGTAGTTTGTAGTTGGGTTAAGTCTCTCTATCAGTCTAGCTATATAAAGTACCGAAGAATATTCAGCGTCAATCACCTGATGAAGGTGTTGGAGCTGAAAACACCGAAACGCGGTCGGGGAAATTATTTCCTCCTACGGACTATTAATTTGTCTATTTCACAATATATTGAGAGCCCTATTGATTTTAACTACTGTACGCTATGTTTCATATATGTATGGAGTACA
>CM042161.1:44683436-44720936 GCA_023376005.1 Doryteuthis pealeii
CTCCAATTAAGCACTTGTTCTCCCAAAAATTGTCGGCAAAAAGCCATTCCAAACAAACCATGTTTACAACTTATCATATATATATATATATATAATATATGGTCCATCACTGCAGCGGTTTGAGCTTGAACCCTTTTCGCCGATTTCTTTTTTCCTGCCATCAGATGGCTTTTTCTGTGATATTACAAATGCTACTTTTAGTGCAAAGGGCGTCTCATATAAAAACGTTTAAACTGAACGTGTTATTGTGTGTCGGATGTAAAGTTATAAAGTGTGATAAACCCGGAACAATGTCACTTATTTATTTATCTCTGTGCTTCGTTTCTTCTGGTGAAAACGCTTTCTTAGACGCTTGCTCATATACCTTTTTCCCGCTCTCTCTCTCTCCCCCCCCATCCTCGTCACCGCCATTGATCACACGCAAAGCTGCGAAAAGTTATATTTTTAGTTAGATACACAATCACACAAACAAGCGTTAAACAATGAACTGAAACCAAACAAAAGAAACAAGTTTGAAATAAAAAGGGGAAAAAAAGACAAAAAACTCATTGTCAATAGAAAACATCACCTTTTAATTTTCAGTTACGTTTATAGATTCTGATGTTGTTTTGTTTTTTGTTTGTTTTTTTTATGGGTTGTTTTTGGTTTTTTGTCTGTGTTTTGTTTTGTTTTGTGTAAAAACAAATTAGTATTTTAAAAACAAGGAAGTTTAAGTCGGTAAGAAATGCTAAGAAAAAGAAAAAACGTTTTTTAAATTATATATATGAGACTAAAAAGGAATAAAATAAACTGGGGAAAACTGCCAAGAAAATTGTGTTTTGTTTCGTGATGTTGTCATGAACCCGGAGGACATTTGTCGCTTGTGAACGTGTGGATATATTCATGCTCTTTGCGAAATACTTCCTATTCTGTTTGTTATTACAATTCATAGCACTTATTTTTGTTCTTTGGGGCGCTCCGTAACAATAATAATAATAATAATAATAATAATAATAAGTAGTAAGTAGTAGTAGTAGTAGTAGTAGTAGTAGTAGTAGTAGTAGTAGTAGTATGGTATTACTTCACTAATTAGGATGAATATAATTATTATAATCATATTTACGATTTAAGATTTTTTGCGCCAGAACTCTTGACGATCGAGAGACAGCAAGTATTTTCTAATTTTTACCCATTTTTGAAATTAGATTAATTTTGTAGGACTTTGAGATAAAGACGGATCACCCTATCCCAACCAGGAGACTAGATCTAGTGTTGGTTAACAAAAAAAAAGAAAACTTGTCAACTGGTGGGCTTCCAGCAGATCACAGGGTGAAGCTGAAGGAAAATGAAAAGATAGATAAATACCTGAACCTTGCCAGAGAACTGAAAAAGCTGTGGAATATGTGAGTGAAAGTGATACCAATTGTAGTTGGTGCGCTTGGAACGGTCCCAATAAATTTGGGGAAAATGACTGGAGGATCTGGAAATCAGAGGAAGAATTGAGACCATCCAGACTACTGCACTGCTGCAATCGGTTGGAATACTCAGAAGAGTCCTGGAGACATGAGGAGACTTGTTGTCATTCAGTCTCTAGTAAATACCATCAGCTAACGCTGATGTGAAAACTCAAAAGAAGTGGAATAATAATAATAATAATAATAATAATAATAATAATAATAAATCTCATTAAAGGAAAAAACATCTGGACTGTCCCCCTCGTAAGATAATCTGGGCCATTTTTAAAATAGACAAGGGTTGAACTATGACAAATGGATCAAAGGACCAGGAAATGATAACGATACACTAGGCTTTACACATGAGCGATGACATAAACCGGTTCTAAGTGTCAAGAAAAGAAGGAAGAAGAGGAATTACCAGCATCAAGGATTGCGTAGATGCAACAATTCAAGGACTCGAAGAATACTCTAAAAACAGCAAAGAAATAATAAATTCAGTAGTTAGTAAAAGCAATTGTAACATGCGGACAAACAGGAAAACAACAAAAACTAGAAAACAGTAATAGGAAGAAAAAGAACTATATGGATACTTAAATCGATAAACTGGAGAGATCGCACATGAGAAGACTTGGACGTGTCTAAGATAGGGAAAACCCTCAGAGAAACTGAATTTCTTATAATAGCAGCACAAAATAATTTCATAAAGACCAGTTATATCAAAGCGAAACTTGGTAATTGCATTTCACTTAGCGCTAATACCCTTGGGAAAGGTATGAATCCTACTCTACCTCCAGCTATGGATAAATAATAGGGCAGACTGGGCTCTTTAACCTTGGATAGGCAACCGGTTTAGGAGAAGGAAAAAACTCTGAATTCAAACCTGTTAAACTCCGCTTAAGAAATTGACCTTGTGTTACATCCTACTCGTGCGGAGGGTTTGGTAAATATGTATATCAAAGCGAAAATAGTTCATTCGCAACAGAATAACAAGTGTGGAGACAGAAACGAAACGGTTAATCACATAATAAGCGAATGCAGCAAACTAGTACAAAGGTGGTGGAAGGCTAGACACGACTGGTTTGGATCCACTGGGAATTGTGCAAGAAATTGAATTTTGACTTGCACTTCAATGTCATTTTGCGAGTCAATGAGTTCTAGTAGCTTTCTCTCGGCATTATTTGTACCAACTTAAAATAGGTTTTATAAACCACTCGGGTATTTTCAGTCTATCAAGATCTTTAAACCTTTTCAATATATTTTTCTTCGGTGTCGGAAGTTGAAAGGAATAACACTCCACATATGCAACTATTAAAAATAAATGATCAAAGTTGTTTGTCATAAGAGAACGTCACTTATGAGCTCGTCCTTGCTTCTGCAGTAGTGTTCAGTGTGTCTTATTCATCTTAACCGAATGGGTAAGATGAACAAGACATGCTTATTTATTGAATTGTCCTTGTGTGATAGGAGGTAAGTGGTAGTACAGCTTGTAAGGTGATGTCTCACTCTTTACTGAACGCTACCCCCGGATCTTTTTCTTTACTTAAGAGTCAGTGTATATCCACTCCGTGGACTGTCTTTTCGATTCAGGCTCGTAGTGGTAAATCCATGTTTAGCCCATTTGTAAACATTTTTTATTTTTTACTAAAACATGGGTTTCCGTACAGATCACAAATTCTTCTGTAAATTTCTCATGGTTTGCTCTTCTCGGCCACAAAATATTTGATGACAAACCTCTGTTCAAGACTGCAGTACTATATTTGATTTGCCCCTATTTTGAATAGCATCAAAATAAATATTTTTGTGAGATTAGATTAGTTTTCACTATAGATCAATTCTAAAGAATACAGAGTGTACACTTATGGAAAAAATCTGAAAAAAAAAATTCTTTTCGAGAAAATTCACCCTATTTATTAGATAACCCTAGTATGTTTCCAAATCAAAGAGGGGGACATCTATTTTTATTTCATTTCTACTATTGCCTAAAAGAAGACTCTCTAAATGCATAATGGAAGCGGATAAAAGTTCCAACTTTCAATACTATTCGTATAAATTACTATCATCCATATAGAGAGGGTAAGAGAAAGTCAGTGATAGATTTGGAGAGGGGCAGAGAGGCACTCATAGGGGAAGAGAAAGTATGTGAGAGATATAGAGTGTAAGGGAAAGACAGTTAGAGATATAGAGAGGGGAGAGAGAAAGAAAATGATAGATATAGAGAAGGCGAAAGAAAGAGAGTGAGAGACATAGAGATACAGAGAAAGACAGAGATATAGAGAGGGTAAGAGAAAGACAATGATAGATTTGGAGAGGGACAGAGAGGCACTCATAGGGGAAGAGAAAGTATGTGAGAGATATAGAGTGTAAGGGAAAGACAATTAGAGATATAGAGAGGGGGAGAGAAAGAAAGTGATAGATATAGAGAGGGCGAAAGAAAGACAGTGAAAGACATAGAGATACAGAGAAAGACAGTTAGAGATATAGAGAGGGGGAGAGAGACAGTCATAGATGGATAACAGTCATAAATGATGTCGTTATACCTTTGACTGTAGTTAGGCACAACTTGATTCCCTGCAGTTTCATGATTATTTTATTAAATTTGTTAAACATATCAGCAAAAGATATGTTATATCATGTCATTAAGGTTATTAAAACGTCGAAGACAATTTTCTTGCGAAGGTCAACGAACTTCATTGCTTAACAAAAGAAACTCAAATTTATCTTCATTTTATCTTCAAAGCTGGTGGTATATATGTGTATTCATCTGGAAGCGCGTGGTGTAATGGTTAAAGTCATAGAAAATGGACTCGTCACCCCGAGTTCAAATCCTGGATGTGGTAACTGCATTTCACTTATCGCTAATACCGTTGGGAAAGGCATGCATTCTACTCTCCCTCCAGCTATGGATGAATAGTAGGACAGACTGTGCTCTTTAACCTTGATTAGGTAACCGGTATAGGAGAAGGAAAACTCTGAATTCAAACCTGTTGAACTCCGCTTAAGAAATTGACATTGTGTCACACCCTGCTCGTGCAGAGGGGTTGGTAAATATATATATATGTGTATTCATCATGATGACCAATCATCGAAGGTTCAGATGCAATTGCATATGCAATGACATTAGTAAAAGGAATGCTTCTTTTATTGAAAAAAATTATCAACTGTCCGGAAAAGTGTATTTGTCTGTCGATGCCAACCTTGGTTGTTTGTGGGCTGGTTTCGCCGCGAAAACTGTTGTTCTTTAAATGTCATCTACTGCGTACTCCTTAAGCATTCTCTCGTAGCGTTGAAAAGATCGAATAGATTGTTGATTTGTTCTCCCGTTTATATACGTGCCGATCAGCTCCGATTTCGGTATTTTTTATTTTTGGCGGTATTCATTTACGAACCTTCCAAAGTGCGGACGTATGTGTAAACACTACTTGTGATTTGCCTCATCCAATCGAATTTGCTTCATTATTTAGATTTTCTTGGACATATTCTGCTTTGCGTTTATACCATTTGTCAGTTGGAACAAACTTTAGTTTCTTGCAGATCCCTCTGTGAAGCACCTTCTCCAATGAGTTGTATTTCTTTTGTACCAGTTTATTGCATTCACTTACGATGGGATAAACTGTTTCATTATTATCACCACATAGCTTACAATTGCTGTTCTGCTTACTATCAATATTTGCTTTGTCGTGTAGGGGGTCAGTGAGAGCGAATTCGAGTCGGTGAAAACAAATTCCGACTGGTGAAGAACTGTTGAAGATCCCTGTGCTACTCACACGCTGAGTTGACGAGGGCCAGTATCGAACTAGGAACCTTGTGGTTTCTAGCCGAACGCTTTACCGACTGAGCTAACCCAATTGCTGTTCTGCTTATTATCAATTTTTGCTTTGTCGTGTAGGGGGTCAGTGAGAACGAATTCGAGTCGGTGAAAACAAATTCCGACTGGTGAAGAACTGTTGAAGATCCCTGTGCTACTCATACGCTGAGTTGACGAGGGCCAGTATCGAACTAGGAACCTTGTGTTTTCTAGCCGAACGCTTTACCGACTGAGCTAACCCAATTGCTGTTCTACTTATTATCAATTTTTGTTTTGTCGTGTAGGGGGTCAGTGAGAGCGAATTCGAGTCGGTGAAAACAAATTCCGACTGGTGAAGAACTGTTGAAGATCCCTGTGCTACTCATACGCTGAGTTGACGAGGGCCAGTATCGAACTAGGAACCTAGTGGTTTTCTAGCCGAACGATCTACCGACTGAGCTAACCCAATTGCTGTTCTGCTTATTATCAATTTTTGCTTTGTCGTGTAGGGGGTCAGTGAGAGCGAATTCGAGTCGGTGAAAACAAATTCCGACTGGTGAAGAACTGTTGAAGATCCCTGTGCTACTCATACGCTGAGTTGACGAGGGCCGGTATCGAACTAGGAACCTAGTGGTTTTCTAGCCGAACGATCTACCGACTGAGCTAACCTAATTGCTGTTCTGCTTATTATCAATTTTTGCTTTGTCGTGTAGGTGGTCAGTGAGAGCGAATTCGTGTCGGTGAAAACAAATTCCGACTGGTGAAGAACTGTTGAAGATCCCTGTGCTACTCACACGCTGAGTTGACGAGGGCCAGTATCGAACTAGGAACCTAGTGGTTTTCTAGCCGAACGATCTACCGACTGAGCTAACCCAATTGCTGTTCTGCTTATTATCAATTTTTGCTTTGTCGTGTAGGGGGACAGTGAGAGCGAAATCGATTCGGTGAAAACAAATTTCGACTGGTGAAGAACGGATGCCCACCTCGCTAACAATATTTGTGATGATTTATGATTAAAATACACAGGTTAGGCAAAATATGGAAGAATAACAAACACTAGAGTAACATGGTAAGTTGTTTTGATATTGTCAGCAGTCGGGTGGAATTGACAAAGTAGGTATAAGATTCAGATAGTGTTGGTTGAATTGTTGGATGAGTTGTCGTGCTGTTAGATATTTTAGCATCTCGGGGTCTGTCTGTCGAGTCCAAACTTGGTTGTTTGTGGGCTGGTTTTGCCGCGAAAACTGTTGTTCTTTAAATGTCGTCTGCTCGAATAGATTGTTGATTTGTTCTCCCGTTTATATCAGCTCCGATTTCGGTATTTTTATTTTTGGCAGTATTAATTTACGAACCTTCCAAAGTGCGGACGTATGTGTAAAAACTATTCGTGATTTGCCTTATCCAATCGAATTTGTTTCATTATTATTTAAATCCTATTTCTATAAAAATTGTTTACTGATTTCTAATATTATTGTTTTATTCTCCAATGTATTAAAATCAATCCTATGAATGATTTTATATAGAAACCAATTAAAATATAATTGAAACAAGTGCAATCTTTTTATATGTGTTCTTATTACATTTCATCATAAAACTTAAATACTTATGCCCGGAAAGCACATATTCTTGCTAGTATATATTAAAATAAAGGATGTGTGTGTAACAGTTACTGTCATAGGAAATGAACATGATGAGACTAGTTCAAATCCTGGATGAGGCTGTTTGCATTTCACATAGTGCTAATAATCTTGGGAAAAGTATGAATCCAACTATTCTCCCTCCAGCTATGGGTAAATTTATGTTTTTAAATTTGAATAAGATTCGTGTTGATTGCGTCTCTCACATTTTTCTTTTTCATTGTTTTATAAATTATAGGATTTTATCCTATAAACATAATTGGCATCATTTTGTGCACCTATAAATAGAGATAGAGGCGCGTGGTTTAATGGTTAGAGTTGTAGGAAATGGACTCGTCGACGCGAGTTCAATTCCTGGACGAAATTGTTGGTATTTTTCATGGTGCTAATACCCTTGGGAAAGGTATGAATTCTACTCTCCCTCCAGCTATGGGTACATAGTGGGACAGACTGGACTCTTTAACCACGGCTAGATAACCAGTCTAGGAGAATGAAAACTCTGAATTTAAACCTGTTAAACTCGGCTTAAGAAATTGATTTTGTGTCGTATCCTGCACGTGCGATGGGGGGGGGGGATGTGAATATATATAAATAGAGATGGACTTTCTCTCTTTAGATTTGCATTCGTAGCCATATTTAGGTAATTTCGTGTTTGTTTGTAGCTTGAAGTATTCCCGCAGTTGTTTTTCGTCCCATATTTTGTTTTCTGGGTTTTTAACGACCCCCACCCCTGGGAAAGTAGACTGAAAGAATCGAGATAGAATACTTTGAATATTACGGGCGATTTGCTGTCACTCAGACTTCAGTGAAAAACCACCAGTTAAAACTGGTGTGAAAAACTCGCCTTATTGTTATTACTATCACTAGCAAATATATGCACCCTCCGGGTGCAAGTATCTAAGTTTTAATATAATAAAATATCATATTAAATTAGAAAGGCTAATGAAACTGACTAAGAATGCAGATAAAAAGATTTGGAACAGAGGGGGTATGATTGAAAAATAGAACGACTTTGAAACTAACTCTTCCATCATTTTCCATCCCTCCCATCTTTCATTGGTAAATTTTTCTAATTTAACAATTTAGTTAAAATAGGAAGTAAAGAATAAAATGAGTTATTTATTCTTGTTAATAGATTTCTTTTAAGATTTATCTCCGAGATTTTTTCTCATATTCAATAAGATAACACCAAACAATTAGAAATCGATAATACTAAGCATATATTTATTAAAATCAAATTTTTAAGATTAATATGCAAATTAGCCTTCCCATTCACACTGTAAACCTCTATTTTGTTGTATATATAAATACAACTGCATGTTATTAGTATGTAGATATGGTCAACAGTGTAAGTAATGTAAAACACTTTTATTAATAATTGAGGTTTAAATAAAAAATAAAATCATGGAGAATATGATGTAAATAACTAAAGGAATTGTGACTTGTATAGTAATATAGTTTCGGTTACAGACAGACAAACCCATAATCTCCATTATAATAAGATTATCAAGGTATTAACTCTTTCATTCCTATCACCACATTACGTATATTTGCTACTTTTCTGCGTATTATCTATTTTTGCTTTGTTGTAATTAATCCCTATAGCAATATTTTGGGTGGTTTCTCTCTTTAGCTTTCCCCTTCGCAGCCATGTCCAAGTAATCGCATGTGTAATTTCCTTGGTTTGTCGCTTGAAGATTGTTTTTTGTTGTTGTGTAATAGTAGTAGTAGTAGTAGTAGTAGTAGTAGTAGTAGTAGCAGTCGTGCTGCTGCTGCTGCTATTTTAGTTGTTATCGTTGTAATTCCTGATGTTCTTATTTTCCTTTCTTTTTTTCTTGAACTTGTTTCCGCCTCGTGACACAAACATTTTCTTCTCAGTGGGAGAAACATTACCTTGGCATTTTTTCCCGTTTTCAAACAAATTAATCACCAGATTTATTTTCTTTTTTTTCAAATCAATTTGTTAAATATTTATTTTGTCACCTATTGTCTGTCATTTAATTTGAAAACATTCTATCAGTGTTTCCCACTCTCAAAGTTTTATCATTCCTCTTTCGTCTCACGCCTTATGACGTCACGTAAGAAAATGTTTGATTCAGCCTTATTCAACTAAGCACGATTTCTACTTTTATCTTAAAATCCATTTCCAGCGATCAGTGTTCGAATCCAGTTAAATACCAGGATTTTTTATCTTGATCCATCAAATTGTGCTTGGGGTGTTAATTTGATTTTAATTCTCCTTGATGGGGTCTTTAGCTGATCATTTTCAAAGTTATGTTTCCCTTATTGTTTTTATTAGATTTTTGTACAAGCTTCTCTCACCTTGCCAGATCGTCGAGGTTCTTGAAACCCGAGCAAAATTTCTTGAACCATCTGGTTACTGTGTTGTGATCAGCTGCACCTTCACTTTTCGTACATATTTTTGGTTGCTTCCGTGACGTTATGACCCATTTCGAACTCATAAAGCAGAGGTTCCTGAATTAGACAACGTTGCATGATCATTTGTGTGGCTTTTAAATTGTTACATAATTATTAGATTCCTAATATTTGTGTACAGTAGTGTAGAAATCAAAATGGCTGTTATAAGTTGCAGCCGGTGGCCTAAAAGGATGAGTGACAAGACTTGACCTCATCCTGATCCTTCCGGTGGATACCGTGAGAAACGGTGGAGAAGACCCTCTTCCGGTTTAGATTAGAAAGAGATTTTAGTCAGCTTGGCCAAAAACTACGACGGTGGTAAGTCGTGTTATGCGCGCTCCGACTCAATCTGCGCTGGTAGTCTGGTGGGGATTTCGGAATAAAATATGATATAAGTTAAATCGAAGTCTTGTGTTATTATCTAAAAACTACCAGTGACACAGGGCTTCTGATAAGGAGAAATCCCCAATGGAAGACCAGACACGAAGTCCCCAGACGAAGTCCAGACGCTAGAAGAGATGCTAGAAGAACGTAAGATAGAAAAGATGACCAGAATAATAGAAGTAAGAAAGTAAGGAAAGAGAGTATACAACACAGGCAGCAAGTACCGATACTACCAGGCACGGTAGATATCTATCATGGCTTGAACTGCATCGGTCATGTGATATACTTACTGGAAAAAGGAAAAAGTGAAATCTTCGGGGTGTCCTAAAGTCGATATAAGCCAATCAGCAAAATAGTCTATCCCCTTTTCACAAGCACTAGACCAATGAGATTTGTTTTTAGCGTTTGAGGCTAGCACCACATCTACCGTCAGCTCATCGCTTTACTGCATAGATACCTGTGCTACTCATATGCTGAGTTGGCGAGGGCCGGTATTGAAATAAGAACCTCGTGGTTTCTAGCTGAACGCTCTACCTACTGAGCTAACCCGGCCAATTAGTAATTTATTTCAGACAAATTCAAATTTAATTTTAGACAAATTCAAATTTAATATTAGAGTATTGAATTTGGTCTCTCAGATAACATAAAATGGGAATTCTTCCAATGTGTTGCAGTGTCAGTACTACTGTATGGTTTCACTATTTGGAATCTACCGAGACACTTGGGAAAAAAAGCTAGATTGAAAGAAACTACACAAGGTTAATGCATGATGTTTCGAATAAGTAAGCAAGTTTTTGCATAAAAGTGCACGATGCACAATGACAGAGCAGGTATAAAAACGAAAAAAATATTATAATCATGAGCATTAGAAGTTTGTTACGTGAAGTTTCAACTGGTGTACATAATCATCAAACTAAAATGATATATACTTATATATGTATACACACACACGCGCGCGCGCGCGCGCGCGCGCACACAACACACACACACACACACATTGAAACCTCGAAACACGTGTCTGTGGATTACTTATTTATTATATGTATACTCCCACTTTGGTTGAGTTCTCTAAATAGGGATTTAATTGTAAAATTCACCGTTCTGGCGTGTAGCTAACCCTGACTTTGCTTACAAAGTTAGAGGACTCTAGTGAATTCATTTCCGCTTAGAAATGTAGCAATTAAATATTCTCCTATATTTGACCTCCGCTACCGGCCGCATGGGTGTAGGTACTTCGCGGACGAAAGTTCATTCGGGTCTCAAACCCGACTAAGGGTAGCTGTTAAGGTATAACCACACTGATGAGAGGTGAAACCTCGAAACACGTGTCTGTGGATTACTTATTACTTTAAGTTGTACATGACTTTCACGATCAAAGTCATGCAACATTTCGAACGATTTCCATGATCGTATTTCGGATGAATTACGTCACACAATTTTGAAATTTAATTAACGCCTAAAAAAAAAAACGCCAAATCCGTCTACTTCATTTAATTATTTTTTTGCCCTCATATTCAACATTGCATTTTTTCTCTCAAAACCGTCGGACATACCTTGAAAAAGGGTGAATGTTCACCCGAAATATCGGAAAAGATTAAACCAGAAACAGAGTAACTGTTGAATATATAAATAATCTGATTTTTGTTGTTTTTGTTGTTTTTGTTCTTATTTCCAATGCTTTAAAAAGACCAAACGAACAACGATCACAAGATCATAACACATATTTATATATAAATATGTGTGTGTGTGTGTGTGTGTGTGTGCGTGTGTGTGCATGTGTTCGTGAGTGTGTGTGTGCGCGTGGGCCTTTCTTATTGTTTACTAAAATATTATTTCTTGTTACAGAGTACCAATTCTTTACAGTTTAGTAAAAAATAATACCTAATAATTTACGTTTTAATTCTATAATTTTCTATTAGAAATAATAATAAAATCCTTGTATCTTTGCTTAAGAAAAATATACCTTGTTAGAAAATAATTGTTAGAGGTGTACTTATATATAACTTAGACGTTATACATACATATATATATATTTTTGAAGGATATGTGCTTAATTGAAGTCATAACTAATTCTGAAAATTAATTAGTTAATAATTAATGAATTTAGGCGGGCATATATGTTCAAATGTAAGGCTAACAAATCGAGAAAATGTCAATCCATGAATGTACATTTGACATTTTCTCGATTTGTTTAGCCTTACATTTGAACATATATGCCCGCCTAAATTCATTAATTATTAACTAATTAATTTTCAAAATTAGGTATGACTTCAATTTAGCACATATCCTCCAAAAATTGAAGGGTTAAAGCCATATAAAAATAAACACATTTGTTTGTTTACTTAACCTCATATATAATATTATGTGTGTATGTAAGTGTGTGCGCGTGTGTGTGTGTGAGTGTGTGTGTGTGTGTGTAATTGTCCACAAATGTATGTGGTGCCTTGATTTCCCTTAGAAAATACTTTACTTTTTCGTGTTCTTTTATAATTTCCTATTTTCACTGATGAAACAGAAATGATTTTTGTATTGCTGTTGCTGCGCATGTTTCTATCTAATTGTCTTCGTTTTTTTCTGAAAATGTTTCTTTTTTCTTTTTTCTTTTTTCTTTACTCCTTCCGTTCAATCTCTTACAATGATTATAATCATCTGACTTTTCAACAACAGTTCTTTATTTCTTTATCAACTTATTTCGTTACCACTCTCACTTTTTTTTTGTCTATGGATATTGCTTTCTTTTTTAACCATAATCTTATTCTAAACGTACACACACATATGTGTTAGCCCATACACACTCACTTACAAACACGCCCTGTTTAGCACAATTATATCATCTATTTCTTTTATCATAATTAGAATCAGAGTTTTTCTTTCGTTTTAAGTGTGGGTGAACATGATCCATTTTTGTTTTGTTTTTGCCGACTCCTTACACTCAAACAAGAACAACAACCACAGTGTGAAACATGTCAAACAGCTTTGACTGTTAAACACTTATTCATAGAATGCAGAGGTTTTGCTCACATCAGAAACCGTTATTTTGGTTTTGTTTGGTTTGTTTTACGGCATATCAACCTCGGTGGGTCATTTAATGCCGACAAAGTTGTGAAATAAATTCGTTCTTAATGCATAATACAATTTTGTTTAACAACTCATGTTTTTCTATTTAATTTTTTATATTTATGGGGAACCGTTATTTTAATGCGAACAATATGAAAAATCTATTTGAAAAAGTCAACATAGAAAACACTCTGTCCTTTTTAAAGGAAATAAAATTATTCCGTAGAATATAGATATGAACCTAATCAATACCATATAACATGATCCCCAATGATGCTAACACATCGTTAAAACCAATTACTACACAAGTGTAAATATAGATACACAATATATTTATTTATCAACCCCTCCGCACGAACAGGATGCGACACAATGTCAATTTCTAAGCGGAGTTCAACAGGTTTGAATTCAGAGTTTTCCTTTTCCTAGACCGGTTGCCATAACCAAGGTTAAAGAGCCTAGTCTTCCCTAGTATTTATCCATAGCTGGAGGGAGAGTAGGATTCATACCTTTCCCAAGGGTATTAGCGCAAAATGAAGTGCAATTACCCCATCCAGGATTTGAACTCGGGGCGACGAGTCCATTTCCCATGACTTTTACCATTACACCACGCGCTTCCTATATACACAATATACACATCAGCGCTTTGGCCGAGTAGCAAAAGCTTATATCTACCAACTCTGTGCTAGTACTGGATGGCGTCTAGAGGACTTACCTAGACAGATGAATGATAGGGACAAATGCAGAGAGATTCAAGGGAATCCGTGCTGTCAGCACGCCTTGATGTTGATCATGATCTTATCTGGTATGTATGCACCCAACTGGCCTCATAAAAGCATAATCCCCCTCACTATGTCTCCTCTCCCTCACTATCTCCACTCACTCTCTCTCTCTCTCTCTCCTCCCCTCAGTATCTCCCCTAACTTCACTATCTCTCTTCCACTCGCTCTCTCTCTCTCCCCCTCACTATCTCCCCTAACTTCACTATCTCTCCTCCCTCACTCTCTCCCTCACTCTCTCCCTCCCCCTCACTATCTCCCCTAACTTCACTATCTCTCCTCCACTCACTCTCTCCACTCTCTCTCTCCCCTCACTATCTCCCCTAACTTCACTATCTCTCTCCACTCACTCTCTCTCTCCCTCACTATCTCTCCGTAACTTCACATCTCTCTCCACTCACTCTCTCTCTCTCCCTCACTATCTCCCCTAACTTCACTATCTGTCACTCTCTCCTCCTCACTATATCCCTAACTTCACTCTCTCTCCTCCCCTCACTCTCTCTCTCCTCTCTCACTCTCTCCCCTCCCCCTCACTCTCACATAACTTCACTATCTCTCCTCCACTCTCTCTCTCCTCCCCCGCACTATCTCCCTCCCCTCACTAGCTCCCTACCCCCTCACTATCCCTCTTACCTGCTTCTTACATGTTTCTTATGAATTTTATGTGTTTCTTTAATTATTTCTGGTGTCGTCTTTTTGGTGACAATTTCCTCTTTTATTTTATTTATTTAGTTTTTTTGTTTTTTGTTTTACTTTCTTTTCAGTCTAAATACAACAAACTGGAAGTGATTGAATTTACTCTTTTCTTCACAATAATTGTCAGGAAAGTGAGTCTGTTCCTCAAATAAGTCACGAAGCCTTCCCATTCCTTTCATGAACCTCCTCTTCGATCAGCGCGCTGGTCTATAAAACTCTAATCAAATAAGATACAAGAAGAAGAGCTGAAATTGTATTACACTTGAACAAGTTGAGTCTAATAACAGAATAGAATGGGAGACAACTCTTTTTTTCTCGATAATGTATTACTAATCATTATTATTACTAATTTTGACAGATATTTTGGAAAGTTTTTTTTTTTAACTTTAAACTGCTTGATCAAAACAGCTGCTTTACCAACAGAGCTACGTGAGCTTTTATTGTATTCATTTTTATTCATTCATATACTTGTTTATTTATATTTTTGCAAATGTAGAGAAAAGTAGACAAACACGGGATATGGTACAAAATGGATGTTTATTGTGGGTAGTGATATCGGCGTTGTAATGTTTCGGTCTGTTAGACCTTCTTCGGGACGTTGGATGCAGTTCTTGCTTCAATGGTGAAAATTTTCGTATTGGTGAATTAGGAGGTCGTAAATAGGGGAGGGGTGATCAGTTGTTGGTGTTAGCAGAGGTTGGTAGTAGGAGGTTTTTTTTCTTAGATGGGGTGTGTAGCAGTAAGGTTCTGATAATAATGCCACAGGTGTTAGGTGTTGAGAGAGGTCGTAGGTGAGTCATATGCACTGGGTTTGGTGAATATGTAGTACGTCATGTACAAATGGTAAATGGTATAAGGATTGGTTGTGTGTGTGTGTGTGTGTGTGTGTGTGTGTGTGTGTGTGTGTGTGTGTGTGTGTGTGTGTGTGTTTATTTTATTTTTATTTTTTTTGCTAAGTATCATCTTGCTGTCTTTTTGGTCTATAGCTGTCTGTGCAGGTGATTCTTGGGTATGGGGAAATATATTGAAGAAGCTGGATTTTCAATTAACATTTCGTGTGTTGCTTATGGTTCAGGCTTCGAATATTTGGCTTAATCTTTTCTTGTGGATGTAAGAGAGGGGAGTGGAAGTGAGATTTGTTATAAGATTTGTTATAAGTGTATGTGTGTGTATGTTTATTATTATTATTATTATTATTATTATTATTATTATTATTATTATTATTATTATATGATCGGTATATATATACATATATAGATTGGTACATATAGGCATACATATATATATATAGCTGTCTTCCTGTTTATAGCTCTGCTGATGAGGCCTAATGGGCCGAAATGTACATACAGAGATTGATTTTTCTCGATTTGTTTAGCCTTACATTTGAAGAGGTACTTTGTTTTTTGGGTTTTCTTAAACAGACGGGTGCAACACATAAAAGTTCATGAACAAAAAAAAATACCTTCTTTTTTTTAAAAAACATAAGTTCCTCTTTTGTTATTAATTCTTTCCTCTCCTTATTTTCATTTCTCTTTCTTTTTCCTTTTAAATCCGGTTTTCAAGACAATTACTTCTTCGTTTTCTTTCCTTTTTCAAATTAATTCAGTTTTCTTTTCTTTTTTTTTCTCAATATCTCTGATTTCTACAAACTTTTTCTTATTTCACAAACACAATCACTTTTCGTTTTTCTTTACTTTCCTTATTACTTCAGTTTTTATCAACAAATCTCTTTCTCTGGTTTCAACCGTTTGTTTCTCTATCGTTCGACCGTCCATTTCTCTGAAATCTCCAGTCCCTAAACTAAACTGCCGTCTCTAAACTAAAAAACCGTCTGTTTCTCTCTCGTCTGTCCGTCTGTATCCTTTTTCGCGCGTCTTTTTAAATCCAAACAAACCTAAGGGAATTAACCCCTTTTTTGCCAAGAGCAGCGACTCTTAACTTTGTTTTTTATTTATTTAAATTTTTATACTTTTTTCCTTTCTTTTCTAACAAATAGATAACCCCCTTGCTATTATTAAATGATATTCTGAGAAATCTCAGGATATCATGACAATATATATAGGTACATATAGGCATATATATATATATATATATATATATATATATATATATATATAGGTATATTTTTTAATATTGCAAATGTATGAAGATGTTGTTTTTACACATTAGTAGCATTAGCCAAAAAAAACATATGTAACCATTAAAAAATATGTCTACCATTTATATGCAAATTTATTCAATTTTATTATTGGTTTGATGGTTTCAGTGCTGGGGAAGTTAGTGTTAACTAATCTATATATTAATGCTCTTGTTCCTTAATCTTTTGACGGTTATCATCTTGCAACATCCACTGGTTAAAAAATGAGATTGTTCAAATCGTCCAAAATGAAAGGCAAAAATGTAAATCCTGATTATCCGGTATTTCTTATCCACCGAATTCTTATTTCTCATGAGTGTAGTCACCTAAGCTAAATAATGGATCATTCCGTTTTTATTATCAAGAAAGAGAGGGGAGAAAAAGGACATGCTACACAGAAAAATATAATGAGAAAGAAAGAAAGAAAGAAAGGAAGACAGAGAGAAAGAAAGAAAGAGTAGGGGAAATATGGAGAGTGGCGATGAGCACGATAATGTTTCAATCAAACGTAATGAAAAGATGAAAAGAAAGAAAGAAAATCAAATGAGAGAGAGAGAGAGAGAGAGAGAGAGAGAGAGAGAGAGTTAAACAAGATTATTATACTTTGTACATATTGAACTATTTCCAATAGCTCTTAAGTAAACATATCAAATGTTGTAATAAGTGAATTATCATACGGTGGTATATATCCACAGGTCCTACTAGTACGTATCCGTTTTGATATATATATATATATATATATATATATATATATATATATATATATATATATTATATATGCGAAGTAAACAATGTGTTTGATATGGTTTTTTTAGCCGACAATTTTTGGGAGAATGTGTACTTAATTGAAGTCGTACCTAATTTTGAAAATTAATTAATTGATGACTAATGAATTAAGTGGGAATACCTATTCAAATGTAAGGATATATATATATATATATATATATATATATATATATATATATAATGGGTAATTCCATGTCAAATCAACCAGAAAAAAGTAAAATTGTCACCCATCCCATACCAATTTTTCTGTTGACTATTTTAATATAAAACGATGCCCAAAATTTGAGCTCCCAATTCCACAAATTGGCGGAGTTATGTCAATTTTTAGCTCTATAAATTTGGTGGGGTTGGCGAAAAATGGCTACTTTTTAAATCTATTTTTGTCTGTAAAATTAGTTCTGCAGCCTCCCTACTTCTTAAAATTGGTTTATAAAAGCATTTTTTTGCCCATGAAATCCACAAATGCTATTAAAACAGTTTTAAAGTCAACCAATTTTACGTTATTGATAATTTATGATTTTTCCTAGCAAGATCAATATCCCGATGTGGCACTGCATCTATGAATTTTTTTCTATTATTATTTCACATATATTGAACTTTATTTGTAACAAAAATATAGTTTGATATGACTATCAGTTTCTCACCAATATGATCATCATAACGCTTATATATATATATATATATATATATATATATATATATATATATATATATATATATACGCACACGTACAAACAAAAAGCGCATTCGACATCACGTGAACACGTAAACATGCAACACGAGAATACAATTAAAAAACGCACACATTTAACCATTTACACTATTTCTGTCATTAAAAAAAACTATTTCGTTTACCTGACGAATGCGTTTGGAGGAAACCATCGGTTGTAATATTGTTCCCAAGTAAATGAATAAAAGCTAAACCTTTTATTTGACCATTCATTCATATATATATATATATATATATATATATATATATATATATATATATATATATATATATATGTTGTATTTTAGGGGTCTCCGTATGCTTATCTCGCTATATATGTTTATGTTTTTAAGTTGGGCGTTATTACGAAGCATCTAAAAATAATTGAACGCTGACATCGGAATACTCTGTTATTATAAATATTTTACAGACGCTGCCGCTGTCGATAACAACAAAGACAAAAGATCCGTTGAACAGGGGCAATATTCATTTGAAAAAGGGTATCTAACGGACCCGAAAATTTATGATAACAAATAATAAAAAAATAAGTGAATCCAATACTCCATAACATCGAGTTCATTCATTATTTTTTAGATGCTTCGTAATAACACCCAACTTAAAAAAAATATATATTATATATATATATATATATATATATATATATATATATATTATTATATTATATTATATTATATTATATTGTGCCATATAAATAGAAAAAAAGATAGTTGTTTCAGATAGATAGATAGATAGATTGACAGATAAATTTTTACATTTGATCTATAAAACACGAAGATTAATAATCGATCTACCATTTATGGATAACAGTATATATATATATATATATATATATATATATATATATATATACATGGAAGTACGGTGAGGAAATTAATCCGACAATTTGAGAAGAAAATATTTTTAAAATATAACAAACACAGGATGTTATGATTAGGGGAAACAATTTTGTGTCAGTACTTAAGCATTTCGGTATATTGTACCATCTTCAGGACACTGTTAAGTAATGTTTCGTAAACAAACGCACATATAAAAATTAACGGTTAATAACATCATATTCACACATTCACTATACACTTAACATCTTTCATTTTGTCCCTCACATAAACATTACTTAACAGTGTCCTAAAGATGGTACAATATACCGAGATGCTTAAGTATTGACACATAAAATTGTTTCCCCTAATCATAACATACTGTGTTTGATATATTTTTAAAATATTTTCTTCTCATATATATATATATATATATATATATATATATATATATATATATATACTAGCAATTATATGCACCCACCGGGTGCAAGTATTTAAGTTTTAATGTAATAAAATATTATATTAAATCAGAAAGGCTAATGAAACTGAATAAGAATACAGATAAAAAGATTTGAAACAGAGGGGGTATAATCGAAAAATAGAACAACTAAAACTTACTCTTCCATCACTCTTGTCTTTCATTGTTATTTTTTCTAATTTAAGTATTTAGTTAAAAGAAGAAGTAAAGTATAAAATGACAGTTATTTTATCTTGTTAATGGAATTCATTTAAATTCATTGAAGAGATGTTTGCTTATATTCATTAAAATAAAACCAAACAGTTAGAAATCAATGATACTAAGCACATATTTATTAAATTCGATTTTTTAATATTAATATGCAAATTAGCCTTCCCGTTCACACTGTAAACCGCTATTTTGTTGTATATATAAATATAATTGCATGTTGTCAGTATGTAGATTTGGTCAACAGTGGCTTCGGCCTCTGGACCATTGATATAATTAACGGCGTCGATCCCAGGGGGCCATCCCCCCAGGCAACACCTGCCCCCTTGATTTAAAGGGGCAGGGCTGGGTTTATTGCCCAGTGCCTGAGGCGCCCCTTTGAGGGGGAATGCCGACGGGATCGACGCAATTTTTCACCTGCCACCCCATGAGTCTCGGCTTGTGGGTGGTCCCACATAAATAGGGCCTTTGTGCCTGACCCGTACAAGTGGGGTACGTGGAAAATATCATGTAGACATGGTTAACAGTATTAATAATGTAAAATAATTTTATTAATAATTGAGGTTTAAATAAAGATAAAATCATGGACAATGTGATGTCAATAACTAAGGGAATTGTGACTTGGGTAGTAATAGAGTTTCGGTTACAGACTGAAAAACACACAATCTCCATTATAATAAGATATATATATATATATATATATATATATATATATATATATATATATATTATGAGTGAGACTGCTATAGAGACATAAAGATATATTTAACTGTAATTGATAAGTAGTTATATAGATGTTTATATTTACTATATAAATATGTACGTAAACTTCAACTATGATAATCTCGACCAACATGCATATTTCTTGAGCTATAGACCCGAAAATCGAGAATTTATTTACCATGCTTAGTTGTGGCACAAGAAACAGATGGATGGGCATCCAGTGTGATTTGAACTCACTAGTAAATGCTTGCTAGTCGAGCTTGCTGACTATCTATCACACCACGCGAGGCAGCCAGCTCTTCTTATTCTTAAGCACATTTTCTTTCCCATATACAAAATTATGTGTACTACGCTCCCTTTGTTAGCTTCATGTAAATTAAACCGTACTCCTTATAGCCACGAACCCCGGTCTCTAACAACTTCGCTTGCTTCTTCATCCAAGATAGATAGTTAAAAATTAGAGAAAATGAGACTGAGCGACGAGTTGTCAACACCGATAAGGATCACGGAGTTGGGGACTGCCTTTGCCGTTAAAGCCGGAGATGAAGTGTGGCTGGAAATTGCAGCGCCCCCCTGCGGGCAGATTGCCCAAGTGACCAAGAGTAGACAATCGTAAGCGGAGTAATTGAGGGCGCTCCATGTAAGTTGGGCGCATACGGTGTGTAAAATTAATTTCTGATCCTGGCATTGTGTCACTATCACTTAATATTATAGCGGGCTTAATTGACCAGTGCCGTCTCTTAATCAGCTATTAATCTGGGTGACGTGTGGAGCAAAAGTGGCAGTGAGTGGAAAGCGGGAAAAGGGAAATAAGAAAGAGAGAACGAAAATGGCCACTGGATACCAAAGAAAGATGGAGTCGGTCGGGGGCGGTTGTTTAAGAAGATGAGACCGTAACGTTAAGCGTTAAGAATGTAGTGAGGAAATAAGTTGAATAAACAAATAGGCAGATACGGCTAAAAGAGGGATAAGCTTTTAACAAGAAGCAAAATGGAGTCGTAAAGAAGAGATATCGTGGGAGATGATGATGGTTGGTGAGGGAAGAAAAGGGACAATGGGTTTACTGATACAAAGAAGACGTTTCGGAAAGAGAAGCGTAAACATAGGAAAAAGATAAAAATGAGTTTTTTTAATAGGCAAATCCACAAAACATGCATTCGATTAGTTGACTTAGTTAGTTTTACGGCATGTAAACCCTTCATGACTTATTTAACAGTATTAATAATGTAAAATAATTTTATTAATAATTGAGGTTTAAATAAAGATAAAATCATGGACAATGTGATGTCAATAATTAAGGGAATTGTGACATGAGTAGTAATAGAGTTTCGGTTACAGACTGAAAAACACACAATCTCCATTATAATAAGATATATATATATATATATATATATATATATATATATATTATATATTATTATTATTAGTGAGACTGCTATAGAGACATAAAGAGATAGTTAACTGTAATTGATAAGTAGTTATATAGATGTTTATATTTACTATATAATATGTATATGTATGTACGTAAACTTCAACTATAGAAGTCTTCTTTCAAGCAGTTATTCAATTTCAAGCAATTAATGATGGTAGAGCGTTCCGCTAGAAAACCACAAGGTTCCTAGTTCGATACCGGCCCTCGCCAACTCAGCGTAGCACAGGGATCTGTGCGGTAAAGTAAGGAGCTGATGGTAGGTGTGGCGCTCCACCTCAACGCTAAAAATAATCTCCTTGATCTAGCGCTAGTGAAAAGGGGATAGACTCATTCGCTGTCAGGCTGATACTGACATTAGGCCACCCCGACGACTTTACTACTTTTTTTTATTTGTAAACAATTCCAGATTTAGATACTTATTCTTAGTAAGTAAGTAAAGTCGTCGAGGCGGCCTAATGTCTGTATCAGCCAGACAGTGAGGGAGTCTATCCCCTTTTCACTCGCACTCGACCAAGGAGATTGTTTGTTTGTTTTGCACCTGAAGTGGAGCGCCACACCTGCCATCAGCTCCTTACTTAACCACACAGATCCATGTGCTACTCATTCGCTGAGTTGGCGAGGGCCGGTATCGAACCAAGAACATTGTGATTTCCAGGCGAGTGTTCTACCGACTGAGCTAAACCGGCACTTAGTACCAATATGCAATTGTATGGTTTCAAAAATTGGTTTGTTCTGGTTTCTTTGTTTAATGGCATACCAACACTTCTGGGTTATTTAATGCCAAAGCGATATCTGTAGAAGAATAGTGGTGGCAATATTTATTAATCCACACCTGCAAATGAGGGTGTTCATACCTTTCCCAGGATCTGAAAATGAAACTAATAGCGGAACTAAAGTTTGACGTCCAGCACGTTAGTCATTACGCCACAGAGCCCCCACACCACCCCACCCCACCCCACCCCACCGTGTTCAGGTATCTATTACTATTTAATGATAATCATTTGTTTTCACACACTTATATGATTTGTTGAGGTGGGTGGTGTTAATGGTTAGAGCCGTAGCAAATGGACGTCGACTAAATTTCGAATCCTGGACGAGACTGTTTGCATTTCACATAGCGCTAATACCCGTCATAAGGGTATGCATCCAGCTACTATCCCTCCAGCTATGGGTAAATAGTAGGACGATTTGGGCTCTTTAATCTTGGCTACGTAAGCAGTCTAAGAGAAGGAAAACTTTTGTCACATCCTTCTCGTACGGAGGTGTGGGTATATATATATATATATATATATATATATATATATATATATATATATATATATATATATATATATATATATATGTTTTAAGTATCCTTATCGAATAATAATAACTTTTAATAATAGTAGCTAGTGTAGGCTAAGAGGTGACAGAGATGAAACAATCAATCTATACATATATAAAGGGCAGTTGTGTGTATGTATGTAATGTAATCTATGCATATATAAAAATGGTAATCTATATATATATTGTTTGTGTATGTATGTCCGAATGTAATCTATGTATAAAGGGCAGTTGTGTGTATGTATGTCCGAATGTAATCTATGCATATATAAAGGGCAGTTGTGTGTATGTATGTATGTAATCTATTTGTATGTATGTATGTAATGTAATATATAAAGGGCAGAAATGTAATCTATACATATATAAAGGGCAGTTGTGTGTATGTATGTTGAATGTAATTAATATATAAAATGTAACAAATGTAAATTAATAAAAATTAAAATAGGCATTTTTTCAATTTGTTAATAAAAAAAAATGATAACAGCATGGATTTTTTTTTTATATTTTAGATAGCAGACCATTTTTTTCAGAGTAGCTGGATCAATGCAAGGTCTTTTTTTTACATAGGGATTTAAATGGGCATCCCACGAGGATTCAACTCACGATTCAATAATAATGGATCTGCGGGACTAACTTTAAAAAATCCCTCTCTACCCAGACGACGCCGGGTAGCCGCTGCTAGTCATACAATAAGCGAATGTAGCAAATTGGGACAAAAGGAATATAAGAATAGGTATGACTTGGTGGGAAGATCATTCACTGGGAAATGTGCAAGAGCATGCTGATATTGTCATTTGGTCTGTTAATCAAAAGAAAGTTTTTATCGTTGAACTGACAGTTCCATTTAAAGAAAAACTTGATTGGGCACATCAGCGGAAGTTGGAAAAATATGAAGACCTACGGGAACAATGCGTCAGAAACGGATGGATAACAAATATATTTCCCATTGAAGTCGGATGCCGGGGATTTATTACCAACTCATTCTCGGCATTTTTGTCTAAACTTGGACTTTCTCCACCAGACAAGAGGAAATACTTAAAAAAGATTCAGGAGAAAGCTCTAACCGCATCAGCGTGTAAATGCCTGTCCTATATTATGACATCAAACCGACAAAGTCTGGTGGTATCGTGAGATACTGCTGGGGCGCTCTGGGTTAGTGGTAATGATGCTTCGACCCCGAAACCATACCTGAACCCAGAGTCATCATCTGATGAAGGCTTTGTTGGTTGCAATGCTACTGTGTAAATAGCAGTCATTGTATGAAGATTATTATATATATATCTATCCATCTATCTATCTATTTAAGCTATACACAGTAAATACATTTGTTATCCATCCGTTTCTGACGCATTGTTCACGTAGGTCTTCATATTTTTCCATATAGATGGATAGATAGATAGATAGATAGATAGATTGATAGCATTTATTAAGGTAAATTTAGTTTGTCACTAGGCCAGAATTATGGGGCAAACAGTCAGGATCGAACTCACTAACAATGGTCAACTAGCATAGCTTAGCTTATTTGTTGTACAAAGCTAGATGTATAAACCACCCAGTGAGAATCGAACTCACTAACAATGATCTGCTAATTTAGCTTGCTAACCATTACATTACATGAGCTGCCTATGACCCTTATATAGCTAGATAGATGTCATTTAATAATGTTAACTTTATGTGGTACAAGGTCAGAATTATGGAGCACCCAGTTAGAATTTAGCTCACTAACAATAGTCTGCTAGCCCAGCTAGATAACTATTATATCATACAAGAGGCCTATAGATTGATAGATAGATAGTCAGATAGATAGATAATTATTCCTATACACGGACCGAGTATGTGAGAGGTTCTTTATCTTATCTGCCAAACTTGGTCTATTATTCTTAAGTTAAACTGCAGCCCATTCATTTAAGAGTTACCACTTCCCTGTCGCCCTCTGCCTAGCATACTAAGTGTTTGCTCTCCTAACGTTCCATGCTTTCAGCTTTTCCTCCAGCCCATACGATACAATGGTCACCTCACTAGTTGCATTGCTGGACAGGTCAATTCTGGTCAGTGGATCGATCGTAAATGTGTTTACATTTCATACATCTTTTCGAAAATTCACACCTGTCAGGTGATAATTGTTGTTGCTCCGTTCGTCGCTTGTTGAAATTCCGTAGCAACAACTACAGTGACGTTTTCAGAATTGACCAGGGCAATCGTTCATCGTGTTACTTCAATTTATTGTTGTCAGATATGCGCTAAAGGCGCCATTCAGAAACTGGTGAAGCGCAAAGTCGAGTTTAACCTTACTTGATCGTTGAATTGTCGAGGCTTTAAAAGTTACCAAAGAAAAATTGGAAAAGGAAAACATTTTTTTTACATTTACATTAGATTGGTTGGCTGGTTGGTTGGTTGGATTTTACGGCATGTCAACCGTTGTTGGGTTATTTTATGCGGGAAAAAGTTTTGTTTTATTCATTCTTGTTGGGCAGTCAATTTTTTAAAACTGGTTTTTAATTTCGTTTTTTTTTAATTAACTCATAGATGGGACCCTAACAGGTACTAGCACTCCGAGTCAGGATGGACCTCGGAGAAAGGGCAATGAAGGGGTACTCCACACTCTCCAGAGCTTCAGAATACTCTACAAACTGAGCTGAACCGGTCACTTTATATATATATATATATATATATATATATATATATATATATATATTGTGTGTGTGTGTGTGTGTGTGTGTGCCGAAACCACGCTTGACTTCAGGGTTATCGTTTGATGATGACTTTACGTCTTTATATATATATATATATATATATATATATATATATATATAATACATATCATGAATAATAGCTCTCTCCTCTCTCTCTCTATATATATATCTATATATCTATACTACAGAAATAACCTATTCGAGTTTAACCATAAGGATCTTTAGGGATAAATCCACTGAATTAATCAAAATATTGATTAATTACAGCTAATGTAGGATATTATGTTGTGGTTAATACCGTTAAAAACCCAAAGATCCTTATGGAGTTGGTATTTCCTGTACATACCATTGTAATAAATTCGCTCTACTTCCATATTGAGCACTTTATATTTGTTATATCACTGACGTTAAGGTAAAACTTGTATCAACAAACCATTGAGACCAATTTCACCGGTAAGTCACCATTTTATATATAATATATATATATATATATATAATCCAAATGTCCAGAGAAGAAATCTTCCTTACGACACAAGAGTTTTATTTAAAAAACCTGTCGCAGTTTGAGACTCAATGTGTGCTCTTAATGTTAGAGTCACAGAGCAAATATATAAGTAAAGAAATAACAAAAGACTTTTTGCTTTATAGTCTATTTCTGGGAGCTTAGACAAAGTGTCTAACTCTCCCGACTCATCAGATGCGAATGATGAATTCTTTATTACTTTAAAGGCATTTGAAAACAGATTTTTTTTCTATTATAAATTTTATAGTCCTGTGATTCAAAACGAAAAACTTGATGTTGCTAAAAAATTAATGTTGTAGTTTCAAATATCTAACGCCCTGTCGGCTGGGGCGTTAGAATGCACCGACTGCACCTCTGCAGAGGGATAAGACTCCCCAAATGGGGCCACCTGTTGGTCGTGGGTGGTGACCCGTGATGCTTAAGGACAAAACCCAGGTGGATGAGCAGTTCATGACTTGCAATACTCCACTTTGGCCCTATCTTGGGCTAGACGGGCGGTCGGAGAGGCCCCCTCCGATCAATCGGCTGGTCACGTCAAGCCCTAGCACCTATATGATTTTCCCAACCCTATTGCCTTTATGGCAAGCCCCAACCCCTTTTTATCATATGGGTGCTAGAAGACGGTGGCTGCGGGTCTACATGTCCTGGGAATGACTTTAAACTCTATCTGATGGTGAGGTTCCAGTTTTGGAGGTTTGGAGAATGTGGAACACCCCTTCATCACCATTGCTCCCTGGTCCACTCTGACCCGGAGTGCTAGTACCTGTTAGGGTCCCATCTATGGGTTAAATAGAAAAATGTATTTATAAAAGAATTGTATTATCCATTAAGAATTGATTTATTTCAAAACTTTATTGGCATTAAATGACCCACTGAGGTTGATATGCCGTAAAACAAAACAAACCAAATCAAATATCTAAGCTCCCTGAAATAGACTATAAAGCTAAATCTCTAAGTCTTTTGTTATTTCTTTACTTATATATATATATATATATATATATATATATATATATATATATATATATATGTGGACTTTTCCTTATTGATAAACAAAGAGTGACAAATCATATGCATATATAAGTTAGAATAAGGTATACACAGTGTCTACAGTGTTTTGAGTTTCTCGACCTTGCTCTTGGTCTGGTGATTGCATGGGAGAGAAACTGACAATCCTCAAGCGCTGTCGTCTCGCAGTCTACGTTAGTTTAATTTCAAAGTTTTCCTTCCCCTATATTGGTTGCCTAGCCGAGGCTAAAGAAACCAATCTGCCCAACTATTTCCCCATGGCTTAAGTGAAATGAGATGGATTAATGCTTTTCCCAAGGGCATTAGCGCTGATTGAAACACAAACAACCACGTCAAGAAATTGAACGCAGTTCACTGATTCTATTACCTACGACAATAACCGTTACGCTAAGCGTGCATACTTGGTAAATTTAATATATATATATATATATATATATATATATATATATATATATATAAATTTTCCATCCATCGTAACATCCTGTTTGTTTTGTTCTAAATTTTCTCCACACACACACACAAACACAAAACACACACACACACACACACACATATATATATATATATATATATATATATATATATATATATATATATATATAGATAGATAGATAGATAGATAGATAGATATAGATATAGATAGATAAAAGGATATGAAAACAACACAATATGCTGTTAAAGTGAAAACATTTTATAACATATTCATAGCTAATATTGAACAATATTTCGATTTTATAAAAATCATCATCAGAGCTTTTTTGTACTCCGTACAATCAAGAGCGGAGACGAAAAAAAAAATAAAATCGAAATTTGTTCAATATGAATATGTTATGAAATGTTTTCACTTTAACAGCATTTTGTGTTGTTTTCATATCCTTTTATCTATACTCATACCGTCGGATTCATTTCCTTTCTTTTAACACACACACACACACACACACACACACACACATATATATATATATATATATATATATATATATATATATAAGTAAGTAGAGTCGTTGGGTTGGATTAAAGTCGGCATCAGCCAATAAGCGAGGGAATCTATTCCACTAGCCCTAGACCAAGGAGATAGTTTTGGTGTCTGTGGTGGAGCGCAACACCTACAATCAGCTCCTTACTTTATCGCATAGATACCTGTGCTACTCATACGCTGAGTTGGCGATGGCTGGTATCGAACTAGGAACCTTGTGGCTTCTGACCGAACGCTGTACCGACTATATATATATACACTCCCACCTCCTTGTTGGTTGAGCTCTCTGGGGTAAAAATTTGATTGTTGGTCGTAAATTAAGCTTAAAATGGTAAATCTCTTCTACGAACAGGATGTGAGCTCTCTAAAGGTTGTAAAATACATACCTCTGTATGTATTTATCAGTTAAAATCTACTCCTTCTCTGTATGTGGCTTAAGCCCAAGTGGTTAAAACGCCGACTGATGGAAAATCAGTCAGGTTTCTATCCCGGTCGGAGGCAGCTTGCAATGTCTAGCCACACTGAGGATACGTGATATGTCGGAACACGGTGTCTGTGGATGACTATATATATATATCTCAGTAATATCTTCAATGTAGACAAATGATTAAAATTGCTTTTAAAGTAAACTTTCAAAATGTTAAAGGACAAGCTTGTTACAATCCCTTTAACATAGTTTCACGATATAAAATGATTTTCTCTCTCTCTCTCTCTCTCTCTCTCTCTCTCTCTCTCTCTATATATATATATATATATATATATATATATATATATATATATATATATATATATATATGATGGGCCGGGTTAGCTCAGTCGGTAGAGCGAGCGTTTCGAACTAGAAACTACAAGGTTCCTAGTTCGATACCGACCCTCGCCAACTCAGCGTTATGAGTAGCACAGGGATCTGTGCGGTAAAGTAAGGAGCTGATGGTTGGTGTGGCGCTTCAGCTCAGACGCTAAAAATAATCTCCTTGGTCTAGTGCTATTGAAAAGGGGATAGACTCCCTCGCTGTCTGGCTGATACCGATATTAGGCCGCCCCGACGACTTTACTTTACTTATATATATATATATATATATGTGTGTGTGTGTGTGTGTGTGTGTATATATATATATAGTATATATACATATAGTATTTAAAAATGCTCAAAAACTTTATCTGTATTTATTGTGTGTGTGTGTGTGTGTGTGTGTGTTTTTGTGCGTGTGCGTGTGTGTGAAGATAAGTGTCAATATAATTCTGAAAAAGTATACTGAATTTTCATTGGCTCATGTCCGTTTACTTTGCCGTATTGCAGTGTTTATATCTGTTTTCAAACTCGCATGTGACGATTTATGAATTCATTGGGCTTTTGTTTGTATATCAATATGCGTCTAAGGTTTGCGCTTGTCTTTCTCTTTCTCACATAAATGCCTCGTCACCATTTTTTTTCACCCCCACCCCCACCCGTGTCCGTACCCGTGTACGCGTCTTTACGTGAATGTCTTGCTTTGGTAGGTGCGCAAGGATCCATATATATGTGGACGTCTCGGCTGTCCTTAATTGCTGAGCAACGAACCTACGGTCGAGAGGGTCTTTGGGAACCGAGTGGCGTATGTTGCTAGAAATAAAAGGAGTGGAACGAAATGTAAGAGTTTCGCCCGCGGCAGGGGACAAATTGAATTTGGTACTGTTGAGCTGTTCTAATTGGCTTCTCACCTTCAATTTAGCTGGAACCTCTCAATTTGCAATGGTTCTTGATAGTCGCTACTGGAACCTATCGTTTCAGAAGATGCCGAATCACGCCATCTGCCCATATGCCTTGCCTCTTCTTCTCTCGCCCCACCTGCCACATGACGCACGCTATGCAAACGTACAGACCTTGACGTGTAAACATGCTCCTAGGTATCTGCAAATTTGCCTAGTTTTAAAGTGGTCGCCTTTAACGGAAAGCGCCGCTGCCTGCTTTGTGTTAGAGACCGCAAGTATTGTTGTCTGAAGAAGCTCAATTCTATTGTAAGTTTGGAATTTTCTTTCGGTTCTGGTCGGTAATTTCCGATAAATTTCGCCCCCTTAACCCTGTAGTAAATGCCATTTAAAATGACCACCCCGAATCACTTACAACAGTCGATATGCAACGAAACATGTTTTATTCAATAAATTCTATTTTCAATCAACGGATCATTCTACTTGCTCTTAGATGTTATATATTTCATGACGCTTCGAAAATATTCAGATACGAATCTTGCCTAACACATCATTGTTAGTGAACACGATTCTCACTGAGTGCCTTGTATATTTTTCTTTGTATCAAACTAAATTAAGCTTTGTAAATGGCTAGACTGATTTACATTTAGTGAACTTGTCTAACAGAACAGTACAAGTGACTATAATCCTCACTGGGAGCTCATATTGCTAGCCTTGTGTCAAACTAAGTTCAGTAAATGACCCTAGCCTCTCCTGATACTATATAACTGATTGTGAATTATTTGTTTTAAGAATAGTTACTGAAATCTATAATTGTTTACTAAAGATTGTTATTAGTTTATTTAAAATCATGTAATTGTGTATAAATTATTTGTATTAGATAGGAATACTTGATATCTTAGAACTGTGTGCAAAAACCCTTGAGAAACGAGTACACGAATAAGTAAATATAAGTATACAATGAATGCAATTTCCTTGGTATAAAATTACTCTATGTAGGTTGACATGTCATTAAAATTTTTCTGCCTCCAAATAGGTTTTCTTGTTTTATATATATATATAAAAGTAAGTAAACAAACAATGTGTTTATTTTTTATATGGCCTTTTTTAATTTTCAAAATTAGGTATGACTTCAATTAAGCACATATTCTCGAAAAATTGTCGGCTAAAAAGGCCATATAAAAAATAAACACATTGTTTGTTTACTTACTTTCATACGGTCGTGCGATAAGTCCCAAAAAGTGGTATATAAATAAGTTCAAAACGAACGAAATATCTGGGATAGGCCATCTGGTGTAGTGGTTAGAATCCCCGCTGTCAGCTTGGCAGTCGAGGTTTCGAGTCACACACGGAGCAATCTCCTATGTCTATAACCTTGCTGATGAGACCTAATAGGTCGAAATGTACATACAATGATTGACATTTTCTCGATTTGTTTAGCCTTACATTTGAACATATATGCCGGCCTAAATTCATTAATTATTAACTAATTAATTTTCAAAATTAGGTATGACTTCAATTAAGCATATATCCTCCAATATATATATATATATATATATATATATATATATATATATATAAATCATTGTTGGACTAATGACATGCGAGTCTGACCATCAGACCATTAGGTGTGTATACAATTCTCACTTAGTGATTCATACTTCTGGTGTTTAGCGTAATGGTTATCGTCTTAGAAAATGAAATCCATGACCCGAGTTCAAGTCCTGGACGATGCTATTTACGTTTCACTCCACCCTAATGCTTTTGAGAAAGGCAGAAATTCATCTCTTTTTACTCACAGCTATGGGAAAGTAGTAGAGCAGACTGGATTATTTATCCTTAGTTAAGTAACCAATCTAGGAGAAGGAAAACTAGGAATTCAAACCAGCTTTAACCTCTTTAAAATTGATATTGTGTCACATTCTGACTGTAGTGAATAAATCAGTTTCCTGTCCAATTTGCAACTGAATAGTAATTACAGTTATTTACAAAGCTTCGCTTAGATATGGCACAAGGCCGAATGTAAGGGGCACCCAGTGAGGATCGAACTCACCAGTCATGATTTGACAGTCTAATTTGTATAGTAATTATATGGTGTTCGAGTCGCACTAAATGTCATCGTTTTAGGCGTTTAGATTCTTTGTATAACAAAAAAATCTATAACTCTTTTCTAAACAGAAGCCTTAAAATTATACAAGATCGCTCAGCAGGGACCAAATGGGCTTACGGATCGTCTAGCGAGCAATTAAACTCCCTTCAATGTCTGCCGAACGTGTTTTAACTTTAAACAAAGTCACAGTTTTAACAACTTCGTCAATTCATTCGATTTCTCAGAGCGTCATTTTTTGTTAGAGCTTGATTCACTCCCTCAAAGACATTTTCGCACAACAAGAATTCTTAAAATGCGTCAACAAAAAATCTTAAAACCGTATTAACCTATATTAACCTTGAAAGTAAATAATATTAATATCAACAAAATTAGATTATATTTGTTAAGAGAAATTCGTGAGCAATTTACCTCTGGGTATTCTTTAATCTTTCTTTACAGAAAAAAAGGAAATAGATTAGCAAGTAATGAATTAGATATCATTTAAAGAGAAAAGTATATTTCAAGAAAGTTTAGGAATATTTTGTCTTGTGTTACATGCGTTATTATGTTTCAAAGATTTTTTGTTTACTTTTAAACTATTCTTTGGCCTTCGTTTGCTTTCGCTATTTGCATTCAGTTATATTTAATTTTTCGAAATAAGAACTTTAAAAATCATCTTTTAAAAAAAATGGTAAGATATGTGGTAACGCAGGTGTCAGTTGAAGAGTGTGAACTCCGACGCGGTTAGAACTGAAGGCTGACTGACTTGGAGCCTTACGTTCGATAGATTTGTAAGAAAAAAAAACTATTCAACTTTTAAGTTTATAATGAAGTTGTACAAATACAGTAATACCTCGCTTTACGTCATTTAGGCCTACGTCAAATTTTCTACTTTACGCAAACTGACCTGTAAGTGGGGTTTACAATACGTTGTCTGCATTCCCTGTCGAGGAAGACCACCCCAAAAAGGTGTCTTGAGTATATCACTAAATTACATCTGATAGTGAGTGTACAGTTCAAGATTTCTGTTGAGAGTGGTGTACCTATTCATTGCCAATTGTTACATAATTGTTAGTATCCTAACGCTTATTTACAGTAGTGTAGAAACCAAAATGGCTGTTATAAGTTGCAGCCGGCGGCCTTGAAGGATTGAGTGACACGGCTTGACCTCATCCTGATCTTCCTTCCTGTGGATACCGTGAGAATCAGTGGAGAAGACCCTCTTCCGGTTTAGATTAGAAAGAGAGTTTAGTTCAGTATCGGCCAAACCACGAAGGTGGTAAGTCGCGTTAAGCGCACTGCCGACTCAATCTGCGCAGATAGTCTGGTGGGTATTTCGGAATAAAATATGATCTAAAGCAAATCGAAGTCTTGGGTTATTATCTAAAAACTACCAATGACACAGGGCTTCTGATAAAGAGAAATCCCCAATGGAAGACCAGACACGAAGTCCCCAAGACGAAGTCCAGACGCTAGAGGAAGAACGTAAGATACCAAAGATGAGCAGAAGAATAGTATAAGTAAAGAGAGTATAAAAATTACTCCCGATCCATTGTGACTGGGAGTGGTAGAACCTGTTTAAAAGTCAATTAGATATGTTTAACATTTATTCGTATTCGATAGGACCGTGTGAAAAAAAACTCTTAAGAAACAACAACACAAAAAATATAAATATGAACGTACAATGAATGTGATTCCTTAAATTAAAGGCATATAAGTACCCCAGAAAAATTGAATTTCAATGCTGGTAATCGCTGTAACAAAAAGTCAGACAGGGGACAATATTTTATCATCAACAGGAGTTGGAATACGGACAGTTTCGGAAATTGAGTGATTTTGGCTTAATTAATTAATCATATCCCTTAATCAGTAAAGATAAATAACCAAATTTGGCGTGTTTCTTAGTTAGAAGGATATTAATGCAAGATTTCGAATCAGAGTAAACTCCCGTTTTGAACTTATACGTCGACACGTACATACCAAAAACTTACTTTTATATATATATATATATATATATATATGTGTGTGTGTGTGTGTGTGTGTGTGTGTGTGTGTGTGTGTGTGTGATATTGTAATAATCTGCAAACCAAACACCCACAAAAAACAATACCTTCCCAGCCAGAACATACTCCCCCATAAAAGGAAACAAAATGTGAACACCAACAAGCGGACGACACCTACACATCGACCAATATGTAAAAAACGCAAGACAGCACCCACGCAACTTCCTCCACAACAAAATATACAAAAACACAGAAACATCTCCCCAACGGAAAGAAAAATCATGAAACTCTAAAAAATAATAAAAAAATATTTAAAAATAGCAATAATACCAGCAGACAAGTGAGGAAACATAGTCATCATAGAATCGCAACTACACGACAACAACTACAATAAACCATTCTCACCAGATTCTACAAATACATACAAAACAGAACTTATACAACTAACACAAAAACTCAGCCTCAACACAGAAAACGCCATAGGTTCCCTCATCTCCACAAACCCAAAACTTAAACATTTTACACAGTGTCTAAACAACAGAAACTCCCCAAACACCAACACTAACACCACCACAACCAATACTAACCCACCCACCCCCAAACAACTAACAAAATCCCTCAATATCACATCCCAAAGAGACCGATAAGATCAGCAAATTTCACTGTCATGGAACCTATATCAGGATATATAGACCACATCCACAACCGCTACTACACAATATCCTGTGACACATCAAAGACAACACACACCTCCTAATTAAAATTCAGAAAATAGGCGCTCTCCGAGAGAGAGCCATCCTAGCCACAACGGACGTAGCAGCTTATACACAAATATCCCACACAACGAATGCATCCAAGCCTGACAATAATCTTAACACAAACCAAATATACGACTTATGTAAAATAATTGATTTCATTCTAACCCACAACTTCTAGTTCAACAAGCAACACTACATGCAAATCAAAGGTACCATCATGGGTACGAGAACAGCACCGAGTTATGCAAGCATATCCATGCACACTCTGGAAATCAAACTACTCCGGGACTACCCCTAACCCCTATGTACTTCTGCAGGTACATAGACGGCATTTTCCTCATACGGACACATGGCCTAAATAAACAACTAAGACTTTAACAAACACAAAAATTACCACAACTCAATACATTTCGCCCTAGAACACCCACAAGGCTCCATCTCCTTTTTAGACGTAATAATTAGAGCAAAAAATCCATCATCTATGTCCTTATACAGCAAACCCACTGACAACCACACACTCTGAGACTTCAACAGCAACCACTCTCTCTACCTAAAAAATGATAGTATACAGTGCTTGCATACGAATAAGACACATCTGCTAAGATCCCCAGGAAAACCTAACTGTTGTATACTCTCTTTTTACTTTCTTACTTATATTTTTCTTCTGTTCATCTTTAGTATATTACGTTCTTCTGCTAGCGTCTCTTCTAACGTCTCTTCTAGCGTCTGGACAACCACAAAACCCTGTTATTTTCGTAAGCTTTTATTTACTTAACTAAACATTTTATGTAACTAAACATAACGCGCGTATGCAGGTGAGTTCCAGTTAAGACAGTACATCTTCTCTGTCTGACGTTCAAACTGAAACTGAGGACCCAACCAGGTGTCACGTGACTTCACGTATTTCGCGGGCTTTCTGTAATATTCCATGGAAAGTCCCGCCCGTGATATGAAAAGGGGCCATCCCTTCAGAAATACAGGGGATTTACAATAATCTTATGCAACCGCATAGATTATGTAACATAACCAAACGATCAAATTAATAAAACAATTCATTAAACGAACATCATGAACATAAGCATATCGAAGCTCGCTCATACCTTAAATTTTAGCTCTCATCATAAAGCAAAAAAATCAGCAAAGTGACAGTTTATAATTTGGAAAAATTGTAAGTGGGTAAAAACAAAATAAAAAACAAATAAATAAATAAAACTCATCAAGAGAGTCATAAATAAATCATCACCTATAATAAACAGACAAGAGCTCCTCAAATACAGACAAACAAAAAACCCAACGATCGAATCCCAATGGTCTTTCACCATGTGTTACATAATTATTAGATTCCTAATACTTAGGTACAGTAGTGTAGAAACCAAAATGGCTGTTATAAGTTACAGCCCACGGCCTTGAAAGATTGAATGACAAGGCTTAACCTCATCCTGATCCTTTCGGTGGATACCGTGAGAATCGGTGGAGAAGACCCTCTTCCGGTTTAGATTAGAGAGAGTTTTAGTCAGATCGGCCAAGACCACGACATGGTATGTCGTGTTATGCACGCTGCCGGCTCGATCTGCGCTGGTAGTCTGGTGGGGATTTCAGAATAAAATATGATCTAAGTTAAATCGAAGTCTTGTGTTATTATCTAAAAACTACCAATGACACAGGGCTTCTGATAAAGAGAAATCCCCAATGGAAGACCAGACACGAAGTCCCCAAGACGAAGTCCAGACGCTAGAAGAGTTGCTGGAAGAAGAATAATAGAAGAAAGTAAGGAAAGAGAGTATACAATACATGGCCAACACATGTACAAACTAACCTAAATACTAAAATAAAGTTCAAAAACCTACAAGGAGACCCCAAAATGAAATCCATTTTCCACAAACTACCTATCAATGCTAAACGACATCCCCCAAGCCTACGTAATATCCTCATCGCACCCAAAAAACATCTACACAAACACACTCAAATGCAACTACACATGCAATAAACCAAGATGTCTAATATGTAAACACCAAATAACAGACTCCCTGCACCAAATTCAATGAGCGGTTATATAGGATAGACTTAAAGAGCTTTCAGACTTAGATTTAACAACCACAAGTTAACTAATCTACAAGGGTCTCAATATGCACCTATCCCGAAGCACTTCAACAAGTTACAACACACATTGGATAACTTAAATGTATCCTAATAGATCCCAACTTTCCATCTACTTAAAAGTGCAAATGAAAAGAAGCAAAATGGTTAGTACACATTCGAACACACACATAAGGTTTAAACTCAGATCTAGGGAATTTAAATTCCTACAAATTCATTAATACATTCGCGACACACAAAACAGTTCTCTATCAACCCACCGGTCATTATTTCCCACTAGCACTCCAGCTACTTCTAATCCAGCCGTGGAATCAAGAAAAGAAGGGGACAGCACATAAAATATAAAAGACAGGGTCATACAAAAGCACCACCTGACCCCAAAAGAACCGGAGACAGAAAACAACAGTCTGACACAAACATTTGAGGACAAGGAACGTAGCACCTCGAAATATCGGTTAATAAATGGAATTTAGAACATTATATTTAACTCATTTTTTGATTTATTTCACTCATTTCTTCCATGCTTCTAAATAATAGTAATTTCCCTATAAATGTATAATATATATATATATATATATATATATATATATAGTCTCACTTTCTCCCCCTTAAACACACACACACGCATGCGCGTACACACACACATATATATATATATATATATTTACCAACTCCTCCGCACGAGCAGGATACGACACAAGGTCAATTTCTTAAGCGGAGTTCAACAGGTTTGAATTCAGAGTTTTCATTCTCCTAGAGTGGTTACCTAGCCATGGTTAAAGAACCTAGTCTGCCCTGCTATTTACCCATAGCTGGAGAGAGAG
>CM042161.1:44723436-44725936 GCA_023376005.1 Doryteuthis pealeii
TATATATATATATATATATATATAAACACGTATATACGTGCATAAATAGAAGTGTATAGAAATACTTATTTTGTTTTGTCTGCCAATGTTCTTGTATGCAATTCGATGTAGATAAAGTATGTATATCTTCTTGCATGTATATTTGGATGTAGTTATGAGAAGCCTTTTAAAGATATTCCCCCAATAACTTTTTCGTTTCATCTCATACACACGGTGATGCATACGATAAGAAATAATTTAAAGAAAAAAGGAGAGAAAGCTGCTGTATGACTAATTATAAAGAAAGAAAGAAAGAAAACGCGGGAATAAAAAGAAATTAAAAATCCAAAAAGTAAAGGAAGAAAGTTGAAATATGAATTAATCGTAAAAAAAAAAAAGAATGGAAGAAATATATTAAATCTACTTAAGAAATAAAAAGAAATATAGAAAGAAAAACGTAAGAAAGAAAAACGTAAGAAAGAAAATGTTGAAGAAATAAAAGTAAAAGACAGAAAGGAAATGTTGAAGGAATAAAAAAGTAAAAGAAAGAAAGAAAGAAAGAAGGAAGGAAGGAAAGAAAGAAAAAGAAGTTATTTGCATAATCCCCAAATTTTCATTCCGTAACATTAATCCAAAGAATATTCTTAAACGTTAATTCATTATTGACTTGGGGGAAATGAACTCATAATAATTTCCTTTTTATAATTGTTTTATTTTTTCATGGATTTCTTTAAAAAAAACATTCCCCTAACATTTCCACAAACTTTTCAAAGTTCTCATAAGAAATTCCTCACAAAGATTCTTTACATTTTACATCGCTCACAAAAGTTTTAAATTTAAAGAAATCATAGAATTCAAAAAATAAAAGTTATATTTTTCAAAATGTATATCAGTCTCCTTCCAAATCCTTTCCTGTCTCCAGAAAGAGAGAGAGAAAGAAAGAGATAGAGAGAATATATATATATATATATATATATATATATATATATATATATATATATATATATAAAACGTTAGTATTTTTATAAAAAAGATGCGACTTTTGAAAAAATTGAATTTTTAAGAATCCGAAGCGTAATAGCGTCCACAAAAACAACCGACGTTATTTACGGTCCAGAATATAACATTAGGAAAGGATCTTCAAATAAACACCATAAGATCTAATTTGACAGCCTGATGATTGCGACTTAGCAAGACAACCTGGGTAGCTGTCTATAATAAGCATTTATTTTTTTTAAAACTCAACAAATTAAATATATATATATATATATATATATATATATATATATATATATATATATATGATGTAGTATATCAAGAAAATTGAAAAAAACACAGGTTTAAATAAGTTGAGGGGTACGTTTATTAGCTGACGCTGCAGTGTTTCGATCTATTAATTAGATCAATTTCAGGGCATTTGCTGGTATAAGGAAAGGTGATAAAAAAATTTTATCACAGAATAACGAGAAAAACAAGTGATAGTCATTGTTTATCAGTCAGTATTTGAAATCTGAAGAAAGGACGCTGAAATGGTGGACAGTTAGAAATACGACGTCAAATATTTTCTTTTACGGTGTGAGTATGAGAGTTTGTGAGTGTGTGTATCGAAAAAAGGCATTGTGCATTTTTAGGTGTTTTGTGTTGTGGTTGCGCGTGTGTGTATAAATCTTTTGCGATAAACGACATCGAACCAAACCTCCAAATATTTTTTTTGTGTGTGTGTGTGTGTGTGAGCGTGAATGTATGTTCATTAAGAAAAAATGTTTGTTTCAAGTAAGTGGCGAGAAATATTCTTTTATTCTCGTTATTCTGTGATAAAAATGTTTTATCCCCTCTCCTTATACCAACAAATGCCCTGAAGATGATCAAATTGATAGATCGAAACACTGCAGCGTCGGCTAATAAACGTACCACTCAACTTATTTAAACCTGTGTTTTTTCAATTTTCTTGATATACTACATACCCTCGGATTCACTTCCATCTCTTCACACACACACACACACACACACACATACACATATATATATATATATATATATATATAATATATATATATATATATTCCCAGTTTTGATTGTTCGCTTGAGTCTGACTTGCAGCAAGACTCCTCGAGTCTCACTGACACTTCTGGGTATTCTAGCCGATCATAATGATTTTGTTGTCTGATGATCTCAATTCATTATCTGATTTCCAATCCCTTCAGTCTCTTTTCTCATGATACCATTCCAAGATCATCAACTGCTGCTGCTGCTGCTTGTTGTTGTTGTTGTTTTTGTTGTTGGCATCCTTCCGTCTTCGAAAGACGATGGAGTAATGTCCAAAAAGATTTATTTTTAACTACGTAGCCGGGGGGGTTGATGTGGAGTATGTGCTGTTGCCAAGCAGCAGATCCCTCATTTCCCCAGTGCCGCTGTGGTCCAAAGGAAAGGTGAGAGAATAATGTAGTTTGGCAACGGCAGTGTCACAGGAGTTTCTGTGTAGCGCTGAAGTTCAGATCATCATCAACTATATATATATATA
>CM042161.1:44728436-44753436 GCA_023376005.1 Doryteuthis pealeii
GTCTACGAGATTTCTTTTTATTTATATGGGCATCCACGATATATATATTTACCAACCCCTCCACACGAGCAGGATGTGACACAAGGTCAATTTCTTAAGTGAATACAATAAACTGGTAGAAAAGAAATACAAGAATAGGGACGACTCAGTGGAGAAGGTGCTTCACAGAGAGATGTGCAAGAAACTAAAGTTTGATCCAACTGACAAATGGTATAAACACAAAGCAGAATATGTCCAAGAAAATCTAAATGGACATTAAAGGGTCAACACTTTTCCGGACAGTCGATAATTTTTTTCAGTAAAAGAAGCATTCCTTTTACTAATGTCATTGCATATGCAATTGCATCTGAACCTTCGATGATTGGTCATCATGATGAATACACACATATATATTTATCAACCCCTCCTCACGAGCAGGATGTGACACAAGGTCAATTTCTTAAGCGGAGTTCAACAGGTTTGAATTCAAAGTTTTCCTTCTCTTAAACCGGTTGCCTAACCAAGGTTAAAGAGCCCAGTCTGTCCAACAATTTATCAATAGCTGGAGGGAGAGCAGGATTCATACCTATCCCAAGGATATTAACGCTAAGTGAAATGCATCTACGATATAGACCCAGTTATAGAAAGGGATCCCAAGAGTTTGAAAACCATGGCTCAAAAATAATCCCAGGCCTCAGCTTAGTAAATTTTAACATTGAGAATCCTGGCTTATATATATATATATATATATATATATATATATATATATATATATATATATCCCAGTTTTGATTGTTCGCTGGAGCTGACTGGCAGCAAGACTCCTCGAGTCTCAAGGACACTTCTGGTATTCTAGCCGATCATAATAATTTTGTTGTCTGATGATCTCATTCATTATCTGATTTCCAATCCCTTCAGTCTCTTTTCTCATGATACCGTTCCAAGATCATCAACTGTTATTGTTGTTGTTGTTGTTGTTGTTATTGTTGTTGTTGTTGTTGTTGACATTCTTCCGTCTTCGAAAAACGATTGAGTAATGTCCAAAAAGTTTTATATTTAACTACGTAGCCGGGGTGGGTTGATGTGGAGTATGTGCTGTTGCCCAAGCAGCAGATCCCTAATCTCCCCAGTGCCGCTGTGGTCCAAAGGAACGTTAAGATAATAATGCAGTTTGGCAACGGCAGTGTCACAGGAGTTTCTGTGTAGCGCTGTTCAGATCATCAATTATATATATATATATATATATATATATATATATATATATATAAATATACCAAGCGTGTTGGTAAATCCTCGCGCTGAGAAAAAAAACAGCAAATAGTTTGATTGTAAAAATATACTACCAAAACATCAACCGGGAGAGAAAAAAAATTTGAAAAAAAAGAAAAGACCCAGATATTCGTACCAACAAAAAAATCTATTGGTACAGTATTTGGCCAAAAGAAAAAACAATTTATATGTATATATATGTATATAAGATATATATTCATATAACCGCTAGGAGAATAGCTAATAAGTAAAAATTGCTCAATACCTAAGTAGAGCAAATAATAAAGATAAATCTAATGAGTCAGACGAACCTACTATTAGTTTCGCTTAATGTTCTTCAGGGCTAAGATCTGACTCAAATCTTAGCCCTGAAGAGCATTAAGCGAAACTAATAGTAGGTTCGTCTGACTCATTAGATCTATCTTTATATATATATATATATATATATATATATATATATAATATATATATGCCCAGCTTAGTAAATTATAACATTGAGAATCCTGGCTTTTTGCCTAGGCTTGAACATCGGTCATTCTTATTGGATGGTTGTTATTTAGTTAACTTATTTGCTGGCTAATTACCGTGTTGAAGTTGGCACCCCCGTTTAATTTGCTGTTTTATTTACCCCCCATAATTTATTTTGTGAAAATGAATTTTTCGAAACAACTTACTCGGTAATAATTAATCTTTATTAATTCCCTCATGGAAAACAAGAACGTTTGAACAACAGCAAAAAAAAATACTTCAAACATTTTCTATCACCTCGTGTTATAAATAACGATAATTTCCTTTCCAACTCTCACGTCTAAGCTTTCATTATGAGTTACTCATAACAATTATTCACACCTGGCTATTTATTAAGCGAACTATATATCCAGTGAATGACACATCATCATCATCATCAACATCATCATCCAGGTGGAATGTCTTGACTCTCTCTCGACATCCATCCCTATCCACAGAGAAAGTATTAATCTAAGTTTCTGCTGTTCGTCCAACTATAGCATGTCTAGGTTAAGAAATAGTGTGCAGCAAGGAATCACTAGGTTCTTGCTTCGATACCGACCCTCGCCCAAAAATCTATCTATCTATCTATCTATAATTTCAGTCTATCCATCTATCTATCTATCTCTCGTTTCAGTGTATCTATCTATCTATCTATCTATAATTTCAGTCTATCCATCTATCTATCTATCTCTCATTTCAGTGTATCTATCTATCTATCTATCATTTCAGTCTATCCATCTATCTATCTATCTCTCGTTTCAGTGTATCTATCTATCTATCTATCTATCATTTCAGTCTATCCATCTATCTATCTATCTCTCGTTTCAGTGTATCTATCTATCTATCTATCTATCTATCATTTCAGTCTATTAATATGCATTTATGTTTTAGCTCAGTTGGTAGAGTGTTCGGCTAGGAATCAAAAGGTTCCTAGTTCGATACCAACCCTTGCCAACTCAGCGTATGAGTAACCCAGAATCTGTGCGATAAAGTGAGGAGCTGATGGTAGGTGTGGCACTCCACCTCAGATACTAAAATAATCTCCTTGTTCTAGTGCTAGTGAAAAGGGAATAGACTCCCTCGCTGTTTGGCTGATACCAATATTAGGCCGCCCCGACGACTTTACTTTTACTTATGTGGCTTATGAGTTCGTTCTTACTTCTTTAGGAGTTCCCAGCATGTTTTTCTCGTATTAGTTGAATGGTTAGCAAGATGGGAGGTGAGTGGCCGTGCAGCCGCTGATTTATAGGATGCTGCTTCCAGGATTTGTTCAAAACATCACGCAACATCCTTGTGTAGTTCCCATCAAGCCTTTTCTACGGGAGTTTCGTTAAAGTACAAGAAGTGCAACCATATAGTAGTACTGACACGGTTACAGCTTGGAAGAATTCCCGTTTTATTAGGGAGATAACTTTCTTATTCCTAATGGTCGTTAACCCATCAATAACAGACTATGCCTTACCTATGTGTATGGTGACATCATACTCAGTATGACACGTAATGTCAAATTGTTGTATTGTCTTCGCCCGGAAGAGGAAGCTTCCGGCAGAGGGACAAAGAGAAGGATAAAAAAAATATATTTAAAAAGAAAGAGAAAGCGGAAGTGAGGTTTTCCGGTCAAGGAAGCAGGGAGAAGATAAAGTAATATATAACAAATGTCCGTTATCAGATCAAAAGATAAAAATGCATAGGCATATTAGCGGATGTAAAGACCAGATCAAAAGATAAAGATACGTAGGCGTATATATCAATATAAAGGTCAGAGGATTCGAGCCGACAGAGAGACCCCAGCGAACAGACAATAGCATCACCTCGCGTCTCCCGTCAACCCTAGGGCATTTCCAGTGTGAACACTCGTCGCCGCACTCACCAACTGATCAGGCATTTCATTGTGAAGCTCTACGCCCTCACTACCCACACACCGAAGACGGGTCCTATTTTTGTATATACGTATCTGTTGTTTATTGAAGTCCACAAGCCGGTAGTCAAGCGGCTATACAACAAAATAACCATCACTATATATGTCATTTTAGGCATGAATTTGAAAGCTTTGAAGTCAGGGGTTTCTTTCTCTTAGATTGGTTGCCATACAAATATTAAAGAGTCCCGTCCGCCCTACTATTTCATCCATAGCTGGAGTAATGGCAACAAAGGGGTGGCTCAATACTTTCTAGAGTACAAGAACTGGACCCTCACCAATCAGGACACAGCTTTTTGTGTGGAGGCGGTCGTCTCTAAAACTGATGCACCCAGCGTATTCTAAGCCCTGCTGATGGGAATCTGTCTAATGTTAAATTAAGTGGAATTAAGTAAAAATGTTCAGTTCCTTTCATTAAATAAGGGACATGGACACATTTTCTAACGTTTTCGAACATTTTAAAATTTCTCATTGGTTTAGTTTGTTTTGTTTTACGGCATATCAACCTCAGTGGGTCATTTAATGCCGATAAAGTTTTGAAATAAATCAATTCTTAATGGATAATACAATTTTTTTTTATAAATACATTTTTCTATTTAACCCATAGATGGGACCCTAACAGATACTACCACTCCGGGTCAGAGTGGACCAGGGAGCAATGGTGATGAAGGGGTGCTCCACATTCCCCAAACCTCCAGAACTTGAATCTCACCATCAGCTAGAGTTTAACGTCATTCCCAGGACATGTAGACCCGCAGCCACCGCCTTCTAGCACCCATATGATAAAAAGGGGTTGGGGCTACTATAAGGGCAATAGGGTTGGGAAAATCATATAGGTGCTAGGGCTTGACGTGACCAGCCGATTGATCGGAGGGGGCCTCTCCGATCGCCCGTCTAGCCCAAGATAGGGCCAAAGTGGAGTATTGCATATCACGAATTGCTCATCCACCTGGGCTCTATCCTTAAGCATCACGGGTCGCCACCCACGGCGAACAGGTGGCCCCATTGGGGGAGTCTTACCCCTCTGCAGAGGTGCAGTCGGTGCATTCTAACGCCCCAGCCGACATTAGCTTTTCCAATTAACTCACCATGACAACCACATAACATTCTAAATTTTGGTGTCCGAACAGAAGTATAATATGTATAAGTAAGTAAAGTTGTCGGGGTGGCCTAAAGTCGGTATCAGCCAATCAGTGAGGGAGTCTATTCCCTTTTCACTAGCGCTAGACCAAGGAGATTGTTTTTGCGTCTGAGGTGATGCGCTACTCATGCCATCAGCTGCTCACTTTACCACACAAATCCTTATGCTACTCATACGCTGAGTTGGCGAGGACCGGTATCGAACCAAGAACCTTGTGGTTCCTAGCCGAACACTCTACCGACTGAGCTAAACCGGTCCCTTACTCATAATTTTATTATAGGAATGCATTGCAATTAACGTTACTATAAAAAAATGCATTTAAAATCAAGAAGATATGGATTGTCAATGGTCATGAATTAAGACAATTGTTACTGACAAAGAAAATCACACACACACACTCATATAAGTATATATATATATATATATATATATATATGTGTGTGTGTGTGTGTGTGTGTGCGTCTGAATGTGTATATATATATATATATATATATATATATACATAAAGTAAAGTCGACGGAGCGGCCTAAAGTTGGTATCACCCAGTCAGCGAGGGAGTCTATTCCCTTTTCAATAGCACTAGACCAAGGAGATTATTTTAGCATCTGAGGTGGAGCGCCACACCTACCATCAGCTCCTTAATTTACCGCAAAGATCCCTGTGCTACTCATACGCTGAGTTGGCGGGGACCGGTATCGAACTAGGAACCTTGTGGTTTCTAGCCAAACGCTCTACCGACTGAGCTAACCCGGCCCCATACACGCTTATAAATATATATGTGTGTGTATATATATATACACACACAAACACACATACACACACACACACATATATATTATACACGCATATAAATATATATATTATATATATACACACCCACACATATATATATATATATATATATATATATATGCGGGGTTGAAGCGAGTTATATTAGATGAGATCTGTTCATTTTTGTTGTCTCATTAGCGTATACATTTACCCAGCGACCGAAATGATGAGAAGTGAGGTCGGTTCATGCGTGATACAAATGCGCACGCGCATTAAATGCCTGTCTCGTTTGTTTTCGCGCCTCTTTTATCTCCGTTTTAAACAAACCCGACCAAAGATTTCAAAGGCCATTCTACGACGGATAATGGCCTCCAATTTGTTCGCTGCAAACGAATCAGATACGACGACAAACAGCGTCTTGATTGCGAGGTCCCCGCACAAGTACGACAAGTCCGCGTAATCGCCCACCGCCCCGATTCAAATGACACAGACTTTTATTTATTTAGTCTTTGTTATTTTTGTTTGTTTATTGTGTTGTTTTTTTTTGTTTGTTTGTTTGTTTGTTTTTAATCAGTTGACACATGCGCAGATGATATTTCTGCTTTGTCTCGTACCGTAGAGACGTTGCCGTCATTAAAAAATGTGAATTGCCATTTTAAATTTGCAGTATTCGGGTTCTATCTCTAAAGCTTAAATCATACATATGTTTTTTCATCCAACATTCCGACACGATAAGGATTGACACAAGGCCAATTTCTTAAGGGGACTACCTTTGGTTTGATATCAGAGTTTTTCTTCTCCAGTGTAGCATGCCAAGGTTAATATACTTAGTCTGTCTTAGTACATACCCGTAGCTGGGAGGAAAGGGTGGATTCATGCCTTTTCCAAGGGTATTAAAGTGAAGAGAAATGAAATGAAGCATCGTCCAGGATTTGAACTCGGATCTCCGTTTCTATTTCCTACGACCATAAGCACGTTATACATATAATAATGGCTGTCAACTCGTGTTCGAGTAAGACCATTTCCTGTTTTGTTTTTAGTTGTTTCCTTTGTTTGTTTTTAGCTGTTGTTGATTTGTTTTTGTTGTTTCTTTTATCATAGTTGCGTGCCAGTAGCATTTGACACTCTCTCCTTGTGTTTTCTCAGATGACTCACCATTCCTGGAGAGACATACTCTTCCACATAAACTACGTTGGAACTTCTCCACTTTAAATATTCCTGGGTTGAAAATTACCCTTTCTAATAGCCATTTCAATTTTTGGTGTTTAATTCGGTTGGACTCAAATTCTTCCACAGATAGGTAGATGGTGGCTCTCCAGACAAGTCTATTACGACTATCTTCTCCCAGTCCTCCACAACAATAACAGTGTTCTTCAGGGTGTCCTTGGAGCAGTCCTTAAATCTCAATTTTGGTTTGCACTGACGACGTTTGCCAGTTGAGATTTCCCCGTAAAATAGGTTGTTTTGTGATTCGGCAATCATTTAACGCGAACTAGATAACCAGACCAACGAAGACGTGATCTAAGAATTAAACTCTCATTACTAGGCATACATATATACATATACATATAAATATAATATGGTGGTGGTGATCTGTTAATCATTCAAAACTGTAAATCTGTTCTCAGACTGTGAACTCAGACTTTGCGCATGCGTTTTTACAAATGTTCTCTGAAAGTCAAACTAAGTTATCCCACTTACTAGATTTTATTTTATAGAAGGGGGGGGGATATATGGGGGGAAATAGATGTTAGTATCAACAAGCTCCCGCCGAGAGGGGGGGAACAAGCGAGTCCACAGTCTTCCAGCAAGCCAAACCTTCCCCTGGTCAACACGTTCTTTGTTTTTGTTTAGCAGCTGCAAAATCCGTCACCGTAGTCGAAATAATCATTAGCAGTTCAAAATCACATTTCTTTAATAGGTCGTTCGCGTCAGTCAACCTACTACTGCTGACTCCTCACTGCCCAGCGCTTGACTCACATGTTATTTATGTACGTATTTTCCGAAACATCCTGGTACTTCGCGTCCGTCCAGTGCCTAAATCGCATCTGTTTTTGCATGCGGGAGGAAGCGGGTTCGATCCCGGCAGGCAAGACAATGTCTTGCTCTTTTTCGTTCTCCGTCATAGATTTAATTTTTTTAATCTATTTAACCTATAGATGGGATCCTAACAGATACTACCACACTGTCAGGATGGACCCGGGAATAATGGCGATGAAAGGATTACTCCAACCTCCCCAGAAATCCTGGAACTCCATGGAACTTCACCATTAAATGCAATTTAATGTCATACCTAGAACATTACATTAAAGAAATCTGTTGAGTCATTATTAATAGGATTGTGAATTGTTTCCAATAGAAAAAACTTGAGAGTTTTAAGGACTTCTAAGTAATTGTATATAAAGAAAAGCTTTATGATAGAGTTGTTATTCTATGAAGCACTCCTTCTGCTACGGGAAGCGAGTTGACGACTTAAAGGTTAATTAAATAAAAACAATTACAACTCCTCACACCTGTGTGACTCTGTAGATCATTGCTTAGAGACGAATTCATTCAGAATTTACTATGAGATGTAATCAGGTGCATTACTACTACTAAGATTTTACTAGATTTTATTTCAGTTATTTTTCTAGACTAGCTGCCAACTAAGTTTAGTGTAATAAATTGATACCTTTCAAACGGGATCCTCCATGCTGCTTCTTAACTCAGAAAGCAAAAGACAGACACGTTGGTTATAAAAAAAATCACTCATATCTATTTCATTTTTAAGAAGCTACATTGTATGACTGACCTTCGGTCCCAAAACGAGGCCATAGTGTGACTTTGCTCAACGACACACGCCTTTATTAATAAACCAGTGCACCTGCCCAAGATTTCAGCTAAGTCCTAATTGCCCGATCTTACTTTTCGAAATCCCACTCTAAAATGCTTAAAATTTAATCAAAGTTCCAAACAACATGAACCCACTCGATTTGCACTTTTCTCACAATATTGCTTCGAGTGTAACCTGTTACCCGTAAATCACTCCCCCACAAATATCCACTATCCAGAACGTTGAGGGCGTTGGGAGCCTTCAAGTTACTATAGAGGGAACAGTATAACCTACAGTTTAGCAATTGCTGGGGATCTCAAAAAGTCACTCTTTTCATTAAATCTGATTCCAACAGGATAGTATAAGTAATGCTCTGTATGCGTTATATCAAGGCACGATTAGTTATCGTTTTAAGAAATTAAATCGTCGATGCGAGTTCAAATCCTAAACGAAGCTGTTTGCGTATCACTTTGCTCTAATGTCCTTGGCAGAGACATAAATCCATCTGTTTACGCGAGCAATGGAGAAATAATAGGGCAGACTAGGTTCTTTGGACTTGTTTAGGCAACCAAGTCTACTCAGAATACTTAAATATACGCTCCGACATTTGGGGCGCTGGTGGTTGTCGTCAGTGATGTAATCCGCAGGGTTCATTGGGAAGTTTCGGGTCTTCCAACATCAGTCTTCCCTCGCCCTGCTGACCCTATCAGAGGTGATCAAACTCTAGTACAACCACCAACAATAGCTGTTAAAAGACAATTGCCAAAAATTATTTTTTATGGACGGTTGTAGAACTATATCCCATTGAAATACAAAGCACCGCGCATCTGATTGGTTGTTAGTAACAGCCAATCAGATGAGCGGTACTCCATATTTAAATGGGATACGTAGCCAGAAACACTTTTCTCCGTACGGATTACGAGGTTTAGATGATTAGGTAAGTCAACCCTTCTTTGATAATAAGAGAGGAATGATTTTAATGATTTGTTTCACATTTTTTTCAATTACGAGAAGGAAATTTCTAAATAAAAACCAGCTTTACCACTCTTAAAAATTGACCTTGTGTCACATCATGCCAATAGCGGAGGTGTTGGGTAAATAGATATATATCAAGTAATGGATTAATTCCATGTCAAATCAACCAGGCTATGTCACCTAACCCCTTCAGTTTTTCTGAAATTTGTACATGTGTGGATTATGTTAAAGTTTGACAATCCCCAAAATTTGAGCTTCCAATTCCAAGAATTGACGGAGTTATGTCGATTTTTATCTCACCAAATATGAAGGGGACGTGAAAAATGGCGATCTTTAGTAATCTATTTTTGTCTGTAAAATGAATTTTAGAGCTTTCCTACTCCTAAAAATTGGTTTATAAAAACATTTTGCCCAAGGAATCTGAAAATTCTATCAATAAAGTCTTAAATTAACCGGTTTTAAATTATTAATGATTTCTAATTTGCTAAATTTTAACTGATGTTGTAGATTCGGTTCTCGGCAAACACCAAACTATCTTTTTGGCACAAATAATGGTCAATATATGTGAAATAATAATAGAAAAACATGTTGTCTTCAGTGCCACATCGGGATATTGATCTTGCTAGGAAAAAATCAAAAATCATCAATAACTTAGAATTGCTTGACTTTCAGATATTTTCGATAGCAGTTTTTAATTCCTCGGGTAAAAATACTTTATAAACAATTCTTAGGAGTAGAAAAGCTCTAGAATCATTTTATAGACAAAAATATATTACAAAAAGTTGCCATTTTTCGCGACCCCGCTTAAATTTGGAGAGCTAAAAAATCAGAAAAACTCGACCAATTTTTGAAATTGGAAGTTCAAATTTTGGGGACTGTCTAACTTTAACATAGTCCACACCTGTACAAAATTTCAGAAAAACTGAAGGGGTGGGTGACATGACATTTGACATGGGGACACATTTTTAAGAGTCTTTCAGAAAAATTTGGGTGACAATTTTACTTTTTTTCTGGTTGATTTGACATGGAATTGCCCAATGGTAATTTTTAATATCAATTTCGAAATATAGCTTAGCGAGATTTGCCTCAATGCAATCATTCAAAAGCTCTAATGTGGAAATAAAGGATTAATTGATTGGTGGATTTTAATGGCATGTTATCCCGTCTACGTTTATTTTAGGCCTAAATATTAGAGAATCGCATTCATTGTACGCGTTACATTTTTGTGTAGTTGTTTCAAAAGAGTTTTTTTTTACACATGGTACTATCTAATATGAATTTTTTTAACACATGGTACTATCTAATATAAATCTTTTTAAACAAATCTATTTAACACATAGATGGGACCCTAACAAATACTACTACTCCCGGTCGAATTGAAGCTGGGAATAATGACAATAAAGGGGCACTCCATACTCTCCAGATCCCTAGAAGTGGTTTAGTTTGTTTTGTTTTACGGCATATCAACCTCAGTGGGTCATTTAATGCCGATAAAGTTTTGAAATAATCAATTATTAATGGATAATACAATTTTTTTTATAAATACATTTTTCTATTTAACCCATAGATGGGACCCTAACAGGTACTACCACTCCGGTCAGAGTGGACCAGGGAGCAATGGTGATGAAGGGGTGCTCCACATTCCCCAAACCTCCAAAACTGGAACCTCACCATCAGATAGAGTTTAACCTCATTCCCAGGACATGTAGACCCGCAGCCGCCGCCTTCTAGCACCCATATGATAAAAAGGGGTTGGGGCTCGCCATAAGGGCAATAGGGTTGGGAAAATCATATAGGTGCTAGGGCTTGACGTGACCAGCCGATTGATCGGAGGGGGCCTCTCTGACCGCTCGTCTAGTCCAAGATAGGGCCAAAGTGGAGTATTGCATGTCATGAACTGCTCATCCACCTGGGCTCTATCCTTAAGCATCACGGGTCGCCATCCACGGCCAACAGGTGGCCCCACTGGGGGAGTCTTACCCCTCTTAGAGGTGCAGTCGATGCATTCTAACGCCCCAGCCGACAGGGCGGCCAGAAGTGGGACCACACAATCAGATGCAGTGTATTTTCTCAGGACACGCTTTATACTTAGTATATTCTAAGCCCCACCAAAAAGGTAGAGTGTAGAGTTAAGTAATACTCAATGCAATTTGAACTAGATATTAGTTTGGAGGCTTCGTCGCGCTCACTCAGACTGTTATAGGGATCCTATATTGTCTTGGAGTCAGAGTATCAGATTTCCTAACCATTGGTCTATACCGGCAAGTTGCTTTCTTTTCTGTTGTGCTTCTCTCTCTCTCTCTCTCTCTCTCTCTCTCTCTCTCTCTCTCTCTCTCTCTCTCTCTCTCTCTCTGTGCTCTGTTGCTCTGTCTCTCTCTGTCTCTCTCTGTATGTGTATATATGTGTGTATCTCTCTCTCTTCTCTTTCTCTCTCTCTCTCTCTCTCTCTCTCTCTCTCTCTCTCTCTCTCTCTCTCTCTCTCTGTTGCTCTGTCTCTCTCTGTCTCTCTCTCTGTATGTGTGTATATGTGTGTATCTCTCTCTCTCTTTCTCTTCTCTCTCTCTCTCTCTCTCTGTTGCTCTGTCTCTTTCTGTCTCTCTCTCTCTATCTCTCTCTCTTTCTCTTTCTCTCTCTCTCTCTCTATCTATCTTTCTATATATCTATCTATCTATCTATCTCACTGTGCCCCTCTCTCTCTCTTATTCAGCCCCCTCCTCCTTAAGATTTTCCCAATGCTTCCATTTTAATCTAGACATTTTCGGCGCACAGACAGCAACAATTACAACGGGTTCGACGATGAAGACTGCTTAGACGAGTCCTCTTCCACTTTTTCCTGCTCGCCAATTAAGAAAGTTAGCCAAACACACAATTAGATTAGAACCTGTTTATGCCCCAAGTAGATGGTTTGCCTACTGCCGGGATGGCACTGTCGCCGGCTGACACAATCACTCCTGACACCGGAGCGAAAAGCCATTTGCGAGACGGCCAGGCCTGTGCGACTCGAGAGTGTCGCCGGCATTTTAAACCATTAACTCCGCCCGTGAACAACTGGCTTCAAGCTAACCTGTAACAACAGGGCATTTTATTGGTACCGATTAGGGACGCTATTATCATCTATTATGTGTTCAACGACATTCTAACTAAGTACCGTACATTTTATTACAAGGGTTAACGCTGAAGGGCTTCGCTATCTCTCTTGGGAACCAGTCGCAGAATACTGCAGCAAAGATCACATGATGTATGCGGATGTTCATATGTTGAGTTTGAACGGGGATTTTGTATGCAGAATATATATATATATATATATATATATATATATATATATATATATATTGTTAATATTTGCAATTTAAGAATAAATCAGTATCAGTGATAGAGCCATTATAAAGTCTAATCATTGAATATATTTTTAAAACTTTTAAAATAAACTATCAGTTTCACAATGTGAATTAGATGCTTATATATAGATATAAAACAATTGGAGTGGAGCCAAGCGTAACGGTTATAGTCGTCGGAAATTTAAATTATGGACCATATGACCTTTAGGCACCCCTTTTGCTTTGCGGATTCATAAGTACATTTTATCATTTATACCGTCAACATTCGGTTGTTTGTTTACAGACGATTTTAGAGGGTTTTTTTTTAATTATAAAACTAACGCATAACCCTAACCCATAATCCTAACCCCTAACTTACTAACGGTGTAAATAAAAAAATGTACTTATGAATCAGAAAAGCAAAAGGGGTGCCTAATATGGTCCGAAATTTTCAAGCGGAGTAAAGCTGATTTGAATTCAATGTTTTCCTTTTTCCTATACTGATTGTCTTAAAGAACCCATACTAGCCTACTATTTATCCATGGCTAAAAGGAGAACACATGGATTCGTTTCCCAAACTCTTTAGCGCAAAGTAAATTCCGAGCAGCTTGGTCCAGGATTTGAACTGTGGCCACCAACTTCATTTCTTACAAAGATAACTGTAATGCAATGCACACCTTTCTTTGAGTAATGCCAATTATATAAAACTAGCAGCGGCTACCCGGCGTCGCCTGGGTAGAGAGGGGATTTTTAAAGTTAGTCCTGCAGATCCATTATTACTGAATCGTGAGTTGAATCCTCGTGGGAAGCCCCATTTAAATCCCTATGTAAAAAAGATAGACCTTGCATTGATCCAGCTACTCTGAAAATAAATGTTAATGTCTACTATCTAAAATATGAAATTTTTTAAAAATCCATACTGTTATCATTTAAATTTTATTTTTTGTTTATCTTGACGAATATAAATCAAGTCTCTATTATTTTTGCTCAAAAACCAAACCCTGGTGATATTTAATGTGTATATATATTTACTTTGTCGTTAGATGTTTTATTTTCGAAGTGTCCTCCGGACATACATATACACACAACTGCCCTTTATATATGTATAGATTACATTCGGACATACATACACACAACTGCCCTTTATATATATGTATAGATTACATTCTACATACACACAACTATACATTCAGACATACAGATATATATATGCCCTTTATATATGCATCCTATTTTTTTCAAATACTCTTGAGCTCTACTATCCCCCCCATATATATATATGTGTGTGTGTGTGTGTGTGTTTGCACGCGAGTGCACGTGTGTGTGTGTAAGTTGTTACTTCTAAAATCTGTGATATGCCAATAGGCCCATTTCAACGGTTCGTGTTCGCAATATGGTCACATATGCCTGCGTTTTCGTAACATAACGGGCAGAAGTGGTGACAGAGGAACTGAAGGACACTTAAGCTCCCCTGTGTTTTGTCTTAGCATATGTCTGCTAAAAATGGAGGACACAATGAAATGAATGAAAAGTGGCGGGAACAAAATCAGAAGAGGAAAAGAAGAAAATGTAGTCGTAGATGGAAAGAGAGAAAAAGACAAAGAATTAAACTGTCACAGATTGAAAAGACAAGACAAGAAACGAATTTCAGATTGAGATACTTATTAGCATCGAAGTGTTCAAAGCAAATCTATATAGAGTTCCTCACAAGAGATCAAGTGATAGCAAATCCCCATTATAGACGAGGAGTCGCTAGAATATTCTTGTTATTTATCAAGACGAGTGGGGAGAGAAAATTTGAGAAAAGGGAGAGACTGGGAAAACAGATGGACAGAAGTTAGTCTTGCAGTACTTTAGTTTCATTTTCAACCTCTCTCTCTCTCTCTCTCTCTCTCTCTCTCTCTCTCTCTCTCTCTCTCTCTCTCTCTCTCTCTCTCTCTCTGGGTCAACTGACTGACAATAAAGATAGCAGTGATTTGATAACATATTTTTAAAATACACTATTTCTCTCTCCTTCTTTTCATTAATGAATATTTTCTTCTTATGCCTTCTAGCTCTCTCTCTCTCTCTCTCTCTCTCTCTCTCTCTCCTCTGGGTCAACAGACTAACAATAAGATAGCAGTGATTTAATAACAGATTTTTTAGAACACATTCTTTTTCATTAATGAATATTTTTTCTTTCTTATGCCTTATCGCCTCTCTCACTTCCTCTCTCTCTTCTCTTTCTTCCTTCTCTCTCTCTCTCTCTCTCTCTCTCTCTCTCTCTCTCACACACACACACACACACACACTCACTCACTGTCTGTCTATCTGTCAGTCTATCTATCTATCTATCTATCTAGCTAACTATCTGTATCTTCCTTTCTTTCTTTCTCCTCTCAAAGCTTTTAGTTTCAATTTCCCGTTTTCTTTCTTTCCTTCCTTCTTTCTTCTTTCTTTCCTTCTTCGCCTTCTCTCAATTATTTAATTTATTTTCCACTTTTCCTTTTCTTTCTTCTTTCTTTCTTTCTTTCTTTCAATTATTTTAGTTTATTTTCCACTTTTCCTTCTTTCTTTCTTTCTTTCTTTCTTTCCTTTCTTTCTTTCTTCTTTTCTTCGCCTTCTCTCAATTATTTAGTTTATTTTCCATTTTTCCTTCTTTTCTTTCTTTCGTTCTTTCTTTCTTCTGTCAATTCTTTTTAACTGGAAGAAAGTAAAACATTTACGATCACATAATATCATCATAAGCCCTCTGTAATCCCTTCCTTGATGCTACATATACAAAACTCACTTTATCTCATTTGGCCAAATGAAATTCTTGTCTGTAAGGTATGTTGTGTATTGACCTCCGACCTCTCTGGGTAGCATGAAATTACTCAGTAAATACCTTCAGCTTATTCAGATAAACGTGATACTTGTATATTGTAAAATCAAGAACCTCTAAACTTGAAGCACTATGCTATAACAATTAAACTCTACAAGCAGGAAGACTGTTTGTTTCAAAATTTCTTGGGGTTAACAGCATTCGATCTTATCAGAATAATTACCCCTGAGGTCATCGCGAATGAACATACAGAGTCTGGACATTCTAGCCAGAGAATAAAAACAGCCGATTTGGCATGGTCAATCTCAGCTTCCTGTGTCGTCCAGTCGCCATACCCTTGTGTCTATGCTATTCGGAAAACGCCGGCAACACCTACTCCCTGTTTATGCTCTGTCCACCAAATTGACTTGCTTGTATGGAGAAACACTGGCATTTGGATTCGGGCCAGCCTGGATGGCCTTGTTGCGAACTGGCCTTTATTATCTAGTGAGCGCACCTATCAAATGCAGTGTTCAGTAAGTAACAAAACTGTTGGTTTCTTACTGAGATGCGGGCGAAAACCACACGCGTATCTGTCGGGGGTGGCTTGCAATTTCTCCCATGTTGGCATATTTCAACAGGGGACCATATTATTCTTTAGGCATTATCTCTCTCTCTCTCTCTCTCTCTCTCTCTCGTTCTCCTCCTCTCTCTCGTTTCTTCATTCTTTCTTCTCCGTTTCTCTTTTATTTTCTCTGCCCACTTACTTTCCCTACCTGCTCTTTCTTTCTTTTCATTTTTCTTCTTCTCTTCTCAATTCTTTTAGTTTCATATCTTTTTCGTTCTTTCTTTCTTTCTTTCTTTTCTTTTCTTTTCTTTTCTTTTTTTCTACTTTTATTTTCATTTACCTCTCGCCTTCATTCTGTCTTTCTACTCCATCTCCCACTTTTATTTTCATTACCCACTCATCTTTCTCTCTTTCTTTCTTTCTTTCTTTCTTTCATTTTCTTGCCTTCCATCTTTCCTTCCTTCTTTCCGTCCTCCTTTCCATGACCCTTTTCTTTCATTAGCATGTTCTTTCTTTCCTTCATTTTCCTTTCCTTTTCATTAGTGTGTTCTTTCTTTCTTTCTTTCTTTCTTTCCTTTCCTTTCCTTTTCATTAGCATGCTATTTTCTTTCTTTCTTTCTTTCTTCCTTTCTTTCCTTTTTTCCTTTCCTTTTTCATTAGCTGCTTTTCTTTCTTTCTTTCTTTCTTTCCTTTCCTTTCCTTTCCTTTTCCTTATTTTCTTTCTCTTTCTTCTTTCTTTCATTCCTTTCCTTTCCTTTTAATTAGCATGTTCTTTCTTTCTTTCTTTCTTCTTTCCTTTCCTTTCCTTTCCTTTTTTTATGCTTTCTTTCTTTCTTTCTTTCTTTCTTTCCTTTCCTTCCTTTTCATTAGCATGTTCTTTCTTTCTTTCTTTCTTTTTTCCTTCCTTTCCTTTCCTTTCCTTCATTAGCATGTTCTTTCTTTCTTTCTTTCTTTCTTTTTCCTTTTCTTTCTTCTTTTTTCCTTTCATTAGCATGCTCTTTCTTTCTTTCTTCTTTCCTTTCTTCCTTTCCTTTCCTTTTTCTGTCTTCCTTCTTTTATTTTAATTTTCCACTCTTCATTCTTCGGCTTTATTCATTTATTATCGTATATCTCTATTCTTTTCAGTTTGTCTTCACAAACGTTTATCGAGTTTGCCAATTGCATTAATGTGCCAGCAGAAGTAAATATGATTGTTATGTACATATACACTAGATCAGTCTAGAAAGTTTCGATACTTTATATATATATATATATTATATATATATATAATATATATATATATATATTATGATAATGGTACACGGTAATAACATACTCACCATAAGGATCTTCAGGGTTAAATCAACTGGATTAATCCAGATATTGATTAAAACTCGAGTAGATTATTACCGTGTACCATTATCATAATAAATTTGCTCTACTAACGTATTGAGCACTTTATATTTGTTATATCGCTGCCTTATGATTGTGAATCTTGTATCAACTAACCATTGTGACCTGTTTCACCGGTAAGTCACCTTTTCCACAAATACCATATACACATAATATATATGTGTGGGGGGATGAGTAGAGGAAAATGTGGATATAACAACACAAACGACTATGTTCAATTGATATTTCCCTCATTATTGGTTGAGGCTTCGTCAGAAGTTTATTCTACTTTATTAAGTATCATTATTTCATTAAGTTTTATAGTGAAAAGGAAATGGGTGGAGGAAGGTTTACAGAAAAGGGATTGGTAATTGGTGGTATATATATAATATATATATTATATATATATATATATATATATAAATATAATATATATATAAAATATTAAATTCGAAGGCAATACAATGCGTATAAAAATAAAGACAAAAATATTTTTTTTATGTCTTATCGATTTCGAAGCAAGAGCTTCATCATCAGAGTTTATATTTCTGAAAATAAACTCTGATGATGAAGCTCTTGCTTCGAAATCGATAAGACATAAAAAACATCTTTTTGTCTTTATTTTTATACGCATTGTATTGCCTTCGAATTTAATATTTTATAACATACTTAACAATGCTTCAAGCAAATTACCAATTACTTTTATATATATATATATATTATATATATATATATATATATTATATATATATATATAATATTATGTGTACCTTGACTAACGAGTGCCCCAACTTACGAGTTTTTCCGAGTTATCAACTGTCATCGGCCGATTTTTTTTAGAGAAAAAAATGAGGTATGAGCGAGCTTCGGTATGCTTGTGTTAATAAGGTCACTAAAAACATTCAAGTTTCAAATTTATTATGCCAAAGAAAAATATTATTTATTTAAAAAATATAACATATTACAAAACTTTGTATTATGTAGATTTTTCGAATTGCTGTTCTCATCTTTATCTATATATAAACAACGTTTCAGGCGATATGCTCTTCGGTCTTCTTCAGCTGTTTCTTGTTGAACTAGGGAACCTGCATGTCTAACTAGGGAGCCTTCATATCTGGAGCTTTCACGGCACTTCAAACCCTTTATTTAATACATTGTGGTAGATTCTTTTCATTCCCTAAACTTGGTACAAGTGTTATCAAATTTTGTTGTTGTCAGCCTTCCGATTATTGTCATTTAGAACTACATTAAAATAACGCCTATATCCGTTGCGCCATGTGTCCAACTGGGAAATTCCGAGAGAATTTTCGGAACCTATAAACCTAATGCATTTCATCTGGAATTTTACATTTATACTTATAGCTCAGTCGGTAGAGCGTTCGGCTAGAAACCATAAGGTTCCTAGTTCGATACCGGTCCCCGCCAACTCAGCGTATGAGTAGCGCAGGGATCTGTGCGGTAAAGTAAGGAGCTGATGGTAGGTGTGGCGCTCCAACTCAGATGCTAAAAAACAATCTCCTTGGTCTAGCGCTATTGAAAAGGGGATAGACTCCCTCGCTGACTGGCTGATACCGACTTAAGGCCGCCCCGACGACTTTACTTTACTTACTTATTATGTACGGTTTTTTTTAACATATTCATATTGCGATTTTTAATGATAATTCAATGTAGTCTTTTTAATTACTGGTTACCATATTGTATTCATTTCTATACTTTGTCTAATTCAGAGGCCAATCTATCCTAACACATGCGTTGATTCTTTGATATGTCTTTGTTCTTTACTTTTGTCTTAAATTCATCCCATAATTGCAGATGCTTTCTGTTATAGGTGATACACCCTATTTGACCAATGGAATGCGCCGACAGCTTACTATAAATAAACAGGGATAATTGTGGCTTGGCAGCAAGCCAATGCGAGTGCCAATAACGTAATTTCCACATCTCTCTATTGTATTGTCTACTTTCTGTTAATACATTTTTTCTACTTTTCGTTACCCGTTGTTTTGTTCTTATTTGACCCCTTAAAACCTCACAACAAACTGGCGACGAAGGATTCGAAGTAACTTACGCAGGTTTATCGTTTACAATAACAACACCAGCAAGCAGGATTCAAAAGACTTCACACACAACTATCGTTTTGTAACGACACAAAACTTGGAAGAGAGATTAAGGATCTCCCAAAAGTTTCCTTTTTATTCCAGCCATATTTTCATGATCAGCCATGCAATTTTTTCATTTCCTCTCAAACCACTACGTACCTGGGTTCCTCTAGTCTTACTTTCACCTTTGTATACATTGCCACATCTGCATGGGATGGAATATACACAATCCTTAGTTATGTATTCTGTTGGGGGCTTAACTCAGAGGATAGGTTTACGATGAGTTGAGTCCCTCATGAATGTTGTCCTGGTGTCATATTGACTGTGTGGGTTATTTTCGTATTTGCCTGGAGAGTTGTCTGCCCGTTTAGTTTCGCTGGTTCCCGCTAAAGGCCTTGGATATTTAAGCGGCTGATTTGAACGTCTCTTCCTCTCTCTTTCCCTGCTGCTCGACCTACGAGACACAATGATGGAGACGTGAAGTAGTATTGTTTGTATCGATGAAAGAAATGTCCCCTCGTTCCAGCGAGGGCATTTACGCTAGCTCTTTTGATTTTTCCAAAAGATATGCAGTTGTAAAATTCAAAGTCATAACTCGCTGGAACGCAAACAAACTCCGACAAAGGTTGAGGGACAAAACATTTTATATAACAGCACCAGATTTAACAGGGTACATGATACATACATACATAAGTAATATAAAGTTACATATACAAGAGTAGAGATAATGACACATTCATGAATGGTAAAATACAAGATATTTAGGTATCAAAGAGATACCTAAATATACATAAAAACGTAGTTACGGATACATGACTAAGGATAGTCATATATCGTATAAGGACTTACTAGCAATGAGTGGCCAGTGTTAAGGGCCGAAGCCCCAACGAGAAGGTGTGTGTGTGTGTGTGTGTGTGTGTGTGTTGTGTGTGTGTGTGTGTGTAATGTAGTTGTAAGGGTTTCGCATGAGCTAAATTAGTTGGTCAGTAATATATAAGAAAAAATTAGTTTTTTAGTATTGTACGTATCACTATCATTTTCTACCCGTAGATAGATGATAGATAGATAGATAATATAGATATGAAAATAGATAGATAGGTAGATAATCAAGAATTATGAATATATATATATGTGTTAGTGTGTGTGTGTGTGTGTGTGTGTGTAATGTGGTTGTAAGGTTTCGCATGAGCTAAATTAGTTGGTCAGTAATATATAAGAAAAATTAGTTTTTTAGTATTCGTAGGTATCACTATCATTTGGTTCCCGTAGATAGATAGATAGATAGATATGAAATGAGATAGATAGATAGACAATCAAGAATCATAAATATATATATGTTAGTGTGTGTGTGTGTGTGTGTGTGTGTGTGTAAAAAGAAATAAAATGTGAAAAGCAATTTGGCAGAAACGCCGATCGTTATGAAACTTTTAAAATTTGACAAGAAAAACGAACAGAATTATGCTTATTATAATTATTTAAGCTATGAATGAATTAAAAGAGTTGGAATGATTACTGTTAAGTGTGTAGGGAAATGTTTTTTTAAGATTTTAAATTAAATGGCATATCAAAATTAATGTATGTTGTGGATAAGTTTTTTGTTATTCTAACTATTTAATTTATGTCAATTTAGTGCCCTATTTTCCTAATTGCTTTATCTAATTACATTGCCATGACAACCTCATATTCAGTTTTTTCCAAAAATTGAATAAAGTCATTATCTGGTTAATTAATTGATTGATTGATTTTAACGGCAGGGCAATCCGTCTTGGGTTTTTATGCCTAGAAGGGAATCATGTTCATATTCATATTTTTTGTGGAGTTGTTTCTCAAGAGTTTGTTTGTTTGTTTTTTGTTGTTTTTTTGTTTTTGTTTTGTTTTTTTGCAACAATCTATTTATGTATGTGTGTGCACGTATACGCATGTATAAGTGAAACTACGAGCGTGCGTGCGTATTTGCGTACATACTTGGAACCTTTTACCAACCCCGATTAGCTTAACATCTGACCAACTTCCACAAACCATACCCTAACCCACCCACAGTATACAAAATATTTAAAATCTTAATATTAGAATTATTTAACATCCTTCATTGAATCGCCCCACACCCATACACCCTCACCCAAACCGTTGACAGTATCCATTTTTCCTACAGACCTCATGTCAACATCCGTCCAATCCAACAATATACACACACCCACGCATACATATGCATGCGAATACAAACGATCACACTTCAGTATTGTTCAGACGTTGCACACTCGAAAAACAATGTGAATGTGTGTGAAACCCACCGATTTGTATACATAACCTTTGCACTGTCCATAAACACACATACGCATCGCCAAATACACTAAAGACATACGCATATCACTTCATCCAATCATAAACATCTTATGCCCGTAAAAACCTTTGGAATTTTTCGATTTTTTCGATTTTCCTTGTATTCGTTATCAACGTGCATGCGATTTTTGCATGATGAATGCATGCGAGTAAAAGTAAAGTCGTCGGGGCGGCCTAAAGTCGGTATCAGCCAATCAGCGAGGGAGTTTATCCCCCTTTTCTCTAGCGCTAGACCAAGGAGATTGTTTTGGCATCTGTGATCGAGCGCCACATTTACCATCAGCTCCTTACTTTACCGCACAGATCCCTGTGCTACTCATACACTGAGTTGGCGAGAACCGGAATCAAACTAGAAACCATGTGGTTTCTAGCCGAACGCTCTACCGACTGAGCTAACCCGACTCTTTCCTAATGCAATGTGATCAATTGTGACACAACTGCTCGGGAAAGTAAATAATAGATTTGTTATATCCAAGATGTAGGAATAACAAAAGATAATAAAAACAGTGACATATGTTTAACATATAACAATATTTATTCTCATTGACCGGGAATACAATAGGGTGAGTTTGGCTTGGATTAAACTGTGTATCATGTGTGTGTTAATCACATGCAGCCACGTCCTTGTGTTCTGATATCTCACTGCTGGTCATTTAAGTATATCCGATGTAGAATCGTTAGGGGAGATAACTCTCCCTAACAAAATGTGACACAAGACTCCAATCAGATGTTAGCTCTCGTGAGAGAGAGAAAGAGAGGGGGGAGAGAGACAGTCTACTAATGTTTACTTGAGAAATGGTAATTTGCCACAAATGAAACAAAAATCATCTCGATCGGTTTTTAAATAGATTGTCCATGTAATTTAAACATTCTAGTTTAAAATTCCATTACTTTTATCGCAACCGACTCACTTTATCCAAGGGGAGTAACCTAGTCGCAATTTCCCGACAAAGCTTTCTTTTCCTCTATCTCGACCACCCTGTCGTTTGAATGTATCCCTTGCAGAGTGGTTACCCCCCCCAGACCCCACAAACAGGGGTGTCTTGAATATGTCACTAAACTTCATCTGAGTTTGAGTTTGAGTTTTGTTTAACGGCATATCAACCTCTGTGGGTCATTTAATGCCAAAAAGGTTATTTTGGATTCCAGATTTTAAAGTAGTGGTTCTATGGAGATAATTGGTTATGTTCTGTTATATTTTCTTGAAAAGGTTGCTTTTTATATAAAATTTAAAATGTTTTCAGGGTTTGTATTCTTAAAGATGTCTCTCAGGTTTCTTGCTTGATTGTAATTTGCGCGGATATGTTTAAGTCAGTTACAATTTAGAAGGATATGCTTGGTTGTAAGTTGTACTTTGCATGTTGGGCACACTGGGGCACCCTCCCCTTTTAACAGGTACGAATGGGTAATACAATTTCTCGACAAAGCTTTCTTTTCATCTATCTCGACCACCTTGTCGTTTGAATGTATCCCTTGCAGAGTGGTTAACCCCGCCCCCAAACCCCTCAAACAGGGGTGTCTTGAATATGTCACTAAACTTCATCTGATAATGAGGCTCCAGTTCTTGAGATCAGGGATTTTGGAGTTAACATGCCGTCAAAATCAATCAGTAAATCAATCATATTTTAATCATCGATATTTTACATCTCCAACTGGATCTAAATAAGTTTATTCAACTTTACTAATACTCGGGCGAATCAAAAGTTTTGCAATAATTCGGCAACTCTGCATGATTCTTCCGAGGTCGTTAAGGTGACAAATTACTCTGGATTTCGAGCTCGTCAGATAATCTCCGTGTGCTGCCCGCCAGATTTGCCTCTATCACTCAGAGCACGGCCTCGGAATTAACACCTATCTATCCTTGCTTGATCGTCAAGTTTCTTGCAACACGAGCTAAATCTCTTCAGCCGTCTGGTTACTGTACAATGATCAACTGTACAACAAAATGTGTTTTTGTTCGCGAACTAGACTTGCATAACCACGGCCCAGTATATTCTACTATTTACCCATAGCTGGAGGGAGAATAGTTAGATGTATACCTTTTCCAAAGGTATTAGCACTGTGAAATGCAAACAGCCTCATCCAGGATTTAAAGTCCATTTCCTATGATGATAACATTACCCTACACACTTACATAAGACCTATATACTGGGTTAATACCCTTGGGAAAGTATGAATCCTACTCTCTCTCCAGCTATGGGTAAATAGCAGGGCAGACTGGGTTCTTTAACCATGGCTAGGTAACCATTCTAGGAGAAGGAAAACTCTAAATTCAAACCTGTTGAACTCCGCTTAAGAAATTGACCTTGTGTCGTGTCCTGCTCGGGCGGAGGGGTTGGTAAATATATATATACTGGGTAAGCACAAAAATACTCCTTGCTTTCAAGTTGTCATAGCATTAAAACTGTCTAGTGTTTTTGTACTCGCTATATCATCATCATCATCATCATCATCAAGCTGTGCTGACATCACTGATTCCCATGACTCTTACCACACTTCCTTATTGGCTATTGCCCATGGCAATTCTTCCGCACAGCATCCAGTATCCGCACACTTGCTAACAGTAATATATGTTCACCCTGTATTATAGAACCATTATAATTCTGTGCTATTCTTTTTACTCACAATCATCCAGACAGATAGATGGTAAGAATGATTTCTAGTATATCTGTTATTTTAAAATCACGCACTGAGTGAAGCAAAGAACAACATGTCAGCGCACCAACTAGCAGAGTACTACCAAGCTTATCCGATTCTTCCCATCGATCGAAATGCATCGGTCACGTGTATACGCGCCTCAAACTAGCACGTACCAAAATATTGTAAAACATTTCGTAGCGTGTAAAATGCTCTTTTTAACATAATTATCTCAAGTGGGGAAAGTGTTCTGCATAGAAATTTGAAACCTCTAAGCTTGGATGTTTACGCTGTAACATTTAAACTCTACGGGCAAGTTGTTAAACTGTAATTGCTTCTGATTTCTTGGGGTTAATGACATTTGATCTGGTTGAAATAATTACCCCTGGGAGACACAGTGAAGAAACATAAAGAGTCTAATTATTTATTCTACATTTCTTACTCTTCTGTTTCCTTCTCTATTGCCATTTCCCCACCGCTTTATTATCTGTGAAGTTAATGTTTATATATA
>CM042161.1:44755936-44760936 GCA_023376005.1 Doryteuthis pealeii
CATTGGCGGAAGGAATTACGAAAGAGAGAACAACAAGCGGTTGTGTGCAAAATGAAACTAGAGTCGAACGCTGTCCAAGTATTGACACATCTGACCCTAGCAACAGTTGATTTGGTGTTTTTGAACCGGTCGGAATTGCGGGGGAGGGGGAAGAAGAAGAAGAAGAAGAAGAAGAAGAAGAAGAAGAAGAAGAAGAAGGAGGAGGAGGAGGCAGAGGCGGAGGACAGAAACAAAGATAGATAAATAGAGAGGCGATGAAAAGGAGTTAGGCATGTAGATTAAATAAACGCATGTATAAATGGCGCTAAAATGGCTAGAAATATTTTGCTATGGCCAATTGTTTGGTAATATCTGCGTTGGCGTCCATGTTGTCTTATTTCATGTTATGACATCATAGATGTCTAATAGTAAACCAGCAGATCATTATGAGTGAGTTTGATTCTCACTGAGTACGCCATACTTCTTGCATTTTGCCATAACTTACTTAAGCTTAGTACATCAACGTTCACTTTGTGTTATGTAATGGAGAACGAGCTTGGCTAGATCTTTAATAGCGAATTCGTTTCTCACGCGGTGCACCATATTTCATGACGTGTTACCATAGTAACTAGGCAAGCAGATCGTTTATTACTTTTATTCATTTTGATTTCATTTTCGATTCACTGTGACTTTTATCGCACATCTCTTTTAACCTTGTCGTCTGAAACTTGTAATTCTCCCGCAATTCGTTTTGCCTAAAGTTTTCATTAAATATTCTTATAACTCAAGAATTTATTTCGCTTTTTTTTTTCATTCGCTTCATAAGCAACAGAAAACCGTATAAGAATTAAAAAAAACAAAAAAACAGTGTTGCCTGTTAAAAAGCAATGTACAATCATTTCACGCAAAGGTGTTTAATAATTATTATCAAATTTCAAATAGGTATTAAATTTGAGTCACCTTAAAGGCTTCTCGAGGCTCTGCAGCAGTGATTCGGCTTGCGCAAGTCTATTTGCGAGAAGCGCTAGATCATATGCGTAGTCAGCATTTGTAATAGTTTCTGTGGGATATCGCCCGTTTGTAGCATTAATTATGGAGAACCTTTCATAGAAGACTGGAGACCATTTTAAAAAAAAAGAAAAACTTTTCCTACCAAATTTCCCCGCGGCTGGACCAATTTTTCTTTGGTATTTCTATTCAACTGGTTCCCTATTATAAATATCAAATACCAGTTTCAGGGCCGGTTCACAAACAAAACAGAAGACAGGGGGGTTCACGTAGTAGTTCTTTTAGGGTAAATAAGTGACACGTTCGTAGGCCGCTGCCAGCAGATTACGGTAGGTTAGGCTTAGGGTTAGGGTTATTCGTGAATTTGATTCATACTGAGAACCCAGTACTTCTGGCCTTATGCTATAACTAAGCTAAGCTTAAATAAAAATGCTAATAATATTTAACTCCTAATTGGGTAGATTAGAGGGTTCAAGTGTATTAGTCCGAAAGTGAACGTAATAGTGCGACTGGAGATTGAACTCGCTTATTATGATGTCGGAGTCCAGCACGTTAGCCACTACGCTACGGGGGCTTCCTCGACAACAAAAGGTTAGAGTTTTAAAAGAAAAGGACAATGTTTTCAATAGGCATGGAAATGTTCCAAACTTCTACAACAGATATAAGATTAAAAACTATCGTTACACGTTAATCCCCTCATGAGGGTTATCTGCTATCCCCGAATACGGCGTTTGATGAAAATGCCTCGCATTGGATAAAAAAAAATAACCATGTCTCTAGTAAGCGTTTCATTTCACAGAGAACAAGATTAATATGGCCATTGTAATGTTAAAGAGAAGAAAAAAAAGAGCTTATAGATTCCGCACACCCTGTTGGCTGATTATTCGTCCACCCTTTTAAAACCAATTTGATCGATGCACTAAGACACCGGTTCTAAAAGGTTAATGAAATTGGCACATTGCCGCGTATTTGTCGCTATTTTCCCGCGTTTTTGGTTTTGGCGCCAACTTACTTGCTTGGCCCGCAACTTCAAGTCTCGGGCTATCACAAGTAAATGAGGCTCAATTCTCTTCTGAATAGAATGCACGCAACTTAGCCGAGCGTTTGCCACATGGCGTTTTTCTTACGGATCTTTTGATCAGATTTGAATTGTTTTCACGGCCGTGTGATGTTATTTTTTCTTTCTTTCTTTCTGATAAACAGTCTTTGTTTTAATTGCGAGGACGTCCGTATCTCTGGCCATTTTGAAAACGAAATTTCCGGAATGGAATTATGGATTTAGGGACAGAAAAAAATGGTGCTAGGCTGCATAGGTTTGTTTGATACTAACATCCTTCTACCTCTCCCATACTATCTAAACACTAGATAACTTTAAGAAGGTCTCGTCACTGACCTGTCAAATTGACTAATAAAAATATTGTTTGATTGATAGTTTTATTTATTTCAATGGCATGTCAAACGACCCAGGGTTATTTTATGTCAAGAATTTAGGAAATCGTGTTCATTGTACGTGTGGGCCGGGTTAGCTCAGTCGGTAGAGCGTTCGGCTAGAAACCACAAGGTTCCTAGTTCGATACCCGCCCTCGCCAACTCAGCGTATGAGTAGCACAGGGATCTGTGCGGTAATGTAAGGAGCTGATGGTAGGTGTGGCGCTCCACCTCAGATGCTAAAAAACAATCTCCTTGGTCTAGCGCTATTGAAAAGGGGATAGACTCCCTCGCTGACTGGCTGATGCCGACTTAAGGCCGCCCCGACGACTTTACTTTACTTACTTATTATGTACGGTTTTTTAACATATTCTACTACTCCAGAAACCATAGGCGCGATTATTACTGTTTTTTGGCTGAATGTTGGGTAACAAGGAACCGAATCATCCTTTATGACGATCGATTTAGCTCAGTCAGTAGTGCGTCCGGCTAGGAACCATAAGGTTCCTGGTTCGATACCGGCCCTCGCCAACTCAGCGTATGAGTAGCACAGAGATCTGTGCGGTAAAGTGAGTAGCTGATGGTAGGTGTGTTGCTCCACCTCAGATACTAAAATAATCTCTTTCTTCTGTCGCTTCTGAAAAGGAGATAGATTCCCTCACTGTTTGACTGATACTGAATGTAAGCCACTCCGACGATGACAATGACAACACATACAGACAATTATAAACATATATGGTATTGCAATAACTATAGCCATACACAATGGTTGTTTTGTATACACACATCGGTATATAAATGAGAGAGTGAGAGTTCTCGGTGATAGAGAGAGAAGAGAGAGAGATTAGAGACTTACTTTAGAGATGACGTTGACGATCCTACCCCCCCAATCTTTCTTTTTCTCTATCTAAGGGCTTCTTTATCTGGGCTGATTTTGTTCATTGTAATTAAATCAACTAACAGGATTTGTGTTAGCTTGAGCAAGCTTTTTATTCTATCTAGCTCATATAACCGCGCCGGAGAGATGACCCCGACAAGAGAGACAAACGCGTCTGCTCTCTCTGGTGGTTAGGTTGAATCTAAAATCTAAACTAAATCACGTGTTTCTCGTGGCGCATGAGATTCGCGCCTATAGGGGGTCAAGGGTTATTAACAGTCAGTGGTAAATTTCCACTGGCTCCCTTGACTCTAACATGAGAGACTTGTTGTTAATTTCTAGCTTACAGGGTCTGCTAACAATTTATGACACCTATAAATTGTAACATATGCTGCAAGTTTTCTTTCTTCTCGTTTTAAAGGGTTTTTTTTATGATACACAAATACTGAATTCGATTGTGTATATTAGCATTACAAATTGGTATTGCCCAGAATTATGTACGAGGGTGGACTGAGAAGTTCATAGACTGAAAAGTCAATGTAATGGCGTCGTATCAGCTGTTGATGACTTCTTTCACCAATGAGATCCAAGCACTACAACATTAATAGATGGGGACAATGTTGAAAAATAAAAGCTTATTTTATCACATTGCATGAAAGTATCTTTGTCAGCCTATGAACTTTTCAGTCGACCCTCGATAATGAAATAAAGATGAATCAATGAATAAATTTTAATCTATTATTTACTCCTTTTGAGTTTTCACATCAGCATTAGCTGATGGTATTTCACTGGAGTCTGAGTGACAGCAAGTCTCCTCAGGTCTCCAGGACTCTTCTGAGTATTCTGGCAGATTACAATAGTGCAGTGTTCTGAATGGTTTCAATCCTTCCTCTGATTTCCAAACTTTCCAAACCCTTTTCCAATCCTTTTGGGACTGTTCCAAGTGCACCAACCACAATTGGTATCACTTTCACTTTCATATTCCATAACTTTTTCAGTTCTCTGGCAAAGTCCAGATATTTGTCTATTTTTTCATTTTCCTTTAACTTCACCCTGTGATCTGCTGGCACTGCAAAATCCACCAGTTGACAAGTTCTTTTTTTTTTTGTTTATCAACACTAGGTCTAGTATTCTTGCTGGGATAAGGTTATCCGTTTTTATTTCAAAGTCCCAGAGAATATTATTATTATTATTATTATTATTATTATTATTATTATTATTATTATTATTACGTACGTATCAAATGACAACAGAGGAATTAGTGGGCTATTTAGTTTAAGAGCGGCACTCCAAAGTATTGGCTACAATTTATTTCCACCAAAATTGGGACTGATATAAGAACAATAATATAATCTTTTATTCATTATATTTATTTCATAAACTCATCAAAATATTTGATGACTGTATATTCTCTGACTATCACAATTCGGCTGTGATTTCGTTAGTATTTCTAGAAATCTATTTTCCTCTTGAAATTGTTAGAATAACCAGACAAACAGGATTCTTATCATTTTATTATTACCTGACTACTGTCAGCCATTTTAATTTGAATTTGGACTGCCTGAAAAGATCTTTATCAAGAACTGTCGGTAAATGCTAAAAATTGGATATTAACTTGGGACATTTACCAACTATATATTAGTTTACAATGTTAATTCTCTGTGTTGATGTTTAATATGTCAAATATTAACATATAATTGGACAAAAA
>CM042161.1:44765936-44788436 GCA_023376005.1 Doryteuthis pealeii
ATGAAGTTATGTATGTATGTATGTATGTATCTATCTATCTATCTATCTATCTATCTCAGTTCAACTATTTATCTATTTATTTATCTATCTGTCTCGATAGGATCAAGCTATCTATCTCAATATGTTTAAATATCAATCTATATATTTATTCATCTATCTCAGTATAGTCAACTATCTTTTTTCAATCTATCTTGATATATCAATCTATCTATCCATCTATCATTTACTGATAATTTAAGTTTTTTCTTACAGAACACTGAATGTTTTTGCATCAATTTCTCTTTTGGTTTACTTTGAAATGTAGTGGTATATAAAAAAGACTAGATTGTTTTCTCTTGTACTGTTCTATTATTGTTATCATGTATGCATTTACCCAACCCCTCCACACGAGCAGAATGCGATACAAAGTCAATTTTTAATCCTAACTTAAGGGGTTTGATTTCAGATTTTCCTTCTCCTAGACTGGTTACAATACCATGTTTAGTGTTCAATTTGCCCCAGCTGGAGTTGATAATAATTGGATTCATACCTTTCTTAAGGGTATTTTTAGCGCTATGTGAAATGCAAACAGCTTCGTCTGTGATTTGAACTCGGATCACCGTACCCATTTCCCACAACTATAACCATTATACACTAAAATTAGGTTTAACGTAATCATGTAAAATATTTTTCATTATTGTGATTACTAATGTTATAATTCTCTCTCTCCCCCTCTATCTCTCTCCTCTCTATATATATATATCTGTATATATATATACACACATATATATATATGTGTGTGTGTCTGTCTATCTATCCCCCCTCTCTCTCTCTCTCTCTCTCTCTCTCTCTCTCTCTCTCTCTTCTCTCTCTCTCTCTCTCTCTCTCTCACTTTTTATATCTTTCGTTTTATCTATTTTACTTTTTGTTTTGACTGAATCCGATTTTCTGTGACAGAGAGTCGAACTCACCAGAGCGCATCTCGCTGGATGTTGATTATGATTGATAATGATGACTGGCCGGCATCATTTTCACGACGAGTTCCGGCATTGTTGTTTTTGTTGTTTGATGCAGACACCGGCAACTTTATGCGTCCTGTGAAAAACAGCGTCCATGTCCTACCTTACGATCGACACAGGTGTCACATAATTGGAACCACACAGAGAAAGCCTACGTATGATTCTACAACCACAAGCAATATCGCCCATAAATAAATACATCACTATTGATTTTTTTTATCAAATTTAATTTTCTTTTAAACCAAAGATACTAAGATTATATTTTGTTTTCCATTGAAACATAATACAATAAAAACGGACTGTATTAGATATTATTTATCATTAAAAATAAAATTGAAAATTTCTGTATTTATTTACCCAAATCCTTCGCTATGATCAGGATGTGACACAAGGTCAATTTAAGTATTTTCTTTCTATACTTGTTTCCTAATCAAGACTAATTTACTAATTTCATATTGTACATTGGTAGGTTGGCAGCCTTCCGTCAACGAGAGACGATGGAGTAGTGTCAATTTTTAAAAATTTGAACTACATAGCCTAGGCGGGTTTATATATGGAGGATAAGTTGTTGCCTTTGCGGCAAATCCCCTCTCACCACACTGCTACAATGATCCAAAGGAAAGGTAAGGTATCAATGCGGTTTGGTAACGGTAGTGTCACAGGAGCTGATGTGATATGATGCTGAAATCCAGTATTACCCATACGACAAAAAGGGCTTGGGGCTTGCCATAAGGGCAATAGGGTTGTGGAAATCATGTGATTGGGGCTTGATGTGACCATCCGATTGATGGGGGGCCTCTCTGACCACCCATTGCCTTGGACACACAACTCTATTTTACCAGGATGAATAACAAAACCATATTTTTATGTGCACGTAACTTTATTTTACTAAATTTGTTCCCAAACAGAGAGCCAGTAAGGTGTCCTGTCAGCAGGTTTTAGGATAAACCAACTGCATCCATTGCAGAGGGGTAAAATTTCTCCAAAAATGGTTTTCCTGAGTATGACACTAAAATGACACTTCATACAAAAGCTGGGAGCCAGTCAAGTGTCCTGTCAGCAGGTCTTAGGATACACCAACTGAATCCCTTGCAGAGGGATAAAATCTCCCCGAAATGGCGTTTCGTGAGTATGACACTAAACTGCATCAAGTACTGAGGCTTCAAAACTTTATTGGCATTAAATGACCACTGAGGTTGATCTGCCGTAAAACAAAACAAACCCCTCTCTCGGCTCCTGATTTGTTTTCGGGGTTTACGCTCCAATTTGGATTATTCGATCTATTGTCCTCATTTGTATTTTTTCTTATTTTGAACAATTTTAACTAAAACTTCAAATCAACTACTGTGCCATTATACTTTATTAACTTTTGCTTAGTCTGGTGCAAGGTCAAGCTGTTTTGAGTACTTGGTATTCTTATCACTCATCTAAGTATTGAGCAGTTTTGATGGTACTTAAATTCAGTGTAACTTTACCATACATTGTAAATTGAACCCCCACATTTTGTCCACTTTTAACCCTCGTTTGTTTACTTGTTAAGATTAGTGTCGAATATGACTTTAAACTTATCTTCTAAAAGGTTTTTAAATATAAATGGATTAATCTTTTTAAAAAGATCTTAGGGTTTCATAAAATCATTGTCCAACTGCAACACTAAAAATGTTATTTTGTCTTCCTCTCTCTCTCTCTCTCTCTCTCTCTCTCTCTCTCTCTCTCTCTCTCTCTCTCTCTCTCTCTCTCTCTCTCTCCCTGTCGATTTTATAAACAGAACTTAAAATTGTTTAAATTCTTTTCAGTATGTTTTATTAAATTTAAATTTTAATTAAATGAATTTTCAAAAGTTGAAAGTAATTCTACCTCAGTATTTACCCATATCTAGGGGTAAGAAAACATAGACAGGCCTTTCTCAATGGCATTAGAACGAAGTGAAACGCAGACAACCTCGTCCAAGGATTTGAACACAAGTCGGCGATTCCCCTTTTTTTACAAACATAACTGTCATTCAACGAACGCCTCCATAAAAAATACTCGAAAATTAAATTGTATAAATATATTCAAATTACTTACTTGTGGACTGGCAAATATATATCAAGCCTTATGTAGATATGAAACACAAGCCTTGGGTTGCTTACAGTACCTTCTGTTTCTTAAATGGTCACCAATCTAAGTAATGATCAGGCTCATTACGTTTCAACTTCAGTGATCTAGCAGGAAGAGGTACTTTTATTATCACTTGACCGTAAGTCAGTTCGTTTTATGTACACACCAAAAAACTATTGATGATTTAGTATGTAAAATAAACTTAGTATGATAAACAGCAAAACTAGAATAATGCTTTAGGAATTGGCCAACGCCACGTTAGAAAAGAATACTATGATAGAAAGAGTAAAAGATTATGCATATAACAAAACTCATAGGGAGTTAAAAATTGTACAAGTTCCAAATCAAGGGAAGTAATGCATCTGACAGTAAATGACTAAAGTGGCAAGAACGAAAACATACGAAAGACTATTCAAATCTATATATATATATATATATATATATATATATATATATATATATATATATATATATATATATATATAAAAGTCCAGAGAAGAAATCTTCCTTACGACATAGGAGTTTTTTAAACAACCTGTCGCAGATTGAGAGCTCAATGTGTGCTCTTATTGTTAGAGTCACAGAGCAAATTTATAAGTAAAGAAATAACAAAAGACTTAAAGATTTTGCGTATAGCCTATTTCGGGGAGCTTAGAAAAAGTGTCTAACTCTCCCAGCTCATCAGATGCGAATGATGAATTCTTTATTACTTTTAAGGTATTTGAAAAAAAAATCTGTTTTCAAATGCCTTAAAAGTAATAAAGAATTCATCATTCGAATCTGATAAGCTGGGAGAATTAGACACTTTTTCTAAACTCCCCGAAATAGGCTATAATGCAAAATCTCTAGTCTTTTGTTATTTCTTTACTTATATATATATCAATCCTTCCACACAAGAAGGATGCGACACAAGGTCAATTTCTTAAGTAGAGTTTAACAGGTCTAAATTGAGTTTTCCTTCTCCTAGACTAGTTGCCTTGCCATGGTTAAAGATCCCAGTCTGTCCTGCTATTTACCCATAGTTGGGGAGAGAATTGGATTCATACCTTTTCCCAATGGTATTAGTGCCATAAGAAATGCAAACAGCTTTATTAGTATACACCTTTCTGGTCTCTCTGCCAAGGAAGTCTAGAAGATTGGGAGACACGGGGTAGAGATGGGTGGAAATTGCCAAATTAAATTCGACTCAATTAAAATCATTAATCTCGATATAAACATTTATCTGTTTTTCCATTTACGTTTTGAGTGACTGTGTTGATCCAACCATGATATGCGCATGTGCGCCGAGGAGACAAAGTCGAATTTAATGTGTTTAAATCTGTCATCGTGAAGTACGATATATAATAGGCAAGTGCCACGCCGACAAAACACCTTATTTTTCATTTGATTAATAACCATACTTAAAAGGCACCCGCCTATAATACTTCACGGGAGATAGCATGAAAATATAGGCGCCCACCGTAGACTAATGATTGGACAACCATTATTGCGGTGAGGTCCATCACGGTAACTTTCTGTCAGATAATTAAATCTATTTATAAATGAAATACTACAATATATACGGTATATGAAAGCGCCCTGAAAACAGTGGATTAAACTCTAAACCAGAATACAAAGATAATAATAACATTGATAATAATAAAAAAAAATATCGAGAAATAGAAACATCATTTGGTTTAAAACTGACCAAACGAACGTAGGAAAAATATTTTTCCAATTAAGGAAGAAAACACTTTGATAAATCATCTATATTGACTAAACAGTTCAATAAAAATAATTTTAAGATTAGTTATTGTTTGTATGAAGGATATCTAAGAAATTATCGACAAACATAATTTAAAAATTCTTAATGAACAGGATAACGACACGAACGAAATAATATTTCATTTAAGATTTTAAATCTGCTTGGCTAAATGCTAAATTAGCATTGAGCACTTTTATACGCATATATTATAAATGAAATACTACAATATATATATATATATATATAATATAATATATATATATATATATATATGTGGTGGTGTGTGTGTGTGTGTGTGTGTGTGTGTGTAAGTTGAAAAAATGGAAGTGAATCCGACAATATTTTGAAAAGATAAATAAATAAAAGAAAGAAAATGTTGAATGGATAAAAATGGTTTAATGAAATGCCTACTCATGTTGAAGCCAAGAGTTTGTCCTTGTACACATTGTATTGTATTTATTACTATTCTAAATATAAAATTAAATAATAATAATAATAATAATAATAATAATAATAATAATAATAATAATAATAATAGAAAAATATAAAATTCTTAAGTATACAGAAAAAACGGCCTTCATCAGGGCAAGATGTTTAATAAATATCAAATATCAAACATATTGCCCTGATGAATGCCGTTTCTCTGCATACATTAGGCCACCCCGATGACTTTACTTTTTATTGTCAAACTTTTGTCAGCAAATAAGAACCGATACTATAATGTGAATCCATCGAAAGAGCAATGTAAATGAGCGAATGAAAAATAAAAATCACGGTAATTTAAATATAAAACAGAGCAATATATGCGAAATTTTATAAACATGACAAGCGCATGGTGTAATGGTTAACGTCATGGGAAATGGAGCCGTCACCCCGAGTACAAATCCTGGATGTAGTGATTGCATTTCACTTAGCACTAATACCCTTGGGAAATGTATGAATCCTACTCTTGGTTGGTAAATATGTATATAAACATGACAATAGGATAAAAACTTTGATAATGTAAAAAGAAAGAATGAAAATTGAAGATTGAGATGAAACGGAGACCCAGGGAAGACATTGAACTCGCGATCTGAGTTAACAAACAAGTGTAGGCATTTGAATAAGCATAAACAGTGCCAGGTAAGTTCTGGCATTACGTAGGATGGCACACACACGTACTTAAGAATGGGTACAACCCGGATATTATATATAATATATATAAACATGACAATAGGATAAAATCTTTGATAATGTAAAAAGAAAGAATGAAAATTGAAGATTGAGATGAAACGAGAAAAAGGAAGAATGGATTTAAATCACAAGAAGAAACGGGTTAGTGGGAAGATGGCATATTGGATAGATGAAGAAAAGTGAACGAGAAAGAAAGAAAAGTCATAAACAAAACAAAGCGAAAGCAATAATTGTAAAGAATAGACGAATAATTAATGAAAGAGAATTGAAATTAGAGCAACATGGCGAGGAACAACAACAACAACAACAACTACGTATTTTGATGAAAATGTACGTTATCGATTTTATTGTTTATTCTCATCGATTCTAATGCCCTGAATTTACTGATGGTGAAAAAAGTGCTCAATTCGGAGTTTTAGGTGACTTTTGAGGCCTGATAATCCCCCTGAGAGTGGGCAAAAATGGCCAATTTCGTGTACAAATAAAGTGCCAAACTAATATGATTTTCTGGTAGAGTTCGATGAGGAGTATCACATAGTAAAAGATGGTTGAGGTCGCTTGAGAATTGGGGGAGATATGGGGCTTCAAAGGTTCCCTCAAAATGCCATTTTTCAGCCATTATAAGACTACGTATTTTGATGAAAATGTACGTTATCGATTTTATTATTTTTTTCTCATGGATTCTAATGCCTTGAATTTACTGATGGTGAAAAAAGTGCTCAATTCGGAGTTTTAGGTGAATTTTGAGGCCTGATAATCCCCCTGAGAGTGGGCAAAAATGGCCAATTTCGTGTATAAATAAAGAATTGTATAAATAAATAAATAACTAAATAAAGAATTGAAATTAGAGCAACATGGCAAGGAACAACAACAACAACAACAACAACAATAACAAATGAAAACGTTTCTTTTCGCTTGACACGTAAAAGTCAATTCAGTAATATGCTCACATCCGTCACATATTTTTCACAAATATTTTCAATCAATAAGCAAAGCAGGTAGACTTACAATCATGCAATTATTTCATTGACTTTGACAGTCTGCCAAAAACTCAAAGTCCATGGCCCTGGGGTCTTTTCAAAATCCCAGGGGACATTAACGTATAAATGTGCGAACAAAGGGAAAGAAATAGGTGGAAAGAAAGATGATACCGTTTTGTTTTCAAGTGATAAATATATATGTACAGTTTAGTTGTATCCGTTCTTGTGTGTAATGAGTCAACACTCATTAAGGTATGATGGATAGGTGGCTGAATCTATATGTAAGTCATATAAGATTGATGAGTGTAATTTGCAAATGTGTATAAAAAGTGAGGCACATCCACAAGTTCCCCAAAACAGTTTAGAGTGCCCTAAGATCAAAGCCATTTAATTTTAAAGAGCAGTTTTATTAAATTCTATTACAATACAATTTTTTCTGGGAGATTCTCAAAATTACCGGTCTCCTTTATTTATTTAATTTGAAAGAGTAGTTTTATTATATTCTATTACAATACAATTTTTTTCTGGGAGATTCTCAAAATTACCGGTCTCCTTTATTTATCAAACTCTGCGTATCTAACCGACTCCTCCACTTTTTTGGCACCTTTTTTGGCTCCACTAAGGACGATGGCGTAGTGTCCAAAAATTTTTTTTATCTGCATCTGCGCAAGTGACTCTGCAGGCCATTTCTTGAGTGACAGTCTTTGGTGCATTGAATGTATACAAACTGTGATGCTTTCTAGGGCTACTGTCTTTTCTCCCTCTTTCTGGCTTTCTTTGCTGTTGATGCTACTCTCCTCTCCGTCTCACCCCTCTTCGTGCTTTGATTAATGTTAAGTCGCCAGGCTGCTCTATTTTTTTTTTCATCTAGCTCTCAGGTGTTTGTGTCAATATGGCATATTCTCATGTCTCTCCTGCAGACATTTTTAAATCATAGGCGTGGTCTACCAACCGATCGGGAGCCTTTTACTAATTCGCCGTACAAAAGATCTTTTGGGATGCGGCCATTTTCCAGTCTGCTCTCCTATTTATTCATAATCAGGGGAGAACAGATGGATTCATGCATTTCCCAAGGGCATCAGCGTGAAGTGAAATGCAAACAACCTCGTCACCGATTCTATTTCCTACAACAATAACCATTACGTCAAGCGCCTCTTTCGAACAAGGTATGATTCAATAAATATCTATTTCAAGTTTATGATCAGTTGTTGGGACAAAAACTTTGAGCCTTCAACAGTGACTTGATTAAATTCAATTGATACGGTGAGTTTCAGGTAGTTTTAAACAGACGATCGAAGCATAGTTAACTGTTTCTGTTTTTATTTATATTTTAAAGAGTCTTGAATAAAGAGGACAATAATCATTACGCTAAGTAGCCCCCTAAGTAAGTATACCCCTACTTCTTAAATAAAAGGTTAATTTTCTTGTAAACCAAAGATATTATAGTTTTGTTATTTCTAGAACATAGTTTGCTATATTTATAAATTAATTGTGCTCTATAAATGTTATTTTGTGTTTTTCTGTCCATATATATATATATATATATATATATATATATATCTTATTATAATGGAGATTGTGTGTTTTTCTGTCTGTAACCGAAACTATATTCCTACTCAAGTCACAATTCTCTTAGTTATTGACATCACATCCTCCATGATTTTATTTTTATTTAAACCTCAATTATTAATAAAATTATTTTACATTATTAATACTGTTAACCATGTCTACATACAGACAACATGCTATTATATTTATATATACAACAACAAAATAGTGGTTTACAGTGTGAACGGGAAGGCTAATTTGCATATAAATATTAAAAAATTGAATTTAATAATATGTGCTTAGTATTATTGATTTCTAACTGTTTGGTTTTATTTTAATGAATATAAGCAAAAATCTCTTCAATAAATCTTAAATGAAATCCATTAACAAGATAAAATAACTGTCATTTTATTATTTACTTCCTCTTTTAACTAAATACTTAAATTAGAAAAAAATAACAATGAAAGATGAGAGTGATGGAAGAGTAAGTTTCAGTTGTTCTATTTTTATTATACTCCCTCTGTTTCAAATCTTTTTATCTGCATTCTTATTTAGTTTCATTAGCCTTTCTGATTTAATACAATATTTTATTACATTAAAACTTAAAAACTTGCACCCGGAGGGTGTATATATTTGCTAGTATATATATATATATATATATATAATATATATATATATATATATATATATATATTGATAATATTGTTTATTATATATATGATAAATCTAACATATCAACCACACACATATAACTTAACGACAAATCCAGTTCCACAACACATATAAACAAAAAACAATTAAACAGACACACACACACACACACATACACATATTCAGTTAACCAATCCTCAACAATCCAATTTTCTAGACCAACACCTGTGGAACCACCATCCACCATTCTGACACTCCCCATCTAGTGAGAAAAAATTCTCTAACCACCTCCAACCACCCCTCTCCCTACTGACGACCTTCTGTTTCAGCATTTTGAGAATGTCCATAATCGAAGCGAGTACTATATCCAAGTCCTGAAGATGGTCTAATTAAGAGACCAACACGTTGCATCGTCGACAATAAACATCCAGTTACCATAACATCCCGTGTTTGTCTACCTTTCTCCGTATATGATATACATATGTATATTTATAAGAAAATAGTGTTCAATATCATTGATAGATTATGCATATCTAAATTAAGATAACGAAAACATGAAGTCAATGTCTATCCAAATTTTGCTTTTAATTTTACAATTAAGTCACAAATAATTTTACCAATGTTCACAAAAGAAGAGCATAAACCCAATTAGATTAATATTTGATATTTCCATCATTAGCAGCATTTAAAGTTTCAGTCCTGATCATCATTTAATCCCTCAGCTTCTAAAAAATATCAGCAGTTAGAAAACCTATCAGTGCGCATATAGAATTCCAAAAACTATATTTATCATAATTCTCTCCTCTAAGATTCCAGCAATGTCCAATTATTCTTGTACCTATTCTATTTTATTTCGTATACTGCTTCCACAACTCGTAATCAAATACAGAATATGTGGTAGACCGAAACTTAGATTTAAGGACATTTTAAAAGGTAACCCGAAGCGCCATTGATAAAGGAACTTTAATCGTAGCCAATCAGTAGCAGAGGCGATAGATAGGATGAAGAGTTGCACAAAAATAACAATGGCTACTTTTGCAGAGTCTAATAAATGAATATTATAGTAAGTATTGATAAGGTCTAAAGGTTATTCTTCTTAGGAAATGGAATCGGCGATCAGAGTTCAAATTCTGGATGAAGCTGTCAGTGCTTCAATTTGCACTAATGGGAAGGGTATGAACACATCACTGTCTCACCCTATGGATAGATAGTAGGCGCAGCATTGGTACAGCAACTATTCTAGAAGAAAACTCTAAATTGAAACCAGCACTACTCCTTTGGAAAATTGAGATTGTGTGGCATTATGTCACAAAATATAAGGGGATAAAATATATAGTATGTACTGACAGTGGGTTTGAAGAAAAAGATTTCTCCTGTTTCTCATTTACCGAATGTGTTTTATTCTGATGCCCAAATCGTTAAGCAAATTCGACTTTCTCTTTTGAGGGTGTGTTTAATAAATTCATCACAATCCAAAACAGATGATTTAGCGGATAAAGAGACTGTGGTAGACCGAAATTTTGATACATGAAAATAAATCTGAAGTACATTCAAATACGTACGACTGACTGGTTCAAATGTATGAAGAACGAGACGTCCACGATCTAGAAGAAACTTGATTCATGGCATCATTAGTAGCTTTTTTTTTCAATTCATCTTTTGTTTTTTATTTGCTCATACATAATTTCTGACTAATTATACAAACTGAACCTTTGTGTGAGGTGGTGTTTGAGGTTCTATTAANTGAACTAGAAACCATGTGGTTCTAGGCCGAACGCGTCTTACGACTGAGGCTATACCCGGCCCTTTTCCTAATGTATGTGATCAATTGTGAAACACAACTGCTCGGGAATAGTAAATAATTAGATTTGTTATAATCCCAAGATAGTAGGAATTAGCAAAAAAGATACATAAAAACAGTGACATATGTTAGATATAACAATATTGTATTGTACTCATTAGTCCGGAGGAATACAAATAGCGCGTGAGTTTCGGCTTGGATTAAACTGTGTATCAACTGTGTGCGTTAAGTCAGCATGCGAGCCATCTCTTGTGTTACTGATGTCTCACTGCTGGTCATTTACAGTTATGAGTCCCGGATGTAGAATCTGTTAGGGAGAGTATACGTCGCTCCCTTAACAAAATAAGTGACACAAAGACTCCAATCAGGATAAGTTAGCTTCGTGAGAGAGAGAGTAGGAGGGAGGGGGAGAAGGAGACAGTTCTAGCTATATATGTTACTTGAGAAGTGATAATCCTTGCCAGTGCAAATGAAACAACACCAATCACCGATCTCGATACGTTTTAAATAAGAATTGTCCATGTGATTATTAAACAACATTCCTTAGTCTTTAAAATTGTCCATAACTATTTTATCGCAACCGACATCACTTGTTATCCAACGGGGTAATCCAGTCGGCAAAATTTCCCAGACAATTAGCTTTTCTTATCATCTATCTCGACCACCCTTTCGTTGAATGTAATCCCCTTGCTAGTAGTGGTATACCCCGCCCCGATGACCCCTAAACATGGGTGTCTTGATATTATGTCATCTAAATCATCTGTATGTTTTGAGTTGAGTTTTGCTGTTAACGGCAATATGCAAATCCTTCTGTGGTGTCATTTTATATCCCAAAAAAGGTTATTTGGGATTTCAGACTTTTAAAGTAGAGTGGTTTCGTATGTTGAGATTAATTGAGATATGTGTCTGTTATATTTTCTTGGAAATTTTTTATATAGGTTGCTTTTAAATTTTTATAACCAGTTGTTTTCGGTATAATCTTAATAAAGTGGTCTTTCAGGTTCTTGGCTTGTATAGTAATTGGCGCGGATATGTTAAGTCTGTGACTCAATTTTAGAAGGATATGTTTGGTTGTATAGTTGTACTTTGCTTATGTTGGGTCAACACTGGGGCACCCTCCCTTTGGGATACTAGAAGTACGATAATGGGCTAATTTACAATTTTCTCGATCTCAAAGCTTCTCTTGTGCATCTGAATAACTCGACCACCTTGTCGCTTGAATGTAGCCCCTTGCAGAGTTGGTTAACCCCGTACCCACAAGACCCCTCAAACAGGAGGAGTGTCTTGATATATGTCTATCTAAACTCCATCTGATAAATGAGGCTCCAGTCTGAGATCAGGGAATTTTGGAAGTTGACATGCCTGTCAAAAATCAATCAGTAAAGTCAATAATCATATTTGTAATCATCCGATATTTACATTTCCATCTGGATCTAATAAGTTTAGTTCGATGAGCTTTTCACTACTACTCGGCTGCGAGATGCAGAGACACGGTTTATGCAATAATTACGGCAACTCTGCTATGTATTCTTCGAGGTTTGCGTTAAGGTGACAAATTACCCTGGTTCGAGAACTCGTCAGATATCTCCTGTTGCTACTCGCCAGATTTGCCTCTATCACTTAGAACACGGCCTCGGAATTAAACCACCTATCTAATCCTTTGCTGTGATCGTCAAGTTCTGCTAACAAACACGTACTAAAATCTCCTCAGCCGTCTGGTACTGTGGAGCCGATTGAATGCAAACATGTCACAAGAATGTTTAATTTGATCGCGAACTAGACTTGACAATAGACGCCGACCATGTTAATGAATACCCCGAGTATTTCTACATATATTAGCCCATAGCTGGAGGGAGAAATAGTTAGTTGATTATACCCTTTTTCCAAAGGTATTACACTGTGCGAAATGCAAACAGCCTCATCCCATGTGATTTTAAAGTCCATTTCCATATGTGATGATAATCATATTACCCTACCACACTTACATAAGACCTATATACTGGGTTAATACCCTTGGGAAGTATGAATCCTACTCTCTTCAGCTATGGCGTTAAATAGCAGGGCAGTACTGGGTCTTTAACCAATGGCTAGGTAAGACCAGGTCTAGGAGAAGGAAAACTCTGAATCAAACTGTTAAACTCCGCGTTGAAGGAAAATTGATCCTTTTTTCGTATCCTGCTTCGGTGAGGGGGTTGGTAAATATATAATAATTACCTGAGTAAGGGCACAAAGATATAGGCTCCTTGCTCTTCACGTCGCTACATAGCATTAAACTGTCTAGTGTTTTGTGCTCACTACTATCATCATCGATCATCATCATCATCATCATTCAAGCTGCATACTGACATCACTGATTCCGCATGACTGCTTGCCGCCGACGTTCCGTTTAGTTGGTTATTGCCCTATGGCAATTCTTCCGCACTGGCATACCAGTGATCCGCCACACTTGCTAACAGTAATATATGTTTCGAACCCTGTATTTATAGAACCATTATAAATTCTGTTTTGTTTTTTTTGTTACTGCACAATCATTCAGAACAGATATAGATTGGTAAGAAGTGATTGTCTGAGTATGGTCTTGTTATTTCAATATCACGTCACTGGTAAGCAGAGAACAACATGTCAGTTGCAGCAACTAGCAAGACGTACTACTCAAGCTCAACGCCGATTGTGCTTCACATCGGAGTTCCGAAGAGATGCATCGTTCAGCGTGGTACACGCAGCCTCAAACTAGGCACGCTACCAAGAGATATTCGTTAACAACATTCTCCATAGCGTGTCAAAATAGACTCTTTTATAAACATGGATTACATAAGTGGTGGAAGTGTTCTAATTCATAGAAATTTGGGAAAGGACCGTCGGTGAGGAGCTTTGGATGTTTTAGCCTTAAGATCATTCTAAAACTCTAACAGGCAAGTTTGATTAAACTGTAATTGCTTCTGGATTAATTTCTTGGAGTTTAATGGACATTTAATGATAACAGGGGGGGGTGGTATTGAAAAAAGTTACCCCCTGGGGAGAGCACGAGTGAAGAAAACATAAAGAGATCACTAACTCTACTCTTATTCTCTACATTTCTTTACTCTTTCTGTTTCCTTCTCTATTGCCATATTCCCCGACCGCTTTATTATCTGTGAAGTTAATGTTTAAATCCATCACAGGGTGCTTCGGAATAAATTTTGACATACCGTATTTGAACAGGCATATAGGAACGTCACTTTTTTTCCCAAAATTTGGGCTCAAAAATTTGCCCTGCGCTCTTATACTACATTCGTAGATGTGAGAAGTTTTGAGTTATTTATTAATTATATTTTTATCATTGTTTACTCCTTTTGAGTTTTCACTGAGTACTGAGGGACAGCTAAGTCTCCCTGCAGGTCTCTAGGACTCTTCGCTGAGTTATTCTGGCAGGATGCGAGGTAGTGCAGATGTTTCCTGGTATTCCTGGTATCAATCCTTTCCCTTTCAGATTTCATCTTCGAGAACCTTTATCCAAATTCCTTTTTGGGACCATTACAAGTGCACCAAACTAAAAGAAATAACAAAAGAACTTAGATATTATAGCATTATAGTCCTTTTTAAAGAAGATCAAACTTTTGAGTAAGATATTTCCGTTATTTATCAGGAAAATTTGACGGCTCTGTGTGAGTATATAGTTATATCATACTATATATAACTATAATAGTATATATAGAATAGTATATATAATATAGTATTACTAATATTATATAGTAAGAGAAAGGTAAGCAAAAGAGGCTTGAGAGAGTTAGCGATTACTAGTCTTTTTTAAGTTATTTCTTTACTTATATATTTGCTTCTGTGGACTCTTAACAAGTGACTCTGGTGTCGTAAAGAAGATTTCTTCTCGGACTTTTTGAGAGGTGTGAGTGAGTATATAGTATATAGTATATATAGTAGTATATAGTATAGTTGGTAGTATATAGTAAGTGGAGTATAGGTAGTATACTATATATAATGTTACGAATTCTTTACAGATGCTTTCTGGCCAATTTCGTAGGCTTTCCTTACATATTTGAGAATGCAGATATCGTAGAATATAGATCCACGCGAAGTACTGTATCCCAGAGGTACTTCGGCTACCTTCAAGTGCCTATCATCAGGGTGATATGTTTATGTTCCAGGGTTTATTTTTTCACGTTTTAAGGATGATGAGAGAGCTGAAGGATGAGAATTGGTAGGGATAAGTCTGCATAGTGCATTTTAAAATCCATCCAAATAAAGTTTTAAAAAAGTTATAGTCAGAAAGTTTCGCAACAAGAGCCGTTAATAAAATTGTGTAACAGGTGCGTGCCTTTTGTTTAATTCTAACATGTATGAAGCTAAAAAGAATAGAATGTGTCCGCCAATACGACACACACACACGCATGAGAAGATCATATGCGTTTGGTTGATGATGTCGATTGCAATCTTGAGGGTTGGTGTGGGTCTTGCGGATTGTGCATGTCTCTTGAGCTGCAGTCGGGGTGCATGTGGTGGATATAGATAACACACACACACACACACATGACAGCACACACACATATATAGTATCTATATAGATATATTATTAAGAATATATATTTATATATAATGGAATTGGAGAATGAATTCCGATAATATGGATGGATGAAGTGAATAAAGGAAAGGAAAGTCATGAATGGATAATAATATTAATCAATATCACTTTACAACACATGTGTTTTCGGTCTAGTTTATCTTTGGTTGTACACACTTCAAAACTAGTTATATCATTAAAAATAAACAAAATGAAAGTAGAGACCAGATGAATAAAAAAAGAAAGGTTTGATCAATATCACTTACAGCATTGATACGTATTATTATTATTTTCATATTCATTTTGTTTTCTTAATGATATATAATAGTTTGGAATCGTGTACACAAAGATAAACTGAGCGTGAGAAGGAGCACATGTTGTAAGTGGGAATATGTGATTAAATTCAGTCTTTTTATACCGATTCTGTATTTTCCTTTTCTTTGGATGTCATTCATTCCTGCATGATATATGATATTATATAATTATAGTATATGGATATATATATGTATAGTATAATGAGGTATGATAGAGAGGTTTGTTTGGATCGTTTGTGTTATTTTAGAAGGTCGTAGTGCATGAATAAAGTTAGTATATTAAGTTTTTATCTTGAAGGCAGCTTTAACAACGCATGTATCGCATAAAATTCGTATACTTTTTTGATCTTATAGAAATGAAATTTGACAAGTGTAATCGCCAGCGAAAGGATCGCTCTGTGGGTGTGAGAAATTTCGTACAGACTGTTTTCGAACTTTTTTAAAAGTCTCATCTAGGCGGATGGATATAGCTAAACGACTGTCCCTCGGCGACAGAAGATGAAACCGGGACTTTAGCAAAGAAGTCTTGCAGTCGAAACAGTCTTTGTACGATATTCTACACAGCAGAGCGAGTCCTTTGCTGGGATTACAGCTTGTAATTGTCATTTTCTATAAGAAGTTTCGAATTTATGGATGATACATGCGTTGTAAGTTGCCTTCAATGTTAAAAATGTAATTATATATATATATATTATATTATATAGTATATAGTATATATTTAGTTAATAGACATATTGTAAAAATATACTAAACGCTTAAAATTAAACTGTTCGGTCCATTGTCCATTCTGATATTGTTTGTTTGTTGGTGTTTTTTTCTTTCCCGCCGAAACACTTTTGGCGCATGCGGTGTAAGGCGTTATGGCATTATATAAGTAGAATGAAGCGTTCTTTGAATGTGAAAAGAAAAGGTTGGTTGGTTGGTGGGTTGGATTGTGTGTGGGGGGTGATGTAGTGAGTCTGTAGCGGGTGGGATGTGGAGGGATTGGGGTTTGAGGGGTTGGGTGTGTCGGGTATGGTGGGTGGGGGCCGCGGAGGTGGTGGGGGTGGTTGGGGTGGGGTATGGGTGTGTGGCATGCTGTTGCTGTGTGCGTTAAACCCAGGGTTTTTGAAAATTCGAATAGAAACTCAAAATACATATGTCATGAAATATATAATAGACAGCTTTCGAAACCGGACACCCAAATGTAATATTATTCAGAAATTGACAAGCCTAATATTAGACAGCAAATTATATACAAACTGCAGTTGCAGCGGAAGCTCGCATATTACACTACGCAGCGTTCGCATTTAAAGCTGGCAAATTCCCTATTCCGCTAGATCCTAATAATTGATAGAAAGATCTCACATCTGCGAAATGAACTGTCCAGAACCTTTATCTGGCAGGAAATGAGGAACGGTTGGGAGTTCAAGGGCCCATAAGAACTCGGATTAAGGCGGGAAGGAATGTAGACGAAGAGGAACAACAAAGCCGGTTGTAAATTGCAAAATGAAGACTAGAGTCGAACGCTGGCCAGTATGAGCGACATCTGACCCTAGCAACAGTTTGATGTTGGTGTTTATTGACAAGGTCGGAATTGCGGGGAGGGGAGAAGAAGAGAAGAAGAAGGAAGAAGAAGAAGAGAAGAAGAAGAAGAAGAAGAAAGAAGAAGGAAGAAGGATAGGAGGCGGATGGATCAGAAACAAAGATAGTGATAAATGTAGAGAGGCGAGGAAAGGAGTAGGCATGGGTAGATTAAATAAACGCCATGTAATAAATGGCGCTAAAATGGCTAGAAATATTTTGCTATGGCCAATTGTTTGGTAATTTCTGCGTTGGCGTCCATGTTGTCTTATTTCATGTTATGACATCATAGATGTCAAAATAGTAAACGCATGCAGATCATTATAAGTGAGTTTTGATTTCTCACTGAGTACGCCATATTCTTCCATTCTGCGTTGGCGTCCATGTTGTCTTATTTCATGTTATGACATCAATAGATGTCTAATAGTAAAACCAGCAGATCATTATGAGTGAGTTTGATTCTCACTGAGTACGCCATACTTCTTGCATGTTGGTGCCATAGCTAGCTTAAACTTAATACATCAACATGCACTTTGTGTTATGTAATGGAGAACGAGCTTGGCTAGATCTTTAATAGCGAATTCGTTTCTCACGCGGTGCACCATGTACAGTGTCATTTTCATGACGTGTTACCATAGTAACTAGGCTAGCAGATCATTATTCGTGAATTTGATTCATACTGAGAACCCAGTACTTCTGGCCTTATGCTGTAACTAAGCTAAGCTTAAATAAAAATGCGCTTTGTGTGATGTAATGGCTAACTTGTTAGGTTAGATCATTACTAATGAGTTCGATTCCTAAGAGAAGCACTATATTTTAGATACGGCACCAAGCTAAGCTTAAGTCTTCGGGTTATAGCTCTATCCTAGTTTGAGTTATGCTATGGACAGAGGGGACTGAGGCTTTATTGATTTAATATACAACAAAACGGTGTGGGTTGGTTTCCTTGTTTAATGGCATATCAACCTTCTTAGGTTATTTACTGCCAAAGACATCATTGTAGAAAAACGACAATGATAATATTTAACTCCTAATTGGGTGGATGAGAGGGTTCAAGTGTATTAGTCCGAAAGTGAACGTAATAGTGCGACTGGAGATTGAACTCGCTTATTATGATGTCGGAGTCCAGCACGTAAGCCACTACGCTACGAGGGCTTCCTCGACAACAAAAGGTTAGAGTTTTAAAAGAAAAGGACAATGTTTTCAATAGGCATGGAAATGTTCCAAACTTCTACAACAGATATAAGATTAAAAACTATCGTTACACGTTAATCCCCTCATGAGGGTTATCTGCTATCCCCGAATACGGCGTTTGATGAAAATGCCTCGCATTGGATAAAAAAAAATGTAACCATGTCTCTAGTAAGCGTTTCATTTCACAGAGAACAAGATTAATATGGCCATTGTAATGTTAAAGAGAAGAAAAAAAAAGAGCTTGTAGATTCCGCACACCCTGTTGGCTGATTATTCGTCCACCCTTTTAAAACCAATTTGATCGATGCACTAAGACACCGGTTCTAAAAGGTTAATGAAATTGGCACATTGCCGCGTATTTGTCGCTATTTTCCCGCGGTTTTTGGTTTTGGCGCCAACTTACTTGCTTGGCCCGCAACTTCAAGTCTCGGGCTATCACAAGTAAATGAGGCTCAATTCTCTTCTGAATAGAATGCACGCAACTTAGCCGAGCGTTTGCCACATGGCGTTTTTCTTACGGATCTTTTGATCAGATTTGAATTGTTTTCACGGCCGTGTGATGTTATTTTTTTCTTTCTTTCTTTCTGATAAACAGTCTTTGTTTTAATTGCGAGGACGTCCGTATCTCTGGCCATTTCGAAAACGAAATTTCCGGAATGGAATTATGGATTTAGGGACAGAAAAAAATGGTGCTAGGCTGCATAGGTTTGTTTGATACTAACATCCTTCTACCTCTCCCATACTATCTAAACACTAGATAACTTTAAGAAGGTCTCGTCACTGACCTGTCAAATTGACTAATAAAAATATTGTTCGATTGATTGTTTTATTTATTTCAATGGCATGTCAAACGACCCAGGGTTATTTTATGTCAAGAATTTAGGAAATCGTGTTCATTGTACGTGTGGGCCGGGTTAGCTCAGTCGGTAGAGCGTTCGGCTAGAAACCACAAGGTTCCTAGTTCGATACCCGCCCTCGCCAACTCAGCGTATGAGTAGCACAGGGATCTGTGCGGTAAAGTAAAGAGCTGATGGTAGGTGTGGCGCTCCACCTCAGACACTAAAAATAATCTCCTTGGTCTAGCGCTAGTGAAAAGGGGGTGAACTCCCTCGCTGCATGGCTGATACCGACATTAGGCCGCCCCGACGACTTTACTTTTACTTATTTACATATCTGTGTTGTTTCTTAAGAGTATTTTGCCCGCTTTGTTATATTATATCAAGTATTCCTATCTAATACAAATAAATTGGATATGAATATTTTTAAACAAATCCATTAGACCAATAGATGAGTCCCTTACTGTTACATCCACTCCGAGTCAGAATGTATCATACGCAGGACACCCCTTTTATGAGGATGGGTCTCTCTACACGGAAGATGGTTAGAGTATTCTATATACCAAGTTATATACTTAACTGATAAAAAAGAAGAATGTAGTAAGATTTTCCATTTTCCGTTGGTATCATATAATCATTTAGTTCATGACTACTCCAGAAACCATAGGCGTGCTTAGTATAACAGTTTTTGATGTTGGAATAGGATTCGGTGATCCGAGTTCAAATCCTGGGCCCAGCTATTTGGGGTTAACTTCATGATAATGTATTAAATTGGCCACAGATTAACAATTAAAAAATAAAAATTAGTTCCTTATTTTTATAGGGTGTTGAGTACGGGATTTGCAGTCCTTTCAAATGTCGATTTGTATGAAATTGTATCAGAATCAATGCTGCCCTCAGATTGTTACATATTCAAGTGATATCTTCTTAGCATTCATAGTTTGGTTTGGTTTGTTTTGTTTTACGGCATATCAACCTCAGTGGGTCATTCAATGCCAAGAAAGTTTTGAAATAAATCAATTCTTAAATGGATAATACAATTTTATTTATAAACATGTTTTTCTATTTAACCCATAGATGGGACCCTAACAGGAACTACCACTCCGGGTCAGAGTGGACCAGGGAGCAATGGTGATGAAGGGGTGCTCCACATTCCCCAAACCTCCAAAACTGGAACCTTACCATCAGATAGAGTTTAACGTCATTCCCAGGACATGTAGACCCGCAGCCACCGCCTTCTAGCACCCATATGATAAAAAGGAGTTGGGGCTTGCCATAAGGGCAATAGGGTTGGGAAAATCATATAGGTGCTAGGGGTTGACGTGACCAGCCGATTGATCGGAGGGGGCCTCTCCGACAGCCCATCTAGCCCAATATAGGCCCAAAGTGTCTTAGCATTCAGGTAAATCTCTTAGCCGGACACGTTACTGGTTTTGGGCTGAATGTTGGGTAACAAAGAACCGAATCATCCTTTATGACGATCGATTTAGCTCAGTCAGTAGTGCGTCCGGCTAGGAACCATAAGGTTCCTGGTTCGATACCGGCCCTCGCCAACTCAGCGTATGAGTAGCACAGGGATCTGTGCGGTAAAGTGAGTAGCTGATGGTAGGTGTGTTGCTCCACCTCAGATACTAAAATAAACTCTTTCTTCTGTCGCTTGTGAAAAGGAGATAGACTCCCTCACTGTTTGGCTGATACTGACTGTAAGCCACTCCGACAATGACAATGACAACACATACAGACAATTATAAACCTATATGGTATTAAAATAACTATAGCCATACACAATGGTTATGTTTTGTATACCCACATCGGGTATATAAATGAGAGAGTGAGAGTTCTCGGTGATAGAGACAGAGAGAGACAGAGAGAGATTAGAGACTTACTTTAGAGATGACGTTGGCGATCCCCCCCACCCAATCTGCTTTTTCTTCTATCTAAGGGCTTCTTTATCTGGGCTGAGTTTGTTCATTGTAATTGAATCAACTAACAGGATTTGTGTTAGCTTGAGCAAGCTTTTTATTCTATTTAGCCCATATCACCGCGCCGGAGAGATGACCCCGGCAAGAGAGACAAACGTGGTTAGGTTGAATCTAAAATCTAAACTAAATCATGTGTTTTTCGTGGCGCATGAGATTCGCGCCTATAGGGGGTCAAGAGTTATTAACAGTCAGTGGTAAATTTCCACTGGCTGGCTTGACTCTAACATGAGAGACTTGTTGTTAATTTCTAGCTTACAGGGTCTGCTAACAATTTATGACACCCATAAATTGTAACATATGCTGCAAGTTTTCTTTCTTCTCGTTTTAAAGGGTTTTTTATGATACACAAATACTGAATTCGATTGTGTATATTAGTATAACAAATTGGTATTGCCCAGAATTATGTATGAGGGTGGGCTGAGAAGCTCATAGACTGAAAAGTCAATGTAATGGCGTCATATCTGCTGTTGATGACTTCTTTCACCAATGAGATCCAAGCACTGCAACATTAATAGATGGGGACAATGTTGAAAAATAAAAGCTTATTTGATCACATTGCATGAAAGTATCTTTGTCAACCTATGAACTTTTCAGTCGACCCTCGATAATGAAATAAAGATGAATCAATGAATAAAGTTTAATCTATTATTTACTCCTTTTGAGTTTTCACATCAGCATTAGCTGATGGTCTTTCACTGGAGTCTGAGTGACAGCAAGTCTCCTCAGGTCTCCAGGACTCTTCTGAGTATTCTGGCAGATTGCAGCAGTGCAGTGTTCTGAATGGTTTCAATCCTTCCTCTGATTTCCAAACTTTCCAAACCCTTTTCCAATCCTTTTGGGACTGTTCCAAGTGCACCAACCACAATTGGTATCACTTTCACTTTCATGTTCCATAACTTTTTCAGTTCTCTGGCAAGGTCCAGATATTTGTCCGTTTTTTCATTTTCCTTTAGCTTCACCCTGTGATCTGCTGGCAGTGCAAAATCCACCAGTTGACAAGTTCTTTTTTTTGTTTATCAACACTAGGTCTGGTATTCTTGCTGGGATAAGGTGATCCGTTT
>CM042161.1:44795936-44810936 GCA_023376005.1 Doryteuthis pealeii
TTCAATTTGCCCCATCTGGAGTGGATAATAGTTGGATTCATACCTTTCTTAAGGGTATTTTTAGCGCTATGTGAAATGCAAACAGCTTCGTCTGTGATTTGAACTCGGATCACCGTAACCATTTCCCACGACAATAACCATTATACACTTGGGTCTCCTAAAATTAGTTTTAATGTAATCATGTAGAATATTTTTCATTATGGTGATTACTAATGTTATAATTCTCTCTCTCTCTCTCTCTCTCTCTCTCTATATATATATATATATATATATATATATATATATATATACGTATATATATATTACCAACCCCTCCGCACGAGCAGGATGTGACACAAGGTCAATTTCATAAGCGGAGTTTAGCAGGTTTGAATTCAGAGTTTTCCTTCTCCTAGACCGGTTGCCTAACCAAGGTTAAAGAGCCCAGTCTGCCCTACTATTTACCCATAGCTGGAGGGAGAGTAGAATTCATACCTTTCCCTAGGGTATTAGCGCTAAGTGAAATGCAATTACCACGTCCAGGATTTGAACTCGGGGCGACGAGTTCATTTCATATGACTTTAACCATTACACCACGCGCTTCCTATATATCTGTATATATATATACACAAACACACACACACACACACACATATATATATATATGTCTGTTTATCTATCCCACCCCACCCCTCTCTCTCTCTCTCTCTCTCTCTCTCTCTCTCTCTCTCTCTCTCTCTTTATATCTTTCGTTTTATCTATTTTCCTTTTTGTTTTGACTGAATCCGATTTTCTGGGACAGAGAGTCGAACTCACCAGAGCGCATCTCGCTGGATGTTGATTATGATTGATAATGATGACTGGCCGGCATCATTTTCACGACGAGTTCCGGCATTGTTGTTTTTGTTGTTTGATGCAGACACCGGCAACTTTATGCGTCCTGTGAAAAACAGCCTCCATGTCCTACCTTACGATCGACACAGGTGTCACATAATTGGAACCACACAGAGAAAGCATACGTATATTCTACAACCATTAACAATATCGCCCATAAATAAATACATCACTATTGATTTTTTTTATCAAATTTAATTTTCTTTTAAACGAAAGATTATATTTTGTTTTCCCTTGAAACATAATACAATAAAAACGGACAGTATTAGATATTATCTATCATTAAAAATAAAATTGCAAATTTCTGTATTTATTTATCCAAATCCTTTGCTATGATCAGGATGTGACACAAGGTCAATTTTAAGTATTTTCCTTCTATACTTGTTTCCTAATTTATTAATTTCACATTGTACATTGGTTGGTTGGCAGCCTTCCGTCTACGAGAGACGAGGGAGTAGTGTCAAATTTAAAAAACAATTGAACTACATAGCCTGGGCGGGTTCATATGGAGGATAAGCTGTTGCCTGTGCAGCACATCCCCCCTGGCCACACTGCCACAGTGATCCAAAGGAAAGGTAAGGTATCAATGCGGTTTGGTAACGGTAGTGTCACAGGAGTTGATGGGTAATTTCAGCATCACATCACCTTAAGGACTCCGGCTCCTGATTTGTTTTCGGGGTTTATGCTCCAACTTAGATTATTCGTGTTGCGTTGTGGGCATTTTCACGACACTAAATCGTATATGTAACGTATTGGTCTTTTTCACACAGTTCTTTATTTTAGTTGTTTACAACATCCACACAGGATTCTAGTAGTTCTTTCGTTGGTCAGTGTTAAGGGAGTATCACCTTACAAGACAAGTGGTTCTTCGTTGCGGTCAATTAACTTTTTATCTCCACGGGTATCTTTGGGCAGGGGAATCTCAGTTCATTGAAAACATCTCCCGTAGTATTTTTCCGTAGTAACGAAGATGACGATGGAATTGCTTTTCATGAATTTATTCACTGTAGGTTATTGTTCTTGAGAGAGAGAGAGAGAGAGAGAGAGAGAGAGAGAGAGAGAGAGAGAGAGAGAGAGTCGGTTTCTTTAACACATATGTTTTTCAGTCACTCGCCTATGACTAACCTCAGCAAAAGCCCCCTTTGGCAAATTCTGCCAACCCGACTTTCCCCGGCAAATCTGTAGCCCAACTGTCTTTAAAATCTAAGGTTCCCTCATTATATAGAAATGGGTGTGGAACTTTCTAGAACATTTTAGAACCTTTCGAATGTTCTAATGTTCTACCAAATTGCACGTGTCACTTAAGAGGTCAACGGGTCAATCATCCCTTCTTCTGACAAACTGATCAAAATACATTTTAACAGCAAAATCATAGACTTTCTGGCTATCGAACCGAGTCACAGGTGATAATGAGAATTTCATTATCTTCTTACTCGCCTGAATGTTTAAATTTATTTTCGGGCCGATTCTTCAGAGACCACCCGGTAAGACCAGAGAATCATACTACATTTATTAAGGTTTCTCTGTGTCTGACACAAGGCCACAAATATGGTGTTCTATATTCGATCTATTGTCCTCATCTGTATTTTTTCTTATTTTGAACAATTTTAACTAAAACTTCAAATCAACTACTGTGCCATTATACACTTTATTAACTTTTGCTTAGTCTGGTACAAGATCAAGCTGGTAAGATCAAGCTGTTTTGAGTATTTGGTATTCTTATCACTCATCTAAGTATTGAGCAGTTTTGATGGTACTTAAATTCAGTGTAACTTTACTATACATTGTAAATTGAACCCCCACATTTTGTCCACTTTTAACCCTCGTTTGTTTACTTGTTGAGATTAGTGTCGAATATGACTTTAAACTTATCTTCTAAAAGGTTTTTAAATATAAATGGATTAATTTTTTTTAAAGATCTTAGGGTTTTATAAAATCATTGTCCAACTGCAACACTAAAAATGTTATTTTGTCTTCCTCTCTCTCTCTCTCCCCTGGCGATTTTATAAACAGAACTTAAAATTGTTTAAATTCTTTTCAGTGTGTTTTATTAAATTTAAATTTTAATTAAATGAATTTTCAAAGAGTTGAAAGTAATTCTACCTCAGTATTTACCCATATCTAGGGATAAGAAAACATAGACATGCCTTTCTCAATGGCATTAGAACGAAGTGAAACGCAGACAACCTCGTCCAAGGATTTGAACACAAGTCGGCGATTCCCCTTTTTTTACAAACATAACTGTCATTCAACGAACGCCTCCATAAAAAATACTCCAAGATTAAATTGTATAAATATATTCAGATTACTTATTTGTGGACTTGCAAATATATATCAAGCCTTACGTAGATATGAAACACAAGCCTTGGGATGCTTACAGTACCTTCTGTTTCTTAAATGATCACCAATCTAAGTAATGAACAGGCTCATTACGTTTCAACTTCAGTGATCTAGCAGGAAGATGTACTTTTAGTATCACTTGACCGTAAGTCAGTTCGTTTTATGTACACACCAAAAAACTATTGATGATTTAGTATTTAAAATAAACTTAGTATGATAAACAGCAAAACTAGAATAATGCTTTAGCAATTGGCCAACGCCACGTTAGAAAACAAATACCATGACAGAAAGAGTAAAAAATGATGTATATAACAAAACTCATAGGGAGTTAAAAATTGTACAAGTTCCAAATCAAGGGAAGTAATGCATCTGACAGTAAATGACTAAAGTGGTAAAGAACGAAAATATACGAAAGACTATTCAAATATATATATATATATATATATATATATATATATATATATATATATATTATAATCCAAAAGTCCAGAGAAGAAATCTTCCTTACGACATAGGAGTTTCTTTAAACAATCTGTCGCAGTTTGAGAGCTCAATGTGTGCTCTTATTGTTAGAGTCACAGAGCAAATTTATAAGTAAAGAAATAACAAAAGACTTCATCATTCGCATCTGATGAGCTGGGAGAATTAGATACTTGTCTAAGCTCCCGAAATAGGCTATAAAGCAAAATCTCTAAGTCTTTTGTTATTTCTTTACTTATATATATATATATATATATATATATATATATATATATATATATCAACCCCTCCACACAAGAATGATGCGACAAAAGGTCAATTTCGTAAGCAGAGTTTAACAGGTCTAAATTCAGAGTTTTCCATCTCCTAGACTAGTTGCCTTGCCATGGTTAAAGATCCCAGTCTGTCCTGCTATCTACCCATAGCTGGAGGTAGAATTGGATTCATACCCTTCCCAATGGTATTAGTGCCATATGAAATGCAAACAGCTTTATTAGTATACATCTTTCTGGTCTCTCTACCAAGGAAGTCTAGAAGATTGGGAGACACGGGGTAGAGATGGGTGGAAATTGCCAAATTAAATTCGACTCAATTAAAATCATTAATCTCGATATAAACATTTATCTGTTTTTCCATTTACGTTTTGAGTGACTGTGTTAATCCAACCATGATATGCGCATGTGCGCCGAGGAGACAAAGTCGAATTTAATGTGTTTAAATCTGTCATCATAAAGTGCGATATATAATAGGCAAGTGCCACACCGACAAAACACCTTATTTTTCATTTGATTAATAAGCATACTTAAAAGGCACCCGCTTATAATACTTCACGGGAGATAGCATGAAAATATAGGCGCCCACCGTAGACTAATGATTGGACAACCATTATTGCGGTGAGGTCCATCACGGTAACTTTCTGTCAGATAATTAAATCTATTTATAAATGAAAATACTACAATATATACGGTATATGAAAGTGCCCTGAAAACAGTGGATTAAACTCTAAACCAGAATACAAAGATAATAATAACATTGATAATGATAAAAAAAACATCGAGAAATAGAAACATCATTTGGTTTAAAACTGACCAAACGAACGGAGGAAAAATATTTTTTCGAATTAAGGAAGAAAACACTTTGATAAATCATCTATGACTAAACAGTTCAATAAAAATAATTTTAAGATTAGTTATTGTTTGTATGAAGGATATCTAAGAAATTATCGATAAACATAATTTAAAATGTTTTAAATGAACAAGATAACAACACGAACGAAATAATATTTCATTTAAGATTTTAAATCTGCTTGGCTAAATGCTAAATTAGCATTGAGCACTTTTATACGCATCATATTATAAATGAAATACTACAATATATATATTTATGTATACACACACACACATATATATATATGTGTGTGTGTGTGTGTTTGTGTGTGTGTGTGTGTGTGTGTGTGCGTAAGTTGAAAAATGGAAGTGAATCCGACAATATGTTTAAAAGATAAATAAATAAAGGAAAGAAAATGTTGAATGGATAAAAATGGTTTAATGAAATGCCTACTCGTGTTTAGGCCGAGAGTTCGTCCTTTTACACATTGTATTGTATTTATTACTATTCTAAATATAAAATAAGATGATAATAATAGAAGAATATAAAATTCTTAAGTATACAGAAAAACGGCCTTCATCAGGGCAAGATGCTTGATAAATATCAAATATCAAACCTGATGAATGCCGTTTCTCTTCATACATTACCCCCCACACACACACACACACACACCAATGACTTTACTTTTTATTGTTAAACTTCTGTCAGCAAATGAGAACCGATACTATCATCGATAGAACAATGTAAATGAGCGAATGAAAAATAAAAATCACGGTAGATTAAATATAAAACAGAGCAATATATGCGAAATTTTATAAACATGACAAGCGTGTGGTGTAATGGTTAACGTCATGGGAAATGGACTTGTCGCCCCGAGTTCAAATCCTGGATGTGGTAATTGCATTTCACTTAGCACTAATACCCTTGGGAAAGGTATGAATCCTACTCTCCCTCCAGCTATAGGTAAATAGTAGTGCGGCCTGGGCTCTTTAACCTTGGTTAGGCAACCGGTCTAGGAGAAGGAAAACTCTGAATTCAAACCTGTTTAACTCTTCTTAAGGCATTGACCTTGTGTTACATCCTGCTCGTGCGGAGGGGGTTGGTAAATATATATAAACATGACAATAGGATAAAATCTTTGATAATGTGAAAAGAAAGAATAAAAATTGAAGATTGAGATGAAACGAGAAAAAGGAAGAATGGATTTAAATCACAAGAAGAAACGGGTTAGTGGGAAGATGGCATATTTGATAGATGAAGAAAAGTGAACGAGAAAGAAAGAAAAGTCATAAACAAAACAAAGCGAAAGCAATAATTGTAAAGAATAGACGAATAATTAATGAAAGAGAATTGAAATTAGAGCAACAGGGCGAGGAAAAACAACAACAACAACAACAACAACTACGTATTTTGATGAAAATGTACGTTATCGATTTTATTTTTCTCAGCGATTCTAATGCCCTGAATTTACTGATGGGGAAAAAAGTGCTCAATTCGGAGTTTTAGGTGACTTTTGAGGCCTGATAATCCCCCTGAGAGTGGGCAAAAATGGACAATTTCGTGTACAAATAAAGTGCCAAACTAATATGATTTTCTGATAGAGTTCGATGAGAAGTATCACATAGTAAAAGATGGTTGAGGTCGCTTGAGAATTGGGGGAGATATGGGGCTTCAAAGGTGCCCCCAAAATGCCATTTTTCAGCCATTATAAGACTACGTATTTTGATGAAAATGTACGTTATCGATTTTATTGTTTTTTCTAATCGATTCTAATGCCCTGAATTTACTGATGGTGAAAAAAGTGCTCAATTCGGAGTTTTAGGTGAATTTTGAGGCCTGACCCCCCCCCCCTGAGAGTGGCCAATTTCGTGTATAAATAAAGAATTGTATAAATAAATAATATAAATAAATAATTGAAATTAGAGCAACCTGGCGAGGAACAACAACAACAACTACGTATTTTGATGAAAATGTACGTAATTGATTTTATTGTTTTTTTTTTTCATCGATTCTAATGCCCTGAATTTACTTATGGTGAAAAAAGTGCTCAATTCGGAGTTTTAGGTGACTTTTGCGGCCTGATAATCCCCCTGAGAGTGGGCAAAAATGGCCAATTTCGTATATAAATAAAGAATTGTATAAATAAATAAACATATAAATAAAGAATTGTATAAATAAATAAATAAATAAATAAAGAATTGGAATTAGAGCAACATGGCGAGGAACAACAACAACAACAACAACAACAAATGAAAACGTTTCTTTTCGCTTGACACGTAAAAGTCAATTCAGTAATATGCTCACATCCGTCACATATTTTTCACAAATATTTTCAATCAATAAGCAAAGCAGGTAGACTTACAATCATGCAATTATTTCATTGACTTTGACAGTCTGCCAAAAACTCAAAGTCCATGGCCCTGGGGCCTTTTCAAAATCCCAGGGGACATTAACGTATAAATGTGCGAACAAAGGGAAAAAGAAAATAGGTGGAAAGAAAGATGATACCGTTTTGTTCAAGTGATAAATATATATGTACAGTTTAGTTGTATCCGTTCTATGTGTGTAATGAGTCAACACTCATTAAGGTATGATGGATAGGTGGCTGAATCTATATGTAAGTCATATAAGATTGATGAGTGTAATTTGCAAATGTGTATAAAAAGTGAGGCACATCCGCAAGTTCCCCAAAACTGTTTAGAGTGCCCTAAGATCAAAGCCATTTAATTTTAAAGAGTAGTTTTATTATATTCTATTACAATAAAATTTTTTCTGGGAGATTCTCAAAATTACCGGTCTCCTTTATTTATTTAATTTGAAAGAGTAGTTTTATTATATTCTATTACAATACAATTTTTTCTGGGAGATTCTCAAAATTACCGGTCTCCTTTATTTATCAAACTCCGCGTATCTAACCGACTCCTCTACTTTGTTGGCACCTTTCCGTCCACTAAGGACGATGGCGTAGTGTCCAAAATTATTTTATCTGCATCTGTGCAAGTGACTCTGCAGGCCATTTCTTGAGTGACAGTCTTTGGTGCATTGAATGTATACAAACTGTGATGCTTTCTAGGGCTACTGTCTTTTCTCCCTCTTTCTGGCTTTCTTTGCTGTTGATGCTACCCTCCTCTCCGTCTCATCCCTCTTCGTGCCTTGATTAACGTTATGGCGCCAGGCCGCTCTATTTTTTTTGCATCTAGCTCTCAGGTGTTTGTGTCAATATGGCATATCCTCATGACTCTCCTGCAGATATCTTTAAATCATAGGCGTGGTCTACCAACCGACCGGGAGCCCTTTAGTAATTCGCCGTACAAAAGATCTTTTGGGATGCGGCCATTTTCCAGTCTGCTCTCCTATTTATTCATAATCAGGGGAGAACAGGTGGATTCATGTATTTCCCAAGGGCATCAGCGTGAAGTGAAATGCAAACAACATCGTCACCGATTCTATTTCTTACAACAATAACCATTACGTCAAGCGCCTCTTTCGAACAAGGTATGATTCAATAAATATCTATTTCAAGTTTATGATTTGTTGTTGGGACAAAAACTCCATTTGAGCCTTCAACAGTGACTTGATTAAATTCAATTGATAGGGTTGGTTTCAGGTAGTTTCAAACAGACGATTGAAGCATAGTTAACTGTTTCTGTTTTTATTTATTTCTTAAAGAGTTTTGAATAAAGAGGACAATAATTAAGTAAGTATACCCCTATTTTTTAAATAAAAGGTTACTTTTCTTGGAAACCAAAGATATTATAGTTTTGTTATTTCTAGAACATAGTTTGCTATATTTATAAGTTAATTGTGCTCTGTAAATATTATTTTGTGTTTTTCTGTCCATATATATATATATATATATATATATATATATAATATATATAGATAGATAGATAGATAGATAGATAGATAGATATAATATTGCTTATTATATATATCATATACATATATATATTTATAAGAAAATAGTGTTCAATATCATTGATAGATCATGCATATCTAAATTAAGATAACGAATACATGAAGTCAATGTCTATCCAAATTTTGCTTTTAATTTTACAATTAAGTCACAAATAATTTTACCAATGTTCACAAAAGAAGAGCATAAACCCAATTAGATTAATATTTAATATTTCCATCATTAGCAGCATTTAAATTTTCAGTCCTGATCATCATTTAATCCCTCAGCTTCTAAAAAACATCAGCATTTAGAAAACCTATCAGTGCGTATATAGAATTCCAAAAACTATATTTATCATAATTCTCTCCTTTCTTGATTCTCTAAGATTCCAGCAATGTCCAATTATTCTTGTACCTATTCTATTCTATTTCGTATACTGCTTCCACAACTACTAATCAAATACAGAATATGTGGTAGACCGAAACTTAGATTTAAGGACATTTTAAAAGGTAACCCGAAGCGCCATTGATAAAGGAACTTTAATCATAGCCAATCAGTAGCGGAGGCGATAGATAGGATGAAGAGTTACGCAAAAATAACAATGGCTACTTTTGCAGAGTCTAATAAATGAATATCATAGTAAGTACTGATGCGGTTTAAAGGTTATTCTTTTTGGAAATGGAATCGGCGATCAGAGTTCAAATTCTTTGATGAAGCTCTCAGTGCTTCAATTTGCACTAATGGGAATGGTATGAACACATCTCTGTCTCACCCTATGGATAAATAGTCGGCACAGCATTGGTACATCAACCACTCTAGGAGAATAAAAACTCTAAATTGAAACCAGCACTACTCCTTTGGAAAATTGAGCTTGTGTGGCATTAAGGGGATAAAATATATAGTATGTACTGACAGTGGGTTTGAGGAAAAAGATTTCTCCTGTTTCTCATTTACCGAATGTGTTCTATTCTGATGTCCAAATCGTTAAGAAAATTCGACTTTCTCTTTTGAAGGTCTGTTTAATAAATTCATCATAATCCAAAACAGATTATTTAGCGGATAGAGAGACTGTGGTAGACCGAAATTTTGATACATGAAAATAAATCTGAAGTACATAGAAATACGTACGACTGGCTGGTTCAAATTGGCGGACGTCTCGATGTATGAAGAAACTTGATTCATACCAAATCATTGTCGACGTTTTTTTTTATTTGCAACATTTTGACTATATACAAACCGGACCTTTTGAGGTGGTGTTGACTTTATTAAATTAGTGGCAATTACCATCAGAATTCAAATGCAATTGTTTTCACGAAGTTGGTTTTCTAAACAACGGTTAATTTGTTTATAAATTCTAATGGACATTGGGCAGCAGCTACCACTTATTGAATAATTCCAATACCACCTGAAGAAGACCGAGGCTACATGGCCGAAAGATCGTCATATTTTTTATATTTTAAGATGAAAATTTTAAAAAATTGAGAATGGCTGTGTTTTGTTAGAAAGTTATTTTCAGCGTTCTATTGGAAAAAAGGATCGTTATACTTCAGTCGGAAGAGCAGCCGCCTCGGAAAAACAAGATTCCGTGTTCGATACCGGCTCTCGCCAACTCAGCGCATGTATCGGCACCACTTGTATCTTTGTGGGAAAATGGGGAGCTGATTATAGGTGTGGTGGGTTTCAGACGCAAAAACAAACTTCCTGGTCTAGCTTTTAACGTACAAAGACCTTGCCCAATTTCAACCACGACGAACTTGTTTCTGTTAGTCTTTACGGGCAAACTTATCTAATCTCTTTTTCTAAGGTATTTTCAAACTTTCTTGGGCATCACTTTACTAACATTTTGAATTATCTATTATTTTCCTTTCAATCATTTGTATTACCCAAATTGTAGTTCTGTCAGTACTGCTATACGGTTGCACTATTTGGACTCTAATGAAACGCTCCCTGAAAAAGCTAGATATTAAACGGAGCGAATATGCGTCCAGTGCATGGAGACTGAATTGTCAACAAGAGTTGCTCACCTGTCATCACCTTCATGATCCAACGCTTTTCTGACAATCGCGTGTACAAAATGGCCTCCACCTGACCCACGGGGGATGCATCACCCGACCAATGGAGCCGATGGCGGGAAAACGGATACCCCGGAAGTTGGAGGCTAATTTCACTCTCACTTGACAACACATCACGCGTGTTTGCCGTACGGTTCACTGGTAACGAACACGCTTCGCTGGTTTCGCACAGCAGGTTAACGCTTTTCGGCCTTCGTTTTGTTTTTTTAATAAAAAACGATTGTCTTGATTATTAGCTTCTTTTAAACGACATGATGGGGAGGGGGACTTTGTTACGTTGAGAAATAAAAGAGAAAATAATAATTAGTGTGTGCAGAGTGTGAGATTAGAAAGAAAATAGTAATAAATAGAGATAATTATTAATGTGTATTTAGATGTGTCTCGTCATATCAGTAAGTATTTGGTCTGAATTAACCGTGCATTTTCCGGCAAAAATCTATTCCTAATATTCATTGTAATAAAGAGCATCATTTACATTTGTTTAGATAAAGCATTTTCAATCGGTATATATATATATATATATATATATATATATATATATATATATATATATATATATATATATATATATATATGGAGTAAATATGGAAATAAATCCGACAATATTAAGAAATTTGAAAAAAAACAAGGGTTCCAAAAATAAGATGAATTTATTTATCGACGCTTAAAAGTTTCGGTTTCTTTAAACCTTCTTTCAGGATGCATTATGAGGTGAGGAAATTAATGGATGTTTTATAGATGACAGGAGATAAAATATCTTTATAAAATAATACATCCTGATGAAGGTTTAAAGAAACTGAAACGTTTAAGCGTCGATAAAAAAATTCATCTTATTTTTGGAACACTTGTTTTTTCAAATTTCTTAATATATATATATATATATATATATATATATATATATATATATATGAACACTAGAAATTCATTACTTATGAGTTATGTAGTTTGCACAATCATCACTTTTTCACCTGATTCTTGTACACAGCTCATAAAACGGACTTCTAGTGTTCATAATTGGATATCGTAGAGGGATGTACACGTGATAGTAGGGATTCTCTCTCTCTCTCTCTCTCTATATATATAATATATATATATATATATATGTGTGTGTGTGTGTGTGTGTGTGTGTGTGTGTGTGTGTGTGTGTGTGTGTGTCGTGTAAAATGTACTCGTCGATTCGAGCTCAATTCCTAGACGAAGCTGTTGGCATTTCACATAGCGCTAATACCATTGGGAAAGGTATGAATCCATATATTCTCCCTCCAGCTATGGGTTAAATAGTAGGGCAGACTGGGCTCTTCAGCCTTGGTTAGGTAATCAGTTTAGGAGAGGGATAACTCTGAATTCAAAATTCATGAGGTCGGTCGTTGATTGGGTTTGTGGTAACCCTTGATGCACCAATTCTTTCCGATCGACTGTGCCAAAAAGTGTGGATGGTCCAACACAAGCCTTCACCACTATAAACAAATCCCTGTGTGGATGTTCATTGTGTGTATGAACCCTCATACGTCGAAAATCGACGGGAGAGTTCATTATTATGAGTGTGTGTGTGTGTGTGTGTGTGTGTGTGTGTGTGTGTGTGTGTGTAGAGAGAGAGAGATAGACAAAGAAAGAGAGGGAGAGAGTGACGGAAAAAGAAAGAAAGGTGAACAAAGGTCATAAGACAAATACCAATATATGTCTTTATTGTCATTATTTTTCTAATTGTCCTCAACTAGTTTTAACCTTAAGTCATAGTCAAGGGAAGGGTTTTTCGTAAAGCAAATTTTTAAAATAGTTTTTAAAAGAGTTGGTATGCTACATATGAAGCGACGAATAAGGAACTGTAATATATCGATTTGTTATTTTCTGACATCTAAGTGTCATCAATTTACAATTTTAAGATCTCTGAAATTAATTGTAAGATTTTTTGTTAAACATAACGAATTAGCCATAACTGTTTTAATCATATATTTAAGTTGGGCATTTGTTTATTTATGTGTCAACCCATATTTGCCCATTCTATTTCATAGTGGTATTTTTGTTTCATTGGTTTATAAGTGTGTATATATATATATATATATATATATATATATATATATATATATATATATATATATATTATGTGGTTTAAGATTGTTTAAAATCAATTTTGTTTGAGTACCTCTGTTTAAAAACAAAGATTATTTTACCTACCAATTAAAAAAGATCAAATTTCAACTTCTACAAAGTAGGATAAAAAAACAAGACTGTATGGTAGAAATCTTAATAAATAAATCGATAAATAATTAAATGACCCGATCAACTGACACACAGGTAAGTTCCGATGAAAAAGAAAAAAATACCTTTATGTATTTATGGTGCGGGTTAGCGAAAAATTGATATCAAATTGACAAATAAATGACCCGTTCAACTTACACACAGATAAGCACTGGTGAAAAACAAAAGAAAAATACATTAATGTATTTATGGTGGACGGTCTGGTCAAATTACGTCAAATGGTTTTATGCACTGGTCAGAGGAAAAATTAAACACCGAACCAAAATTTTTAACCGCCCTGTCGGCTGGGGCGTTAGAATGCATCGACTGCACCTCTGCAGAGGGGTAAGACTCTCCCAATGGGGCCACCTGTTGGCCGTGAGTGGCGACCCGTGATGCTTAAGGATAGAGCCCAAGTGGATGAGCAGTTCATAACATGCAATACTCCACTTTGGCCCTATCTTAGGCTAGACGGGCGGTCGGAGAGGCCCCCTCCGATCAATCGGCTGGTCACATCAAGCCCTAGCACCTATATGATTTTCCCAACCCTATTGCCCTTATGGCAAGCCCCAACCCCTTTTGATCATATGGGTGCTAGAAGGCGGTGGCTGCGGGTCTACATGTCCTGGGAATGACGTTAAACTCTATCTGATGGCGAGGTTCCCGTTTTGGAGGTTTCATCACCATTGCTCCCTGGTCCACTCTGACTCGGAGTGGTAGTACCTGTTAGGGTCCCATCTATGGGTTCAATAGAAAAATGTATTTATAAAAAATTGTATTATCCATTAAGAATTGATTTATTTCAAAACTTTATCGGCATTAAATGACCCACTGAGGTTGATATGCTGTAAAACAAAACAAACAAAGTTTTTAAAAATGATTAATTTATGATCTTAAGAATAAACGGGCCGATGACAATTTAGAACAGGGTAGTTAACAATGATAGTGGCAAATCAAGAGTTGATTACGTTATGGAAGGATGATATATGGCTACAAACACAAAACTTAGTCTTTATTTATTCATAGAGTAATTGAGCTCACAGTCGAAGGTACAAGCTTCGAGATCCCCCCTCTCTCTCTCTCTCTCTCTCTCTCTCTCTCTGTGTAACACACTCACTCGCATGCACACTGTTTACAAATCTCTCTCTCTCTCTCTCTCTCTCTCTCTCTCTCTCTCTCTCACACACTCGCTCGCACACACACTATCTGTTTGTCTACAACTCTTCTCTCTCTTCTCTCTCTCTCTCTCTATCTATCTATCTGTCACTCACTCACTCGCACGCATACACACTGTTTACAAATCTCTCCAGCCTCCCACCCTCTCTCTCTCTCTCTCTCTCTCTCTCTCTCTCTCTCTCTCTCTCTCTCTCTCTCTCTCTCTATCACCCGAAGACTCTCTCTGTCATTTTTGTTTATGGGCTATACAACAATCCGGTCTTTTACATGTCTGCTTTAAAAAAAACAATTTTAGTGCCATCTTAAATCTTCAGAAAATATCTCCTTGCATTTATTTATATTTTATCTATTCAATTTTATTAATCATCAATTTATTTTAGCACAGTTATGGCCGATTTAGCACCGTCGGTAGAGCGTCCAACTATAAACCACAAAGTTCCTGATTCAATACCGGCCCTCGCCAACTTAGTGTATGAGTAGCACAGTGATCTGTGCGGCAAAATAAGGCGCTGATGGTAGGTGTGGCACTCTACCTCAGACGCAAAAAGAATCTCCTTGGTTTAGACCTAGTGAAAAGGGAATAGACTCCCTCGCTGTCTGGCTGATACCGACTTTAGGTTACGCCGACGACTTTACGTTACTTACTTTTGGGTTTAATCCAGGAATGTTTTTGTATTCAACCCATAAAATAATGTTATAAAAGTTATATAGTTTAGACTGTTCATTTCCTTAAAAATTGTTCAACTGTAAATAGTGCTTCCTATTGCCGACTGTTCTGGAAAAATTCAACTTATTTATTGAATGAGTTTCGTATAT
>CM042161.1:44815936-44818436 GCA_023376005.1 Doryteuthis pealeii
GAAACTTATAATACATCTTGAATCGGAAAGACTGAAAAGATTTTCTTTTACTTTCAACCTTTTTTTTACTATCGGAACTATATGAGGAATAAAGCGAAATAAATTTTGAAAGATTGGCTCCGACAAATTCTGAATCATAAATTGAGGAATTCCAGTTCGAATTTAATTGAAGGGAAGTTGAAATAAGCTCACAGACGAAAAAAGAAAGATAAGAAAAAGGGAAAATGTAGAAATTGAAAGAGACATTTTCGTATGAAAAGAGAGGGAAAAATAAGGGACGTTCGGATTCTCGTCTCTGGTNACATTTTTTCCCCGTTCTCTCTCCACTTGTATCATATTCGTCTTTATTTCTTTTCATTCTCTTTGTTTTCGTCATTATATTTTGCTCTTATCATCATATTTCTTTCTTTATTTCTTTCTTTCTTTCTGTGTTTCAATCTATTTTTCTTTTTTCTTTCTCCAACAATATTTCTGATTTTTCAATTCTATTCTAAAAGCACTTTTTCTTTCTTTCTTTCTTTCTTTCTTTCTTCTTTCTTTCTTTCAATGAAATATGGTCTGATTTCGTTTTCATTCTAATGAAAAAGGTATTATTCCTTTCTTTTCTTTTCTTGTTTTTTACTATCTTTCTTTCTTCTCTTATCGATATAATTATTTCTTCTTAACTCTATTGAAAAAATTCTTTTTTCAGTAATTCTTTCTTTTATCTTTTCTCCCTCTGTAAATGTGTCTGTTTCTTCTTCATTTCAAATGGAAAAGTTCTTCTTTTTCTTTCTTCTTTCTTCTTTCTTTCTATTGAGAATGATATTCATTCTTTCTTTTTATTTTTATTTTTCAATTATTGTTTTTTTCTTCTTTCTTGACCTTTTTTTCCACGTTGATTGTCTTTCATCTTCAATTGAAAAGAATAATGCTTTTTTCTTTCTATTATCTAATCCTTTTTTCCTTTCTTTCTTTCCCGGACAATATGTCCCGGTTTTTTTCTTCTTTCTTTTCGAGTTCTAATCGAAGAACTTTCTTTCTTCTTTCTTTCTTTCTTTCTTTATTTTGTCTTATTTTTTTAATCATATCTTTCTTTTTTATTTCTCGATCATAGTTCTGTTTTTTTTCTTCTTCGTCTATTGAAAGCTTCTTCTTTCCTTCCTTTTCTTCCTCTTTCTTCTTTTGACTTTCGTTTATTTATTTCTCTCTAAGATCTTCTTCTTTTTATTCTCTCGATCAATATGTTTGGTTCCTCTCTTTCTTCGTTGTAATTGAAACTTCTTCTTCTTTTTCTTTCTTTCCTTTCTATCTTTCTTTATTTCTTTCTTTATCTCGATCAATATGTCCGGTTTTTTCTTCCTTTCGTTTCTAAGTTGAAACTTCTTTCTTCTTTTTTCTTTCCTTTCTTTCTTTCTTTCTTTACATTTATTTATTTATCTATTTATCTTTCTTTCTCTTTTTTTCTCTCGATCAATATGTCTGGTTTCTTCCTTCGGTTCTAATCTATTGAAAACTTATTTCACTTTCTTTCTTTCTCTTCTTTCTTTCTTTTTTCTTTTTTATGTTATTTATTATCTCTTCTTCTTTATTTATTCATTTTCTCGATACAATATGTCTGTTTTTTTTTCTTTCGTTTCTATTGAAAACTTTTTCTTTCTCTTCTCTTTCTTTCTTTCTATCTATCTATCTTTTCTTTCCTTTTCTTTATTCTCCTTTTCTCGACAATATTCTTTTTTTCTTCTTCGTTCTATTGAAAACTTCTTTCTTTCCTTCTTCTTTCTTTCTTCTTCTTTATTCTTTCTTTCTATCTTTCTTTAATTTATTTCTCCGATCAAATATGTCTGGTTTTTTTCTTCTTCGTTTCAATTGAAACTTCTTTCTTTTCTTCTTTTTTCTTTACTATCTTATCTATCTTCTTTATTTCTCGATCAATATGTCTGTTTTTTTTTCTTTCTTTGTTTTATTGAAACATGCTTCTCTTTTCCTTTCTTTCTTTCTTTCTTTTCTTTCTTTATTTATTTATTATCTTTCTTTCTCGATCAAAATATCTGATTTTTTTTCTTCGTTCAATTGAAAAACTCTTTCTTTCTTTCTTTCTTTTCTTTCTTCTATCCTATCCTTCTCTTTATATTTCTCGAATCAATATGTCTGTTTTTTTTTTTCTCTTCTGTTATATTTGAAAACAGCTTTCTCTTCCTCTTTCTCCTTCTTTCTCTTTCTTTCTTTCTTTTTCTTGTCTTTTCTTTCTTTCCTACAAAACAAAAAGAAAGAAAGAAAGAAAGAAAGAAAAGAAAGAAAAGAAAGAAAGAAAGAAGAAAGAAAGAAAAAAAAGAAAGAAAGAAAAGAAGAAAGAAAAAGAAAGAAAAAAAAAAGAAAGAAAAAAAAAGAGAGAAAAGAAAAAGAAAGAAAGAAAGAAAGAAAGAAAGAAAGAAAGAAAGAAGAACTTTTTGAATTGAAGGATGTCGAAATCAGACACATCACTGGAGAAATGTAAAAAGAAAAAGAAATAGAGAAAAAA
>CM042161.1:44823436-44840936 GCA_023376005.1 Doryteuthis pealeii
GAAATTTTACAACAGTCTGTGCAACGTATGTCAAAGGCTTGCCTTGAAAAGATTCAAAAGATATGCAATCCATATAACACCCGGACAACACGCAGGAGTGACTCGACTCTTCGTAAACATCTCCTCCTGAGTCCAGACCCCAACAGAATACAACACGACCAAGAATTGTGTGTATTTCATTCCATGCAGCCGTGGGAAAGTATACAAGGCGAAACACGCCGTCCACTGAAAGTAAGACTAGAAGACCACCGTAAAGCAGTGATACGAGGGAAATAGAAATATGGAATGAAAAGGGAAACCATCTGCCTTTATGGTATGAAGTTAAGATAACAGATAGGGAAGAACATTGAAAGAGAAGACGTCGCAAAGAATCAGCTCATATGATAGACTATAAGTAACGTAAAATCGTCGGGGCGGCCTAATATCGGTATCAGCCATCAGCGAGGGGTCTATCCCCTTTTCACTAGCGCTAGACCAAGGAGATTATTTTAGCGTCTGAGGGGGAGCGCCACATCTACCATCAGTTCCTTACTTTACCGCACAGATCCCTGTGCTACTCATAATGCTGAGTTGGCGAGGGCGGGTATCGAACTAGGAACCTTGTGGTTTCTAGCTGAACGCTATACCGACTGAGCTATAATAACCTCTTAAGGAGACCAAGTATAGAGATAATATAATATGGAACATATGATTAAAAAGGCTAGATTAGATTTTTAAAAAGGTAATATGATCCAAGGTAAAAACAAAAAATAATACATACGTATAAAGGTAAATATTTGAGGTAAAACAAGACATTAGGTTTATAAGTTCCCAGAATTCACACAGAATTGTCCAATTGGACACGTGACATAGTGGATATAGTGTTGGGTTAATACAGTTCTATGTGACAGTTATCAACGCTTATTACTGTCGCCTTTGAGCAGTTTCAATCCTGGTTAAGGGCGACAGTAACATAGAATAATAATAGTAATACTTGAATAATAATATTAACAATTGTACTCAGTTATGGTTAGTGGAATGAGAACAGTTTGTAATAGAGTGGATTGAATAAGGGGTTGGGTTCAAAGTTCGGTGAAGGCTCCCAATTACGACAAAAGGTTCCCGATTTGAGAAGGCTCCCGAATACGACAAGAAATACCTGCCGGAACGTTGTACAGATAACAATGAAGATGAGGACAATAGTCCGAATAATCTTATTATAATGGGATTGTGTGTTTTTCTGTCTGTAACCGAAACTATATTCCTACTCAAGTCACAATTCTCTTAGTTATAGACATCACATTCTCCATGATTTTATTTTTATTTAACCTCAATTATTAATGAAATTCTCATACATTATTAATACTGTTACTATGTCTACATATTGACAACATGCAATTATATTTATATATACAACAAAATAGCGGTTTACAGTGTAAACGGAAGGCTAATTTGCATATTAATATTAAAAAATCGAATCTAATAAATATGTGCTTAGTATTATTGATTTCTAACTGTTTGGTTTTATTTTAATGAATATAAGCAAAAATCTCTTCAATGAATCTTAAATGAAATCCATTAACAAGATAAAATAACTCATTTTATTCTTTACTTCCTCTATAACTAAATACTTAAATTAGAAAAAATAACAATGAAAGACGAGAGTGATGGAAGAGTAAGTTTCAGTTGTTCCATTTTCTTTTATTATACTCCCTCTGTTTCAAATCTTTTTATCTGTATTAAATTAGAAAGGCTAATGAAACTAAATAAGATTTAGTTTCATTAGCCTTTCTAATTTAATACAATATTTTATTACATTAAAACTTAAATACTTGCACCCGGAGGGTGCATAATGCTAGTACAAATAATACAAATTATCAAGTCTCATATTGACAAATAGTACCAAATACGTTATGGAAAAAATACATCCACCCTTTCGCGATATATCTCTTGATGAACATGTTACGAGTTGGAATCCTACAAGTGTTGGATTCCAACTGGTATTATCAAATAAAAGACTTAATACTTGTTACACTCCGGTAATCTGATGACATATTTCTCTGTTAATATGGTTTAATGGCCGATTATATAATTAGAAACACGGAAGACTTTACGTGATAACAAAGGAGCGACGGGGTTTCCATTCCACTTTAGATTTGCAAAGTGAACGTCATGTTGGGATAAGTAATCGGTTCGTTATTGAACGGGTTGGATAGAGTTTCTACATTTAATCTCTTTCCCATGACGAATTTAGTGGACATGTGTAAACTAAAGAAGGAAGAACGTGACTTAAGACTAAGTTCCGTTCAAAGCTTCGGTTCTCGTTGTAAGTGTAAGGATTTGTCCCCTAAAAAAGGTCCAAAAGGCAACAACCATCAGTTGGGATGCTTTTTATAATTAATATTATAAATTACAAAACTCTACAATATTGAAGCCCAGTAACTAAAAATAAAAGTACGCTCCTTGGGTTAGGTTTAGTATTCACTTAATGAATCTCCTGCAAGGAATAAGACCCCACTCAAAAAGGGGTCTTTTGGGTATGACACTAAACAGCATCTATTAATAATGGAGATTCGTTTCTGGTTTTTGTCTGTAACAAAAATTACGTTACTACTTACGTCACATTACCCGAAATCGTCATAACATAGAATAAATACACTCAAAATTTGAGCATGCAACATTAGACAGTCCTCGTTGTTTTTTAAAACAAGTTTTAATAGATACATCCCCAGTATTATATATTTATATATAGTTTGTTTTATCTTAATAGATATTCAAAGTTAATAGAACTTAGTTTCGATTTCAAATTGTTTTTTTTTGTTTGTTTTTTTACTCCTTTAATAAATTTGATGATTTGATGATTTATGGTTCAAACTCTCCGACATTTGGTTTTTAATTTCCACCTCCTCAAGCAATATCTTTCAAAAATTTTATTTTTACATCGCCCGGAGGGGTTTTTTCATTTTGCTAGTTGTATGTAATGATCAATTCAAAGCAAGCTTATATAGAAAATTAACAAAGAGGATTTATTGAAACACCAAGTAGAAATTGCTTCTCACTCGCATACGACCCTATATCGGACTGTTTGGACGCTAGCATTCTACATTCAAATGTAAAAAAGTCGTCGGGCGGCCTAAAGTCTGTATCAGCCAATCAGCGAGGGAGTATATCCCCTTTTCACTTGCGCTAGATCAAGGAGATTATTTTAGCGTCTGAGGTGGAGCGCCACACCTACCATCAGCTCCTTGCTTTACCGCACAGATCCCTGTGCTACTCATACGCTGAGTTGGCGAGGACCGGTATCGAACTAGGAACCTTGTGGTTTCTAGCCGAACGCTCTACCGACTGAGCTAACATTCAAATGTAAACAAAACAAAAGGGGAGAAACTTTCAAGTTCAAGTCTATTTTCGTTAGGTGACCTAACACTCATTAAATGGCAAAACCTCTGAAATTAGTAGACCAGTTCATATACATTGGTAGGAATATCTCATTTACTGAAACGATGTCAACATATGCATAGGTAAATCATGTTCACCCGTTAAGAACCATTTGGAAATCTGATAAAATAAAACGGGAATACTTCCATGCTGTAATAGAGTCAGCACTACTGTATAGCTGTACCACTTGGACTCGATGGAAACTAAACAATGATGTGGCGTGTTGTTTTGAATAAATCAGCACCTGAAAAACAGAAGCTGCACGACCACTACCCTCCCATCTCACAAACCATTCAAATAAGACGAATAACACATGCTGGGTACAGCAGGAGAAGTAAAACGAGCTCATAGGTGACGGTCTTCTATGGACTCCTACACATGGACCTACAAGTATTAACCTAGCACAAACTTTACATTTCCATTCCAGTGAAAGCTGAAGCGGTGACTATCCAGGCTATAGTATATATATATATATATATATAATATATATATATATATATGTGTGTGTGTGTGTGTGTGTGTGTGTGTGTGTGTATTGAAAATGGAAGAGAATCCGACGGTATGGTGAAAGGAAAAATAAACAAAAGAAAGAAAATGCTGAATAGATAAAATAGATTTAATTTACTAACACGTGTTTCGGCCAGGGGTTTTATCCATGCACACATGCACCGTATCTATTATTATTTTAAATACAAAATAAAATAATGTTTTATACATATATATGAGAGACTCGAAGTAGTTTTTTAACCAATCCTGACATTTATAGCACCGATTATAAATCATAACCTTCATAGTGCGGATAACACAGACATCTTATTATAATGGAGATTGTGGGTTTGTCTGTCTGTAACCGAAACTATATTACTATACAAGTCACAATTTCCCTTTGTTATTTACATCACATTTTCCGTGATTTCATTTTTATTTAAACCTCAATTATTAACAAAATCGTTATACATCATTAAGACTGTTGACCATATCTACATGCTAATAACATGCAGTTGTATTTATATATACAACAAAATAGTGGTTTACAGTGTGAACGGGAAGGCTAATTTGCATATTGATCTTATAAATTTTATTTTAATAAATATATGCATAGTATTATTGATTTCTATTTGTTTGGTTTTATCTTATTGAATATGAGCAAAACTCTCTTCCATAAATCATTAACAAGAAGAAATAACTGTAATATTATTCTTTACTTCCTATTTTAACTAAATAGTTAAATTAGGAAAATTTACCAATGAAAGACGGGAGTAATGGAAAATGATGGAAGAGTTAGTTTCAAAGTTGTTCTATTTTTCAATCATACTCTGTTCCAAATCATTTTATCTGCATTTTTATTCAGTTTCATTAGCCTTTCTAATTTAATATGATATTTTATTATATTAAAACTTAAATACTTGCACCCGGAGGGTGCATATATTTGCTAGTATTTCTAAATTCCATAATCACCCAATGTTGCCCAACGAAATTTCTCGCAAACTCAACTAACATTCATAAACCCCTTCTTGTATTATGATACGAAATTAGCAGATTCTATTTACTACATATATTTGTTTGATGCGAGTCCACACTTATCTTCCTTTTATTTTGATAGACGCCTACAATAATGTAATATTTATTATAACAACAATTGATAAGAGATGTTCCGTTAAGGCAAAAACTGTCGATTTTCCTTGACTGGCGTGGACGGGGGTTTGAGTAAATAGAATAAATATCTCTCCTTGCACGTTTTCGCCCTTTCATAATCTGGAACGTTCTCGTCGGCGAATCAAGGCAGCCTAAGTCCCGCCAGAAGATTATTAGATCCACTTAGCGGGCGATCGAATGTGGCTGACGATGATTTGAAGTGACCACTGTCCTGTTTTCAATTAGTAGGCGTGAGGCTTTGTAAGGCCGGCCAAAACGGTTTTATGATTGATTGCTGAGAGTAGTCAGATGCAATACAAACCACAGTCGGCTATTTATTTTATCATACACACATCAAACATATATGGGTGTAGGAAAACAAGCGAAAACTTGTATACAATATAGGCAAAACGCGCCAATATCTCTCTCCTTTTTCTCCCCCTCTCTCTCACTATATATATATATATAGATAGATAGATAGATAGATGTATATTCAGACGTGTTAAATACTAGTTTACCTGAAGATCGAAAGTGTGAAACTCTAAGTGGTGAGGTTTTATACAGTTTTATGTCTTATTTTATACTTAGAATATAATATAATATCTCTCTGCATTTCTCTGCATAGAGAAATGGAAAGATTTTACGGATTAAAAACACCTTTTAAAGATTATAACACACACACACACACACACACACACACACACACACATACACACACATATATATATATATATATATTATATATATATATATGTGTGTGTGTGTTATTTGCCCCCGAATTTTTAAACGACTGGTTGCCTAACTAAGGATATATAAATGTCAAACTATTCATCCATTGCTAGGGATCAGGTGGACAGAGGTATTCATACCTTTCCCAAGAGCATTAGCCAGAACTGAAACACAAACAGCATCGTCCATAATTTGAACTCAGATCACGGATTCCATGTCCGAAGACGATAAACGTTCCACTAAGCTTGTGTGTGTGCATGTATGTGTGTGTGTGTATGTGTGTGTTCTGATCCGATAAAATTACCATTCACTTGCAAACAGGTGTAGAAATGTATTTCATCTCTAAGGGTATTTTAAGCATATTGCTCTAATTAAATAGCACTATGTTGTGCTGTATTTTTTCTGAAATAATTTTACTTATTAACATAATAAGAACATTAGCAACGAGTTCGATTCCGGTCATCGCCAACTCAGCGTATGAGTAGCACGGGGATCTGTGCGGTAAAGTAAGGAGCTGATGGTAGGTGTGGCGCTCCACCTCAGACGCCAAAACAATCTCCTTGGTCTAGCGCTAGTGAAAAGGGATATACTCCCTCGCTGATTGGCTGTGCCGACTTTAGGCCCTCCCGACGACTTTACTTTTTTATATCGATATTTAATGGTGTTCAGCGTGAATCAGGACTCTACAAAATTATCATTCGATTTTAAATTGTATTGGAAACTGCTTTTATTCTTCAGGTTTTAGCTTTTTTTTATTATATTTGTATTGCTCAAATAAAATTGCGCTATGATGTATCGTTTTTTGCTGATTACTCTTTCATATTTTAGTAATATAAGATAAGTAATGTAATGCCTTTTCAGTGTTTTTATGGCATAATAGATTGGCGTTTTCTATTATTGAAATGTGCCGTAATAAAACGGGATTGAATAACTCATTGTGGCATTCGGTTTGATCGATAGGCGATGAACTAATAGGTAATTTGAGACAGTGGCTTTCATTGGACGAAGGTTACCTTATTGGGTATCCTAGAAGTTTAGTGAGCTAGAATCGTTTCTCAATGGAGAATGTCTGAGATGAAGTGATCTCTTCTAACATTCTCTGACACACACACACACACACACACACACACACATACACACACATACACACATATACACACACACACACAAGTTCAGTGTCACGTTTTCTCGTCTTAGGACATGGAATCCGTGATCTGAGTTCAAATCATGGACGATGCTCTTTGCGTTTCAATTCAGGCGGATGCCATTGGGAAAGGTCTGGATACATCTGTTCAATGTGGTCGGTAAAATGTCGTCGTTGAATTAATAAAGGAATAATGTGCACATAAGATTTCGGTATGAGTTGTTCTTATCACAATATCGAAGAACTAAAAACAACGGGAAAAGCTTTTAAATGATGCGTAGTGAGCGTCAATACCTCCAACGGAGAAAAATAACCAAATATGAATATGTCAAATTTATCCCGAACAACGTCTTCAACGCAAATAACGTCCAATAAACGCGATTTCCTCATTTCTAGGCATAAAATAAACCAGAGACGTTTTGATATGCCATTTAAATCAACCAATCAATTAATCTGGCTGCGAGTGGTAGTACCTGTAAGAATACAATCTATAGCCAAAGTAGACTCGTTTGCAAATTATTTGTACTAGTACAAAATAAAAAACACACTCCGGGCTATGTAAAAATAGATTTTTGAAACATATTGCCTGAGGAGTGGGAGTAAAGAATTCAATGTCAGCGAGTTTGTACCCTAAGTAAGTAAAATCATCAAATTCATTAAAGGATTAAAAAATAAAACAATTTGAAATGTAAACTTTAAATATGTATTAAAATAAAACAAACTATATATAGATATATAATACCAGTCATTTATTTATCAAAACTTGTTTTTTTTTTTAAAAAAGAGGACTGTCTAATGTTGCATGTCCAAATTTTGAGTGTATTTATTCTATTTGTTATGACGAATTTAAGTAATGTGACGTAAGCAGTGACGTAATTTTTGTTACAGACAAAAACCGGAAGCGAATCTCCATTACCAATAGATTAGATAGCACTACTTGATATTATATAACCGTGTGCCAAAAAGAAAAAAATTACAAAAACTTTTGATATAAATTTAGGCATAAAATAACCCCATACAGGTTGCTCTGTTCTTAAAATCAATGGATACATCAAGCAAGCAACCAATCCAATCCTTCTCACATTAATGAATATTTTTTTTATATTCAATCAGTCGGCAGTATAAAAAGTTTGGGAACGCTTGGATTAGAACGTCAGGTACGAAGTCAGCGTCCGAGCGAAGCTACCAGAGTATTTCACGCAGAACTCTGTTTCGTGTGCGTTCAGTATGTGTATATTTTCGCGTAACTGGGCGTAAACGGCGCGCATCGCTTGACCTTTTAAATTTTTCCATTGTAAGTGACTATTATCATAAACTTCAAGTGACTGTTTATTCGCTGTTTCCCGTCCGGCTTTCTTCTCGCATTTCTCGACCAGTGTTAATTCTGCGAGCAAATTAACACGGCGCTGTTGACAATGAGAGATTATTAGACGTTGTAGGTAAATGCCCATTGAACAAATCAATTCTGACGTGTGGCCTTGCCTTGACCATCGGCCTACAACTTTTAAAAGGTGTCAGAGTGTGAAGCTCTCTTTCTTCCTAATTACAACGTGTCGAAAGCTTCCAGGTTAACAATGCTAACGATCTTATATAGACATAAATTTGGCCATACAGAGTCCATAGTATTACGCGAGAACGGGCCATTTATACTCGTGTAGAATGTTTTCAGTGATTACATGTCTAGTTCCTCAAATAGCGTTTTCAATACTGAATATACTTGTGTATAAGACAATCTTGTATGGGATTATATCAATTGTATGTTAAATAAGTTCTGCTAGGACAAAGCACTTAATATAAAAGAAAAAAAAGGCGCACTATTTAATTCTCCTAACTCTCAGGCCCCCTCCGATCAATCGGCTGGCCATGTCAAGCCCTAGCGCCTATATGATTTTCTCAACCCTATTGCCCTTATGGCAAGCCCCAGTCCTTTTTATCATATGGGTGCTAGAAGGCGGTGCCTGCTGGTCCACATGTCCTGGGAATGACGTTAAACTCTATCTGATGGTGAGGTTCCAGTTCTGGAGCTTTGGGGAATGTGTAGTACCCCTTCATCACCATTAATCCTGGTCCACTCTGACAAGGAGTGGTAGTGCTTATTAGGGTCCCATCTATGGGTTAAATAAAAAAACATGAGTTTATAAACGAAATTGTATTATCCATTAAAAATGAAATTATTTCAAAACTTTGTGGGCATTAAACATTTTTGAATACCAAATTATTAATAGAAGCATGAATGCATGCGATTTTGTATGTATGAAACCTAAGGTTGTGACTGTTCAATTGCCATCAGATAAATAGATATGTAATACCTTTATATATTTATTTTATTATATATATATATATATATATATATATATATATATATATATATAATGAGTCAGACGAACCTACTATTAGTTTCGCATAAAGCTCTTCAGGGCTAAAATCTGTCAGATTTTAGCCCTGAAGAGCTTTATGCGAAACTAATAGTAGGTTCGTCTGACTCATTAGATTATCTTTATTATTGGCTCTACTTAGCTATCGAGCACTTTTTACTTATTAGCTTTCTCCTAGCGGTTATATGAATATATATATATATCTTATATACATATATTACATATAAATTGTTTTTTCTTTTGGCCAAATACTGTACCAATAGATTATTTTTTGTTGATACGAATATCTTGGTCTTTTCTTTTTTTTCAAAATTTTTTTTTCCCTGGTTGATGTTTGGTAGTATATTTTTACAATCAAACTATTTGCTGTTTTTTTTCTCACCACAAGGATTTACCAACACGCTTGGTATATATATATATATATATATATATATATATATATATATATATATATATATATGATATAGTAAATACTAAAGGCACGCACATACATACATACACACATACACATATACAGTATGAACAATAGTTACATTAGTGTGTTAGGGTAGCGTATTCGTAAAGTCAATGGCGTTTGGTAACTGTTAGATTCTTGCCTATGCGATCATCAGACCAAGTATAAGTTCTTCCGTTGATCACATAGGCGAGAAACCGACCGTTGCCAAACGCCACATCACTTTGTAATACGCCATCTTTATTTACATATATATGTTCAATCACTTATATTGAGCACTCTTGTTTCAGGAATATAGCAATCTATATTATATATATATTGAAGATTAGGTGTCTGTCTGTCTGTAACCAAAACTACCTCATTACTTAATACCCTCAGGAATTGAGTTCGTCAATGAGTATTTAATTCATTGTCAAAATCATTAATACATAGAATAAATCTTATTTATTAACGAGGTCTCTATGAAAATCAGAGTTAGATTTGCCCAAAACAGATTATATTATTGGTCCGCGTTAAAATTCTGCAATATATCACTGAGAAATTAAGGTTTATTAATGGTGTAGTTAAATTGCATACTGGTTTTAACAAAAACTGGTTGAATAAATAATTACTTGGTGTTATTGATCTCTAATCTATTGTTTTATCCCCCAACTTATTAATATTGTTACATAATCTATGTGGTTGCATAAGATTATTTCAAATGTATATGGAAATTAAGAACCCGCCAAATATGTGAAGTCAACCTTTTTCAGAGTAGTTTGCAGTTGGACGTAGTCCATTTTGTGCTCTGCTAAGTGGGATGCTTATTAGTCAGATATTTAGTTACGTGAAATGTATAGTTAAGGAAATAAAAGTTTATATAAAAAATGTCTTGTGGTTGATGAATGTCTTGGTAACAAGACTAAGAAATGAATCCAGGCGACCAGCCAGTAGGAACATACAAGAAACCAGACTTTAAAGATATACCAGACCAAGATGATAGAAGATAGGACCAAAGCCGGCCAGAAGAATACCAGAGTAAGAAAAAAGGTATATAACGTTATATGCTATTTGGTAAAAGATCAGTATGTAACAATATTAATCCGATGAATGATTTTATATAGAAACCAATCATGATATAATCAAATAGAAAAAATCTGTTTATATGCATTTTTATTTAATTTTGTTAGTCTTTTTAATTTAAATGTTTCATTACATTAAAACGTGAATACTTCCGCCCGGAGTTTGTGTTTATAATTGAGATATTTTTTTAAACTTAGAAGCTTAACGTCGATTCATTATACCTAACTAGTAAATATATGCACCCTCCAGGTGCAAGTATTAAGTTTGTCATAAAATATTCATATTAAATTAGAAAGGCTAAATGAAACTGACTAAGAATGCAGATAAAAAGATCTGCAACAGAGGGGGTATAATCGAAAAATAGAACAACTGAAACTAACTATTCCATCATTTTCCATTACTCCCCTCTTTCCTTGGTAAATTTTCTAATTTAACTATTTAGTTAAATAGGAAGTAAAGATAAATTACAGTTATTTCTTTTGTAAATGATTTCTTTTAAGATTTATCCACGAGATTTTTTATATTTCTTAAGATAAAACCAAACAATTAGAAATCAATAATACTAAGCACATATTTATTAAAATAAAATTTTAAAATATCAATATGCAAATTAGCTTCTCGTTCAAACTGTAAACCGCTATTTTGTTGTATATATAAATACAATTGCATGTTATTAGTACGTAGATATGGCCAACAGTATTAATAATGTAATACAATTTTTATTAATAACTGAATGTGTAAAAGAATGAAATCATGGAGAATTTGACGTAAATAATTAATGGAATTGTGACTTGAGTAGTAATATAGTTTCGGTTACAGACAGAAACACATAATCTCCATTATAATAAGATATAGAGTAAAAATACCTTTTGCGGCTAAAAAAGGGATCGTTCATAATTCAAAGTCGTTCATTATAAATTATATACGGTTAGTTAATTGGGTATTTTTTTTTTTAAATTTTGGGTCTGTCTATGTACGCCACATCTCATAGATCAATGATTTTTAAACCAAAAATTAAAGTCCAAACTTTACGTGATATCTATTAGCATTTCAGTCTCAGAAGACTATAAAATAGTTTTTGTGACCCTAGAGTTACAGCGCCTCCTGTGACTGTAAAGTCCAATGTTAGGAAAACATTCTCGACCACAGATGTTGCATGAGAAGGTTGTCCCTGAAGATGTTGATGTGCCGGTGTCTTGTTGCCGCTGCTTTCATGGTGTTGCGCTAGGGTGACCTTAGACACAAACAGTCCTCTACAGAGAGCCTGCCGCCACCGAAGGCGGTCCTGGGCCAAATTTTCCCAACTGGAAGGGGCAATGCCAACGCACCTGAGATCGTTCTTGCAGACATCCTTGAAACGCAGTTGGGGGCGATCAATCTGTCTCTTACATAAAAAACATGAGATCTTGTTTTATTAAAAAAATAAAAATAAATGCAGAAAAGAAATAGATATCAATAAAATAAAATAAAATTTAAAAAAAACTCTAAAAACTAAGGAAGCTGTAACAATTCTGAATATGGAAGAGAGAAAGCAAACATGGAGGAGAAAAGAGGAAAGAAAAAACAATGAGAACATATTTGATTTTGCTGATGAAACGCGGGAAAATGGCAGATGAGGAATAAAAGTAATGAGCAACGTTGAGTAAACATCGGTGAAAATGTTTGGTTACTTTTAGTTTTGTTTGTGGTGACGTAAATTGCATACAGTATTGACAAAACTGTACCGATCCAAGTCCATCATGTTCAGTGGTTGAACTGGAAACTTGAATCGATTGGATGAGAACCACTGCATGTGACAGATGTTTTAGGTTTAGCTCACTTTAGGTGTTTTATGAGAAATCAACCATGGAGGGTTCTTTTATATTAAATCAATCCTTGTAGAAGAATAGTAGTAGTAGTATTTAACCTATATGGTTTTTATAACTTTCCCCAAAGTGAAAGTGAAAGTGATAGCACGACAGGAGTTTTGTTACATAATTATTATTTACCTAGTATTTATGGCAATAGTGTAGAAATCATAATGGCGATTAGTGCAGCTGATGGCCTTGAGAGTGAGTGACGGCACTTGACCTCACTCTCACCTTGCCTTCCGGGATAAATCGTGAGAACCGGAAGGCATGGAAGACCCTGTCTTCCGGTTTAAGTATAGTAAGTTTAAGCCAGTTAGAAGTTATAAGCCGAGCTCGTAAGATATAAGTCTTACTGCGCAGGTGTTTGGGTTGGGGATTTGGAAATAAAGTAACATCAACGTAAATCGAAGTCTTGTGTTTATTACCTAAAAACTAACAATGACACAGGGCTTCTGATATGGAGAAATCCCTAACAGAAACCAGACCCGAAGTCCCCAAGTCAACACCAGACGCTAGACCAGACCAAGACGCAAGATGTTAGAAGATATACCAAAGACGATCAGAATAGCAAAGCCGGCCAGAAGAAAAGACGACTAGAAGTAAGAAGTAAGAAAAGGGTATACAACAGTTTGAACTCGGTAACTACCAGGTCGCAGCCCAACATGTTAGCTACTACTCCACGGAAACTTCTGATAGGTATTTTAATATTATCGTAAGCAGAAGATAGAAAGGAAGGGGGGGGAGAAGAAGCAAGAGAAAATATGATTAAAAAAAAGAAGAAAAATGCATAGAAAGTTAAAAGGAAAAATACAATATGTAAAAAGAATTGTAAAGAAAAAGGAGCAAGAATATACGTAGCTGGCTGAGAGGGGGAGAGGGACGTTAGATATGTTGAAAACTGAAAAAAGGAGGAGAAAATACGTAATTGCTTGAAAAGGTGAAGAGGAAATATATCAAAGATTGAAAAGAAGACGGATGAAGAGAACATGCGTAATTCATTAAAAAAAAAAAGAGTCATGTAGAAATTTACCCAACCCTTTCGCCAAGGGTAGGATATGACACAAGGTTACAAATATGGGGCATCCAATGAGGTTTGAATTCGCTATTCAGTAATAATGCGATGAGGAGTGGCGTAGAAGATTAGAAAATCTTGAACATACTTCTTCTTCTTCTTCTTCTTCTTCTTACTATTATTATTATTATTATTATTATTATTATTATTATTCATTTTTAGTTTTTCACATCAGCATTAGCTGATGGTATTTCACTGGAGGCTGAGTGAGGCTCAGGTCTCCATGACTCTTCTAAGTATTCTAGCCGATTGCAGCAGTGCAGTCGTCTGGATGGTCTCAGTTCTTCCTCTGATTTCCTGATCCTCCAGTCTTTTTTCCCAAGTTTATTGGTACTGTTCCAAGTGCACCAACTACAATTGGTATCACTTTCACTCTCATATTCCACAGCTTTGTCAATTCTCTGACAAGGTCCAGGTATTTGTCCATCTTTTCATTTTCCTTCAGCTTCACCCTGTGATCTGCTGGAACCGCAAAGTCCACCAGTTGATACGTTCTCTTTTGTTCTTTTTTTTTTTGTTACTCAACACTAGGTCTGGTCTCCTGGTTGGGATAGGGTGATCCGTCTTTATCTCAAAGTCCCAGAGAATTTTATGCGTTTCATTCTCAAGAACAGATTCTGGTTTCTGCATATACCATTTTGCTATATGGTCAAAATGTATTTTTTTTGCATAATACCCAGTGTATCACCTTCTCAACCCAGTCGTGTATTCCCGTTGTGCTAGTTTGCTACATTCACTTAATAGATGGTGTATAGTCCCATCTCTGTCACCGCACAGTTTAGATTTACTGTATTGTTGCGTCTTCTCAATTTTAGCTTTGATATAATTTATTCTTAAGGCATTATTTTGTGCAGCAATTATTCGCTCCAGTATTAATGACTCCAACGTCAGAAAGTTTTCTTAATATACAATCGCTCTATTCTAGCTGGTTTTAATGGTCATTTCATGGGAACGGTTCGTGTGACCATTCTTTAAGTGTCTTAGGAACTATTTCAAACGTTCATACAATAATGAACATCTTTGTCACCATTAAATTCCACAATCTGTCAGTTCTCAAGCAAGATCCCGATATGTTTCCGGTTTATTTACTTTCACATTTATTTTGTTGTCTAATGGAATGGAATAACGAAATGAAAGTTCTGATTTTCTTTTCATTATTAACATTGATTACATCTTATCTTCTCACTAGAATTTGTTCATTTGTGTAAAGTTCTAAAACATTGTAGAGCCTTCTTTCTTACGTAGTTATGCACTGAATGTTGATCTGAAACCTTTAATGAATAATCTTCTATCTATGTTATTAATATCTACTACTGAATTAAGTGTATTGACATTAAGTGTATTGACATTATGTTAAGTGTATTGACATTAAGTGTATTATTGTATTATTGTATTAAGTGTATTATTGTATTAAGTGTATTGACATTGACATTGAAATTATTATTGACATTGACATTGAATTATTGAAATTATTATTGAAATTATTTATTGAATTATTATTGAATTATTATTATTGAAATTATTATTGAAAATTATTATTGAAATTATTATTGAAATTATTATTGAAATATTATTATGAATATTATTGAAATTATTATTATTAAATTATTATTGAAATTATTATTGAAATTATTATTGAAAATTATTATTGAAATTATTATTGAAATTATTATTATTGAAATTAATTGAAATTATTATTATTGAAATTATTATTATTATTATTATATTGACATTGACATTGAAATTATTATTATTGTATTGTATTATTATTATTGTATTAAGTGTATTGACATTAAGTGTATTGACATTATGTTAAAAATGAATACCTATTGTATAAAATTTCACCATTACTTACCTATTTCTTTAACTCTGTAGCATGAATATACAGGGTGTTCGGGATAAATTTGACAGTTTCATAAGGAAAAAGAAAAAGTGCTTGGTAACTACAAGATTTACTGGATAGTAAAGAAATTCAACAGGCACGGGAATCACACTACTGTCAACAAGTTTCACTCAAAATAATCGCCATTAGCGTCAATCAACATCTCAATCCTGCTTCGGAACCTAAAACAAGCTTATGTTACAGTTTCCCTGGGAAGGGTCTCAAAAACTACCTTATTTCTGTCGATTAACTGGGTTTTTGTAGTACTGGCACGGCGATTGGTGTCTTTTTCAACAGTGCCCCATACATAATAACCCATAGGGTTAAGATCTGGGGAGTTCGAAGGTCAAACATTGGGACTGGTGTAGTTGTAAAATTCGCCGACAACCATTTTTTACTTTTCCCAGATGTGTGGCAGGGGGCCCAATCCAGCTGCCATACATATGGCTTACCATCGGCTACCCTTGTTATTCAGGGCTTGACTAAAGTGTTTAGTAACTCTACGTAGGCACCGGAATTCAACCTGATACCCTCTCTGAAAAACTGCGGAAGCATCACATCACCCTCAGATGACACACATCCAAAAACCATCACAGTTTGGGGAAGTTTAGTTTGCATGACACGAGCAGTGTCCTTTGTACTGTATGCAATCCATCTGTTATTTTGCGTGTTGTGCTTTTGATCTTGGCAAATATTTTTTCTCGTCGGAAAAGAACCAGTTTGTTTGTGGTTCAGCATGATATTTCCCTTTGCTCAGAAGTTTCTTCACCTTTGTCTGACGATTTTCACGGGTCTTTTCTGGGAGCAGTTGAGCTCTGCGACGCTCGTATGAATAGCAGCGAAGGTCTTCACTGAGTGCAAGCTTCGTGGTAGAGGCTGAAATATTCGATTCACGTTTCAAAGCCCGAATTCCAATGCCAGAGTCCCCCAGCACTTTTTTCTGTAGATTTTCCCGGAATTCTGCTGTACGAATGCAATCAGATCGTCTTTTATGTTGCTTTCTTCTAGCCACAGCCTCGTAGTCTCCATTGCAATTCTCCAGTTCATGCCTGATTGTTTTTACAGTGTTCAAGGAGCATTGACCAGCAACCATAATCTCCTTATTTTGATGTCCGGTGCAGATTATCCTGATATAAGTTATTCTCTTCCATGATTCAGGTGGGTTCCATTCATCCATTCGATCTGTCATCACGTACATGAATGAAGAAGGGTCAAAGCTTTTAAATGATGCGTAGTGTGCGTCAATACCTCCAATCCACGGAGAAAAATAACCAAATATAAATATGTCAAATTTATCCCGAACACGGTGTATATGATCAAACCCTACTCTTTTGCACAGTTACACCTTTCCCACGAAGTCATGGACATTTTAATCTGAGTCGTCTTGCTGTATTCACGTATTTCATGATCTACAGTCTGATCTAATTTATTATCTTTCTCTTTGCGAGTTTTCCCAACAGTTTTAACTGGAATTTTTTTCACTGGGGACGGAGTAACAGTAAGTTATCTCATTTCTCCAGGACTCTCAATGTATTCTAGGTGATTCCAACAGTAAATGGTCTGGATGGTCTTTTTTCAGGGTACTGTCTTGGGGACCGTACCAAGGACACTAACTACGATTAGTACCCCTGTCATATTCATATTTATTGAGGTCAGTTAGCCTACTGTTGGTTTGAATAACAGCAGCTAAGTACCACTGAAGCAGTGTCCAAGACAGTTGGTATAAATAGGACTCAAGAATGATACATCCATAAATCTGGGTGATTTGGGTGATTCCATTCCTTGAGTTCTGATTGGCTGCTTGACTGCTTGATTTGAATGACATTGTGGTGTCTTATATATACTCTTTGTGGACTTTGTGGCTTTCGGGTTTGTATTGA
>CM042161.1:44845936-44898436 GCA_023376005.1 Doryteuthis pealeii
ATATATCTATTATGTTGTGTGTGTGTGTTTGTGTGTGTGTCATGTGTGTGTAGTGTGTGTGTGTGTGTAGATAAGTTTGAGAGAGCGACCTAAGCGATAGATTGAGCGAGAGAACAAAGGAAGAGAACAGACGTCATTGATCAACGAAGTTTGGGGACGCACGATTTTAATGTCTGTGCGTTAATATATTGATTCACTGAATAACTGTACGTCCCCTGACGCCTATAATTGAATCTGAATGTATTTATTCCTTCTTGCTACGGCGCATGCGGCACTCAGGACGATTATCGTCCATTCCGACTCGCGTGCTTGCTTGTTCTAAATCGTTCGTTGTATTGCGTGCGCAGTAATCCTATCAAAATCTCTACCAGACGTTAATTACAATGGAAAATCGGAGCAACTCCGACCGAAAAGCAACTTAAGCAATAATTCTCCGCTGTGACCGGCGTTAAAATGTGTTCCATCACTACCTTCCACTAATTACTAGGATTTTTCCGATTTGAAAAGTCGCATGAAGAAGGCTTCATATGGCGCCCACCAATATTAGCTCTAAAACTGTCTTTGGAATTGAATAAAAATCCTGCTTTCCCAACTCGTCATACAAATAGAGACTAATTTCAATCATGGATTTTTTTTTTTTAATTCAAGCAACTAACAACATTTTTTGCACTAAATTCTGTTTGCATTTAGACAGTCACCGTGTTTACAAACGACAATGTGACACTAGCTGAAAGTTCGGTCTTAGGCTGCAAATCCGCAACACAGAAGGTATTCTGTCATTCCCGGCTTCCACAGCAATTTCCAAAGTTCCATTATGATTGATATTTTGGACCACTATTTCTCGTTGTTTTTTAATCCCAACTCACTGGTGTCGACCCTCCTAAGACATCGAGGACGAAAAATTTGGAAACAAGAATAAAATAAAAAAAAGCCCCCATTGAAATTCATACACATGTTCTCTTCTTCTTCGGGAAGCCTGTTTTTGTGTCTTAGCAACTCAGTTACAAGAATATGTATGGTACCTAGCGATTACCTCTTGTGCTAGCCTCATTCCAACATCCATTCCTTTGTATTGTATCTGCTATGTTGTTTTCCAATGATTCGTGGAAGCTTGGTTTATCAACTGCAACGGCATTTACCAACTAGGGGAATTTTAAACGGGTGTGATAGTAACCTGGATCAGAACATTTTCAGACCTTATTCTTCTCAGTGAAAGTATCATTGGGGATCGAGAAAAGTTTGTCATTAGTATTTGGAATTGAAACACGTTTTAGATAAAAATTATCATATCTATTTGATTGGTTTTGATTGATTGATTTTAATGGCATGTCAACCCGTCTAGGGTTATTTCATGCCTCAAGATTAGCACACTGATTTCATTTAGTCCATTTGGCAAAACATTTCCCATTTATCAATGTGTTTCGCATCAGAAAAATAAAGTCTACAAATGACGGGTTGGCATGCCATTAAAATCAATCTCATAGTTGGTAAACGCAGCTACTTTGGCCCGTTTACCAAAACATGTCTCGTTCCCCAATGATACCTGCATCAGAAAAATAAGGTCTAAAAAGTGTGGCTTCAAGTTACCCTAGCCGTATTTTTTTCTTATTCCCAATGAGAGTTGCATCAGAAAAATAAGGTCTACAATATTTCGGCGTTGGGTTACCCTTACCGTGCTTTTAACATGGACTAAATTAGTTACATTTTCGGAAGACATTCTATTATAATCAAAATACGAATTAAAGATTGGGTTTTAAATAAAAATTTAATTTTAGGCCACATTCAAAAAAAAAATCTAAAACATTATTCAATTACTTTTAATTTGAAGAATTTAAAATAATTTCAACGTCAGTTGAGGAGAATTTTGCGAAATACACCACATGAATAAAAGGTTTTCTCGTGCATACACCGAAATTCTTGGGTTTCTTGTTCGGCAAACAAGATTATTATATACAGTTTCACAGTCATCATCAGTAGTTTTGTCTTGTTTTGTTTATATTTTCTCTTATTTTCTCTTATTTTTTTTTAAAGAAAAATATATTCAAAAATTACATTTAACAAAAAAAGAAAAAAAAGGCGATTGTAATTTGAAAGGATAAGACGTTTCCTCAGCTGAAAAAGTAGACAAGCAAAAGAATCAAAAAACCAAGAAAGAAAGGCAAAAAAGGAAGGACAATGCAGAAAATACAAACAAACAGACGGCACATCATTCATAAAAATCATTCATCTCCCCCCCCTCCCCATTAACCAACAACGTCTTTTCTGACGACCACCGAACGCGTCTTCCCTTCTTCCATCCAGAAGAGTGCCACATCTTTCGTTGCTGCCCTTCCGCCACCACCTCCCCTGACCATTCGCTTCATTACCGTTTGTCAGGCTTGCTTAGGCACAAACCCAGCGACGTAACAGACTTGTAATGATGTTTCTAGTACTTTTAAATTTCATTTAACTAAAAACATAGTTCCAATAGGTATTGGCAGCTGGAAACAAGAGTGTCACAAATTGTTTAAAAGCCCAGACTCTAACTGGGAGGTGTTTGAGCAAGAAGTAGAAGAACGAGAAAAATAAGGACTTGGCCGAGTGGTTTGGGTTGCATTAAGAGGGAAGACTCCGTTATCGTATACTCAAAATCCATTGCAGAGAAAGAGGAAGAGAAAAGGAAGAGGTGTGGGGGGGGAAGAAAAGGGGTTCCAGTATTGGGGTGGCAAACTAGAGTTTGGGCTTTGTATAGAATGATATAAGGCGGCCATGGTAGGGAGAGGGTCAAAGATGAGAAATCAGATCCCTTTTCGACCATATTTGCATCTGTGAAAGCTTCGTATTTACGCGTCTACGGAATGGCCATAACGGAAATAGCCAGATTGAAATCAAATATAAGCACACACACATTACACACATACACAAAAAATAAACAACACACAAAATAAACACACACATACGGTTATTGTCGCCTTAGAAAATGGGAACTGGCGACCCATTTCAAATTGTGACGAGGCGAAATTGCGTTTCACTCGCGCTAATGGGGAGAATAGATTGAACTCCATTCATTTATCAAGGGAATTTACAGATCAGTTCTTCTATACTTGGTAAAGGCCACCAGTCTAGGAGAAAGAACACTCTTATTTCAAACCAGTCTGTTACTTTGCTTAAAAGATTAACCTTGTGTTCTGTTCCTGCTTTGTGGTCGGAAGAGGTTGCGTTTTGGGAGACACGTATCTGCAATGTTGAGAGTTAAGTAAAACAGACCCCAGAGTATAAGTATTCATCAGCCGTTGAATTTTACAGATCAAACTAAAAACCATAGTCTCGAGGAAAGCTTGGGATTGGAGAAGCAAAGTTAATCCTACACAGTCACAGAATCGGATATCGAATTTAGATTAAAATAAATCTATAATTTAAAAGAAATCTTATTCATTTTACTAAGAATTTGCCTTACAAAAACTAAAGACAGAGTCTAAGGACTGCTATTACGCATACTAGGTGTGTTGGAGAATAGATTCATGCCATTCCCAGGGTAGTGCGCAATTCTTAGTAAATAATAGATTTCTTTAAATTATGAGATTTATTTTAATCTAAATTCAATCCGATTCTGTGACTGTGTCAGGATTAACTTTGCTCTCTCCAATCCCCAGCTTTTCTCGAGACTATGGGTTTTTAGTTTGATCTGGTAAAATTCAACGGCTGAATGAATACTTATACTGTGGGGGTCTGTATTTACTTAAACTCTCAACATTGACAGGATACGTGTCTCCAAAACGCAACCTCTCCGCCACAAGCAGGACACGACACAAGGTTAATCCTTTTAAGCAAAGTACAGGCTGGTTTGAATAAGAGTGTTCTTCTCCTAGATGGTGGTGGCTCTTACCAAGTATAGAAGACTGAATCTGTAAATCCCTTGATAAATGAATGGATCAATCTATTTCCCCATTAGCGCGAAGTGAAACGCATTTCGCCTCGTCCACAAATTTGAACATGGGTCGCCAGTTCCATTTTCTAGGCGACAATAACCGTATGTGTGTGTTATTATTTGTGTGTTTATTTTTTGTGTATGTGTGTTGTGTGTGTGCTTATATTTGATTTCATCTGGCTATTCGTTATGCCAATTCCGTAGACGCGTAAATACAAGAGCTTTCACAGATGCAATATGGTCGAAAGGGATCTGATTTCTCATCTTTGAACCCTCTCCCTACCATGGCCCCTTATATTCATTCTATACAAAAGCCCAAACTCTAGTTGCCCACCAATACTGGAACCCCTTTTCGTTCCCCCCCACACCTCTTCCTTTCTCTTTCCCTCTTTCTCTGCATGGATTTTGAGTATACGATACGGAGTCTTCCCTCTTATGCAACCCAAACCACTCGGCCGTCCTTATTTTCTCGTTCTTCTACTTTCTTGCTCAAAACACCTCCCAGTTAGAGTCTGGGCTTTTAAACAATTTGTGACACTCTTGTTTCCAGCTGCCAATACCTATTGCCAACTATGTTTTTTAGTTAAATGAAATTTAAAAGTACTAGAAAACATCATTACAAGTCTGTTACGTCGCTGGGTTTGTGCCTAAGCAAGCCTGACAAACGGTAATGAAGCGAATGGTAGGGGGTGGTGGCGGAAGGGCAGCAACGAAGATGTGGCACTCTCTGGATGGAAGAAGGGAAGACGCGTTCGGTGGTCGTCAGAAAAGACGTTGTTGGTTAATGGGGAGTGGGGGGTGGAGATGAATGATTTTTATGAATGATCTCTGTGCCGTCTGTTTGTTTGTATTTTCTGCATTGTCCTTCCTTTTTTGCTTTCTTTCTTGTTTTTTTGATTCTTTTGCTTGTCTACTTTTTCAGCTGAGGAAACGTCTTATCCTTTCAAATTACAATCGCCTTTTTTTTCTTTTTTTGTTAAATGTAATTTTTTGAATATATTTTTCTTTAAAAAAAAATAAGAGAAAATAAGAGAAAATAAAACAAAACAAGACAAAACTACTGATGATGACTGTGAAACTGTATATAATAATCTTGTTTGCCGAACAAGAAACCCAGAAGTTTCGGTGTATGCACGAGAAAACCTTTTATTCATGTGGTGTAATTTCGCAAAATTCTCCTCAACTGACGTTGAAATTATTTTAAATTCTTCAAATTAAAGTAATTGAATAATGTTTTAGATTTTTTTTTATGAATGTGGCCTAAAATTAAATTTTTATTAAAACCCAATCTTTAAATTCGTATTTTGATTATAATAGAATGTCTTCCGAAAATGTAACTAATTTAGTCCATGTTAAAAGGCACGGTAAGGGTAACCCAACGCCGAAATATTGTAGACTTATTTTTCTGATGCAACTCTCATTGGGGAATAAGAAAAAATACGGCTAGGGTAACTTGAAGCACACTTTTTAGACGCTTATTTTTCTGATGCAGGTATCATTGGGGAACGAGACATGTTTTGGTAACGGGGCCAAAGTAGCTGCGTTTACCAACTATGAGATTGATTTTAATGGCATGCCAACCCGTCATTTGTAGACTTTATTTTTCTGATGCGAACACATTGATCAAATGGAAATGTTTTTGCCAATATGGGACTAAATGAAATAGTGTGCTAAATCTTGAGGCATGGAACATAAACCCTAGACGGGTTGACAATGCCATTAAAAGCAATCATCAAAACCAATTCAAATAGATATGATAATTTCTTATCTAAAAACGTGTTTCAATTCCAATACTAAATGCCAAACTTTTCTCGATCCCAAATGATACTTTCACTGAGAAGAATAAGGGTTGAAATTTGTTCTGATCCCAGGTTACTATCACACCGTTTAAAATTCCCTAGTTGGTAAATGCGCGTTGCAGTGTAAAGCAAGCTTCCAACGAAATCATTGGTAAAAAACTATAGCAGATACAATACAAAGCGAATGGATGTTGGAATGAGGCTAGCTACAAGAGGCTTAATGCGCTTAGGTACCATACATATTCTTGTACTGAGTTGCTAAGACACAAACAGGCTCCCGAAGAAGAAGAGAAATGTTGGTATGAATTTTCAATGGGGCTTATTTTTATTTTTTTTATTCTTGTTTCCAATTTTTCGTCCTCGATGTCTTACGGAGGGTCGACACCAGTGAGTTGGGATTAAAAAACAACGAGAATAGTGGTCCAAAATATCAATCATACCTGGAATGGAAATTGCCTTGTGGAAGCCGGGATGAACAGAATGAATGTGTTTGGCGACTTTGCAGCCTAAGACCCGAACCTTTCAGCTATCAACATTGTCGTTGTCAAAACACCGTTACTGTCTAATCGCAAACAGATTTAGTGGCAAAAAATGTTGTTAGTTCTTGTAATTTAAAAAAAAAAAAAATCATGATTGGAAATTTAGTCTCTTTTGTTGACGCGATGGAAAGGCGGATTTATTCATTCCTAGAAGACAGTTTTTTGAGCTAATATGGTGGGGCCAATATAAGCCTTTTCTTGCGATTTTTCAATCGGAAAATCCCTAAAGTAATTAAGTGAAGGTAGTGATGGAAAATTAAGACGCTCGTCACAGCGGAGAATTATGGCTGTAATTGTGCTTTTCTTCGTCGGAGTTTTGCTACCGATTTTCCATTGGTATTAACGTTCTGTTTGTAAGAGATTTTGAAGTGGATACTGGGCGCACGCAATACACCGAAACGATAGAACAAGCAAGCAAGTCGAGTCGAATGGACGAAATGGTCCTGAGTGCGCAATGCGCGTAGCAAAGAAGGAATAAATACATTCAGATTCATTATAGGCGGTAGGGGAGTAGCAGTTATTCAAGTGAATCAATATATAGACGCCGGTAGACATTAAAATGTGCGTCAAACTCGTTGATAACAATGACGTCTGTATCTCTTCCTTTGATCTCTCGCTCATCTATCGCTTAGTCGCTCTCTAAACTATCTACACACAACACCACACATACACACACATACACCACACCACAACAGGCACCACACATATATTATTATATATATATATAATAATTATCAAAGAGTTAGTCTTGTTGTCCTCTATAGAAGAAGCAACTGGTTTGATATCAAGTAAGTCGTCGGGAGCGGCCTAAAGTCGGTATCAAGCCAATCAGCGCAGGGAGTCTATCCTTTTCACTAGCGCTAGACGCAAGGGAGATTGTTTCTTGGCATCTTGAGGTGGAGCGCCCACACTTCCTCGCTCTTACTTTACCGCACAGATCCCTGTGCGCTATCATTAGCGCTGACGTTGGTGAGGGCGATATCGAAACTAGGAACCTTGTGGTTTTCTGCGCGAACGCTCTAAAGAAAGCAAATTTGGTTACGGTGTTAATTCGTATTTGTTTGTACCGGCCGTACTACAGATGGAGAATATACACGCGGTTTTCCACGTAATATAGGGTGAGACACCGAGTGAAAACGGTTCTGTACTGTTACGTTTAGCGGCAAGCTAGCCGTTCTTGTACTTTTATTGTAAATGACACTTGTCTCAATTTTACCCTACTCGACTTGGAATTCTTTTTTTAGAACTGTTTGATTAACATCACAGACAGTATTCAAAGGGAAAATCTAAAAGTAAAGGAGATTAAAGTATCGAGCTATTTGTTTTAAACATAATTTAAGCGCCCTGTCGGCGAAACAAAGAATACGTTGAATGCTCCAAGAGGACCGTAAGACTCCCCCGCACCCAATGGAATAGGTTGTTCTCTCTTGATCTAAACTGCATCCACTGATGAGGTATCCAGTTCTGTGGAGTATGGAATACTCTTTCGTTTTCATTGCTTCCTGGTGCACTCTGGAACCGGGAGTGGTAATATTGTTAGGGTCGCATATATGGGCCAATAGACCTGTTTAAAGATTATTCATCATTTGATAGAAATCTTGAATGCCATAAAATGTATACTATTTGTGTTAGAATAATTATCTGAAGCTGTAATTGTTTACTAGGTATTATTATTGGTTGCTTGAAATTATGATGTTATTTTAATTCACTCCAAATAATTGGCATATTTTATACCATGTAGTTTACTATAGTTACAGAACAATAATTTATAGGAATTTTGAGGATATTTTGAATATCAGGATTGCCAATTGATTGTTAAAGGAACTGGACCAATCCTCACAAATCGAATTGATTTTTTAATTATTAAATTATCAAAATCTAATGTTGTACTTTTCCTTATCATCAAACATGTTTATATGGTGAGGATTCGATTTTCTCAATGACATTTTCTGATTAAACACAAACACAGAGACACACAACACACACACACACACACACAACACACACATCACACACATATAATATATATATATTATAATATACTATAGTTTATATATTTTTGTGTGTGTTGTGTGTGTGTGTGTGTATATTTAGGCAGATGTTTTGGCTTGTAGGCATAATATTGTTAAATAATGCAGCCATTTTTTTGAAAATGCTTTAAACTTGCAAGCAAAAATGGCTGGCATTATTTATAACAATACACACACACCCCACACACACAATATATATATAGTATATTATAATATATATATATATATTATATATATATATATAATAAAAAGACTACCATTTCTGTCATTTAAAAAGAAACACTATTTCGTTTACCTGAAATGAATGGCTTTTAGCCAAGACAACACCATTGGTGTAATATCGTTCCCCATCACTCGCACCATAAAAGTTAAAACTTTCTATTTGTCCTTAATTCACACTCATATATACTCCTTATACCTACTACCTCACTCACTTATATATATATTATACACATACACACACAAACACATATATGATATATATAATATAATATACAGAAAAATTACAGAACCGCATAACCTATGTATGTGTATATGTATATATATATATGTTATATCAATATATGTATTGACGCAAAGCTGAAGAAGATACCAGAATATATACACACGTGTTGCGTAATGTGAAATAAAAGAATAAAACATTTTTTCTGTAGATCGATATCATTTTGCGGAGCTTCTCTTTTTTTATAAAATATTACATTTTTTCGTTAGAACCAGACAACATTATTATATTATATATATATATAATATATATATATATATATATATTATATATTAATCCATGGATAATAATTTTATTGCATCCTGGTTTTCGCTCTTTAACAACAAACTATTTGTGACCATGCGCCGAATACTTTCGATAATTTTCGTTTCGATCGAATTCCCCTTATTCAGTGGGCAGAAAGGCGGGTATAGCTAACTATATTCGCCTGGAAATGTAACCAATAGAGCGAGGGGTGACAGATTATACGCAAATGCTTTTTTATTTATATTTAATTATCGAATAATGTGAAGTGTTCTACAAATAAATTGATTTTTCATTATTGATTTATTTAACTTACCTCAAAAAAAAAAAAATTAAACTAAATTTTTGTACTTTTCTTATTATAAATTTATTAAAGTGTATGACCGAGATTCCAGTGCTGAATAGAATCTCTTTTGTGAATTATATCACCACCGCTGTATCACAACAGATAAGCGATCCGCTTTATAATGCATAGATATAGTCATAAGATAATAATGAATTCAGAGAAATGTTTTTTCATTTTGAAATCAGGGCGGATTAGCTGCAGTCGGTAGAGCCGTTCGGCTAAGAAAACACAAGGTTCCTAGTTTCAATTTCCGGCCATCGCCAACTCAAGCGTATGAGTTAGCATCTCAGAAGCCAAAAAAATTTTCTTGGTCTACGCGCAAGTGATGTTGGGCATTAATTTATGCGGTTGCATAGATTATTGTCAATCCCCATCTTTTTCTGAAGGGTATGCCCCTTTTTCATATCACGGGCGGGGGACTTTCCATTGAATATTACAGGAAAAGCGCGAAGTAGCGTGAGTCCGTGGGACGGTTTAATCTTCAGTACCTGCTTGGACGTCCCGATGAGAAGCATGGGCTCATTATGGCACACGCGCGTTGTGTTAGTTAGAAAGAATGATTTTAGTTAACTAAAATAAAGTTACAGAAATAAGATGGTGTTCTTGTTTGATGATGTCTTGGCAAAAAGATAGAGAGGAATGTATCAAGAGAAATGGATCTAGAATAGAAATTCAAACAATGGAGGAAAGAATAAAAACGACTAGAGATACACCAGCACTGCGCACAAGACGACTCAGTATTGCATCCTCTGTCTACCTGTGTTATCTCTCTCCGCCTCTCATACGTAAAAGAACATTTGTGTATATCCAACAGGGGTATAACCTGTGTATGGATATACGCTACAGAGAGGCGATAGACTCCATCGCATTAATTGGCATGATACAATATATAGAGAGCTAAGAAAACGAATTTTGAGATAAAAGCACTCTCGTTTGTAAAGGTTTTGATTGAGTGCTGAATGGATTTTACGCATGCAAACCCTCTGGGGTTATTTTTAAGCCCTAGAAAAAAGGGAATCCCATTCATTGCTACATTTGTATATAATGCATTTAATATGATATATATATAGATAGATATAATCTTTTGTCTGACTTCTGAGTCTTCTAAATTCCTCTAGTAGAAATCTGATATTTCGGGTGGGATATATTAGTAGAAGTAGTAGTGTGGTACACTCGACGGTAGATAAGAATATGGCGGCGATTTCGCTTGTAGTAAAGTTAGTAGTGGTATTAGGCGTACTAATATTAGTGGACAGATAATAGATATATAATACATTATTTGGTTATTTTTATATAGCTGACATAGATATAAATTACTGGTTAGGGGGGAACCCAGATATATGCATATTCTTACATCAAAATCAAAACAATATTTGTATTTTTCTAAAAAGTCACTGTTGGCATAATCTATGCGGTCTCATAAGATTACTTGCCAATCCGCTGTATTCTGAAGGAATGAACCCTTTTCATATCAGCCGGGCGGGACTTTCCAGTGGAATATTCACGAAGCCGGAAATACGCCTCAAGCTCAATATAGGACCTGGTTGGGTTTAATACAGTTTTAGTTTGGACGTCGGCAGAGATGTCTGCATATAACTGGAAAGCTGACTGTATACGCGTCGCTATGTTAGGTTGAGAAATTATGTTTTAAGTTAAGAATAAAAGTTTATTTTTAATTATAATAGATATATATAATGGTGATTAATGTCTTGGCAACAAGACTGGACCGTACGACACAGACACGATCCCCAAGGACACTGTTTCCAAGCGCTGGAAGAAGAACGTAAGATAGAAACGATGAAGCAGAAGAAAAATAGAAAAGATACGCACAGAGGACATGTATTACATAACACAAAATGAGAGACTTTAATTTGTTTTTCTATGTCTTGATCAATGTTGTTGAAGACAATTCTACAACCTATCAAAACACTAATATTTTCAAAAATTCACTGATATGCTAAGCAAAGATATATTAATTAATAATTACTGAGGAGAGAATTTTATTTATCCTGGACGGATTTCTTTCTCACAAGAACTTCGATTTAATATAAACAGACATGAAAGAGCAATGGTATAAGCGCGAAGGTAGAGGTCATACCTTTACGCATTGCGCACACACGCACAGTGTTTATTAGTCAAGATCGTTTAATACGATTGCGTCTCTTTGATATCTCAGTGACTGATTTGTCCGGACTTGAACCGGAACAGCGAATCATTCAACACGATTATATAGAACTATTGCTTATCCACAATAAGCAGGCGTATTTAGACATGTATATAAACTCATGTGTAATCAAGTCTTGCGTTTTGAGTGGGCAAAAATAGTCGGCCGAGGAAAAGAATGGTCAGCTTAGTGGTGGTGGTAGTGGGAGAGGAAATGTGAAATAAAATAGGATGAAAGAGTTGCTGGGAAGATACGAAGAGAGAGAGAGAGAGGAGAGAAGAGAGAGAGAGACGAGAGAGAGAGAGAGAGAGAGAGAGAGCAGAGGGGGGGGGAGGAGTGGTGTGTTAGAGGGAGAGAGTCGTATTGACGAGAGAGAGTTAGAGAGAGTGTGTTGTAATGTATGTATGTATGTACTGTGTGAGATGAGAGAGAAGCAGAGGGAGAAAAGAGGTAAATATCAATTAGAAAAGAGAAGTAGGAGGTAGAGAGTAGTGAGTAGATACCAGGACATTGCCAGACGAACAAACCTGTGGAATATTGAGAATAATAAAGTTTCCAATTAACCGTCGAACTGGGACAAGACAAGGCAGCAAACGGTTGTACTCATACAACACGAAGCCGCAAAGTTGCCACAAAGAGTATATATAAAGACACCACAAATGTCATTCAATGCAAGCAGTCCAGGGCAGCCAATAGAACTCAAGTGAATGGAATCATCCCAAATCAACCGCAGATTTTAGGATGGTATCATTCTTGAGTCCTATTTATACAACTGTTCCTTGGACACTGCTTCAGTGGCTACTTAGCTTGCTGTTATTCAAAGAAACCAACAGTAAGGCTAACTGACCTCGAAATACATATGAAATATGACAGGGGTCTATCGTAGTTAAGTGTTCCTTGAGATAGGGTCCCGGCCCCCCCACACCAAGACAAGTACGCGCCACTGCAAAAAGACATTCCAGACCAATTATAATGTTGGAAAATCATAGAATACTTGAGAGTCCTGGAGAAATGAGATAACTTACTGTTATTTTCCGTCCCCAGTGAAAAAAATTCCAGTTAAAACTGTTGGGGAATAACTCGCAGAAGAGAAAGATAATATAAATTTCAGATCCGACTGTAGATCATGAATTTTACGTGAATCAGCAAGACGACTCAGATTTAAAATGTCCCATGACTTCGTGGGAAGGTGTAACTGTGGCAAAGAGTAGGGTTTGATCATATACACCGTGTTGGGATAACTTTTGACATATTTATATTTGGGTTATTTTTCTTCCTCGTGGATTGGAGGTAATTGACAGCAGCCCTACGCATCCATTAAAGCTTTGAACCCTTCTTCAATTCATGTACGTGATGACAGATCGAATGGATAAATGGAACCACACCTGAATGCATGGAAGAGAATAAACGCTTATATAGGATAATCTGCACCGCCATCAAAATACAGGAGATATGGTTGCTGGTCAATGCTCCTTGCACACCTGTAAAAATGCAGGCATGAACTGGAGAATTGCAATGGGAGACTACTGAGGCTGTGGCTAGAAGAAAGCAATACATAAAAGACGATCTGATTGGCATTCGTACAGCAGAATTCCGGGAAATCTACAGAAAAAGTGCTGGGCGGACTGCCTGGATGCTGGTATATTCGCGGGCTTTGAAACGTGAATCGAATATTTCAGCCTCTACAGCAAGCTTGCACTCAGTGAAGAGCTTCGCTGCTATTCATCACGAAGCGTCGCAGAGCTCACTGTCCCAGAAAGGACCGTGAAATCGTGAGACCAAGGTGAAGAAACTTCTGAGCAAGGGAATATCATGCTGAACCACAAACAGACTGGTTCTTTTCCGACGAGAAAAAACTATTATGCCAGATCAAAAAGCACAACACGCAAAATAACAGAGGTGGATTGCATTACAGTACAAAGGACACTGCCTGCGTCGTCATGCACTAAACTTCCCCCAAACTGTGCTGGTTTTTGGATGTGTGTCATCTGAGGGTGATGTTGTGCTTCCCAGTTTTTCAGAGAGGAGTAATCAGTTTGAATTCCTTGTGCTACGTAGACGTTACTAACACTTTAGTCAAGCCCTGAATAACAAGGGTAGCCGATGGTAGCCCTATGTATGGCAGCTGGATTGGGCCCCCTGCCACACATCTGGGAAAAGTAAAAATGGTTTGTCGGCGAATTTTTAACACTACAACCAGTCCAATGTTTGACTTCGAACTCCCCCAGATTTAACCTATGGGTTATTATGTATGGGGCACTTGTTGAAAAAGACACCAATCGCCGTGCATACTACAAAAACCAGTTAATCGACAGAAATAAGGTAGTTTTGGAGACCCTTCCCAGGAAACTGTAACATAAGCTTGTTTTAGGTTCGAAGCAGGATTGAGATGTTGATTGACGCCTAATGGCGATTAATTTTTTGAGTGAAACTTGTTTGACCGTAGTGTGATTCCGTGCCTGTTGAATTTCTTTACTATCCGTAAATCTTGTAGTTACCAAGCACTTTTTCTTTTTCCTTATGAAAGCTGTCAAATTTTCCCGAACACCTGTATATTCATGCTAACAGAAGTTAAAGAAATAGGTAGTTAATGGTGAAATTTTTTAACAATAGGTATTCATTTTTTTTAACATAAGTCAATACCCTTAATCGTCAATACACTTAATAACAAATAATAATAATACAAATAACATAATAATAATTTCAATGTCAATGTCAATAAATATATTTCAATAATTTTCAATAATAATATTTTCAATAATAATTTTTTCAAAATTAATTTCATATCATTTTTCAATTAATAATTTTCAATAATTAACTTTCAATATAATTTCAATAATATAATCTTCAATTAATAATTTGCAATAAAATAATTTCCTATAATAATAATTTAATAATAATTTCAATATAATTTCAATAATAATTTTCAATAATAACTTTCAATATAATAATTTTCAATAATATTTCAATAATAATAATTTCAATAATAATTTTCAATAATAATTTCAATGTCATGTCATAATAATAATTTCAATGTCAATGTCAAATACAACTTAATACAATAATACACTTAATAGAAAAACAATAAATACAATAATACACTTAATGTCAATTACACTTTAACATCCATGTCAAATACCTTAATGTCAATACACTTAATTCAGTAGTAGATATTAAATAACATAGATAGAAGATATATTCATTAAAGGTTTTACGCTGAAAACATTCAGTGCATACTACGTAAGAAAGAAGGCTCTACAACTGTTTTAGAACTTTACCACAATGACCAAATTCTAGTGAGAAGGATACGATGTAATCAAATGTTTAACTCACATGAAAAGAAAATCAGAACTTTCATTTTCGTTATTCATTCCATTAGACAACAAAATAAATGTGAAGTAAATAAACAAGGAAACATATCGGCGATTTGCTTGGGGGGTAGACTTGAGCAGATTGTGGAATTTTAATGGTGACAAAGATGTTCATTATTGTATGAACGTTTGAAATAGTTCCTAAGCACAGCTTAAAAGAATGGTCCAGAACCGTTTCCATTGAAATGACACTTAAAACCAGCTAGAATAGAGCGATTGTATATTAACGAACAAACTTTCTGAGTGGAGTCCATTATACTGGAGCGAATAATTGCTCGCAACAAATAATGCCTTAAGATAAATTATATCAAAGCTAAACTTGAGAAGACGCAACAATACTAATATCTAAACTGTGCGGTGACAAGGAGATGGGACTATAACCCATCTATTAAGTGAATGTGCAAACTAGCACAACGGGATACACGACTGGGTTGAGGAAGGTTGGATCACTGGTATTATGCAAAAAAAATACATTTTGACCATATAGCAAAATGGTATATTGCAGAAACCAGAATCTGTTCTTGAGAATGAAACGCATAAAATTCTCTCGGGACTTTGAGATAAAGACGGATCCACCCTATCCAACCAGAGACCAGACCTAGTGTTGAGTAACAAAAAAAGAGAACAAACAGAGAACGTATCAACTGGTGGACTTTGCGGTTTCTGCAGCAGATCAGGGTGAAAAGCTTGAAGGACAATGAAATGGACAAATATGGACTTGTCAGAGAATTGAAAAGTGTGGAATATGAGAGTGAAAGTGATACCAATTGTAGTTGGTGCATTGAACAGTACCGAATAAACTTGGGAAAAAAGATGGAGGAATCAGGAATCAGAGAAGAACTGGAGACCATCCGACGACTGCACTGCTGCAATCGGCTTAGACATACTTAAGAAAGAGTCATGGAGACTGAGGCCTCACTCAGCCGTCCAGTGAAATACCATCAGCTAATGCTGATGTGAAAAAACTAAAAATCTGAATAATAATAATAATAATAATTATATAAGAAATATAGTTAAGAGAACAGAAGAAGAAGAAGAAAGAAGTATGTTCAAGATTTCTAATCTTCCTAACGCCACTCCTCCTCGCATTATTCTAATAGCGCAATTCAACCTATTGGATGCCCCATATTTGTACCTGTGGTCATATCCAACCTTGCGAAAGGGTTGGGGTGAAAATTTCTACATGACTTCTTTTTTTTTTTAATAATACGCATGTTCTCTTTCTCCGTCTTCTTTTCATCTATTGATATATTTCCTCTTACACCGTTTTCAAGCAATTACGTATTTTCTCCTCCTTTTTTCAGTTTTCACATATCTACACGCGTCCTGCTCCCCTCTCAGCAGCTTAACGTTATATCTTGCCTGCCTTTTTCTTTACAATTTGCTTTTACATATTGTATTTTTCCTTTTAACTTTTATTGCATTTTTCTTCTTTTTTTAAATTCATTATTTTCTCTTGCTTCTTCTCCGCCCTTTCCTTTCCTATCTCTGCTTACGATAATATTAAAATACTTATCAGAAGTTTCCCGTGGAGTAGTAGCTAACATGTTGGGCTGCGACTGGATAGTTCGAGTTCGAAGCTGTTTTGTTACCCTTTTCTAGCTTCTTAATTCTAGTCGTCCTTTTTCTTTTGGCGCGTGCTTGCTATTCTGCATCGTTTGCTTTGGTATATCTTCTAACATCTTGCGTCTTGGTCTGGTAAATAGCGTCTGGTGTTTGACTTGAGGGATTCGGGTCTGGTTTTCTGTTAGGAGATTTCTCCATATCAGAAGCCTGTGTCATTGTTAGTTTTTAGGTAATAAACACAAGACTTCGATTTTACGTTGATGTTACTTTACTTTCCAAATCCAACCCAAACACCTGCGCAGTAAGACTTATATATCTTACGAGCTCGCTTATAACTTCTAACTGGCTTAAACTTACTATAGCTTTTAAACCGGAAGACAGGGTCTTCCTATGCTTCGCGGTTCTCAACGATTTTATCCCCGGAAGGCAAGGTGAGAGGTGAGGGTAAGCGCCGGTCCTCACTCAAGGCCCTCAGCTGCACTAATCGCCATTATGATTTCTACACTATTGCCATAAAATACTAGGTTAATAATAATAATTAGTTAACAAAACTCCTGTTTCGTGCTATCATTTCACTTCACCTTTGGGGGGAAAGTTATAAAAAAGCATATAGGTTTAAAAACTACTCTACTATTTCCTTCTACAAGGATTGATTTAATATTAAAGAACCTCCATGGTTGTTTCTCATAACCTCAAGTGAGCTAAGCTAAACATCTCTGTCACATGCAGTGGTTCTCAATCCAATAGCGATTCAAGTTTCAGTTCAAACCACGTGAACATGATGGACTTTGGATCGGTAAAGTTTTGTCAATACTGGTATGAATTTACGTCAGCACAACAAAACTAAAAGTAACCAAACATTTCACGTGTTTACTCAAACGTTGCTCATTAATTTTTTTATTCTTTCTCATCTGCCATTTTCCCGGCGTTTTCATCAGCAAAATCAAATATGCTTTCTCATTTGTTTTTTTCTTTCCCTCTTTTTTTCCTCTCATGTTGCTTTCTCTTCTTCGCATATTTCAAATTGTTACCAGGCTTCTTAGTTTTTAGAGGTTTTTTTTAAATTTTTATTTTTTATTTTATTGATATCTAATTTCTTTTTCCTGCATTTAATTTTTTATTTTTTATAAAACAAGATCTCATTGTTTTTTAATGTAAGAGACAGATTGATCAGCACCCACTGCGGTTTCAAGGATGGTTTGCAGAAACGTCTCAGGTGCGTTGGCATTGCCCGCTTTCCAGTTTTGGGAAAATTTTGGCCGCAGACCGCGCTTCGGTCGGAGGCTCTTCTGTAGAGGACTGTTGTGTCCTAAGGTCACCCCTGGCGCAACACCAATGTAGCGCGGCAACAAGCACACCGGCACATGCAATCACTTTTCAGGGACAAACCTTCTCATGGCACATCTGTGGTCGAGAATGTTTCCTTACATTGACTTTACAGTTCACAGGAGCGCGTAACTCTAGGGGTCACAAAACTATTTTATAGTCTTCTGAGCCCTGAAATGCTAATAGAATATCACGTAAAGTTTGGACTTTAATTTTTTGGTTTAAAATCAATTGATCTATGAGATGTTTGGCGTCATAGACAGACCCAAAATTAAAAAAAAATACCCAATTAACTACCTTTATAATAATTTATATCTTAATGAACGACTTTGGAATTATGACGGATCTTTTTTTAGCCGCAAAAGGTATTTTTACTCTATAATCTTATTATATGGAGATTGTGTGTTTTTTCCTGTTTGTACCGAAACTTATTATTATGATACTCAAGTCAAATTCCCATTATTTATTTACGTAAAATTCTGCCAATGATTTCATTCTTTTCCATTCAGTTTATTTTAATAAAAATTGTAATTACATTTCATCATTGTTGACCATAATCTTTATCGTCTAAAATAACAGCAATTGTATTTAATAATATTACAACAACAATCGAGTTTACAACAGTTTGAACGAGAAGGCTAATTGGGCATATTGATATTTAAAATTTTATTTTTAAATAAATATGTTGCTTTGGTATTATTTGATTTCTAATTTGTTTGGTTTTTTAATCTAAGAAATATAAAACAACATTTGGTGGGATAAATTCTTAAAGGAAATTAATTTACAGAAGAAACATTAACTGTAATATTATCGTTTACTTGCCTATTTTAAACTAAATTAGTTAAATTAGGAAAATTTTACCATATGAGAGGGGAGTAATGGAAAATGAGGAATAGTTAAGTTTCAAAGTTGTTCTATTTTTCGATATTTACCCTCTGTTGCAGATTATTTTTATCTGCATTCTTAGTACAGTTTCATTAGCCTTTCTAATTTAATATGAATTTTTTAATTTATTCAAAACTTAATACTTGCAACCCGGAGGGTGGTCTATTTGCTAGTTAGGATTATTAATGAATCGACGTTAAGCTTTCTAAGTTAAAAAATATCTTCATTTATAAACACAAAACTCCGGGCGGGAAGTATTCACGTTTTTAATGTAATGAACCATTAAATTAAAAAGACTACCAAAATTAAATAAAATGCATATAAAACGATTTTTTCTATTTTGATTTATTATGATTTGGTTTCTATATAAAATCATATCATCGGATTAATTTGTTATACTGATCTTTTAACCAAATCAGCATTTATCAGTTATATCCTTTCTTACTTCTTACTCTGGTCGTCTATTCTTCTGGCCCGGCTTTGGTCTATCTTCTATCATCTTGGTTCTGGCTATAATCTTCTAAAGTCTGGTTCTCTTTGCTATGGTTCCTACTGGGCTGGTTGTTCCTGGGATCTCATTTTTCTTACGCTTGTTTACGCGAAGACATTCCATCTCAACATACAAGAAGCTGTTTACTTATATAAAACTTTATTTCCTTAACTATACTATTTCACGTACTAAATATCTGACTAATATAGCGCGACGCGAGTCCAGCGCTTAGGCAGAGCACAAATATGGCGCGATGCTCTGCCTGACGGTCCAATCTGCAAACTTGGGGGATCTGAAAAAGGTCCACGTGACTTCGACTATTTGGCGGCTTTCCTGTAATTTTCCATAATAAGGACCGGCCATGGTATGAAGGGGTCATCCAAGATGCAGAATTTACAGGGGATTGACATAATGTTATGCAACCACATAGATTATGTAACAATATTAAATAAGTTGGGGGATAAAACATTAAGGATTAGAGTATCAATAACAAACCGAAGTAATTATTTTTATTTTCAACCAGTTTTTGGTTAAACAGTATGGCAATTTAACTACACCATAACATTATGTAAACTTAATTTCTTAAGTGATATATTGCAAGAATTTTTAACTGGCGGGCCAATAATATATATGTTTTAGGCGAATCTACTCTGATTTTCATAGAGACCCTCGGTTAATAATAAGATTTTATTCTATGTAGTTAATGATGTTTGACAAAATGAAGTTAAGATAATTTATTGATGAACCTCATTCCTTTGAGGGTTTACGCATTGAGGTATTTTGGTTAGCAGACAGACAGCCACCCCAGCACACAACACACTAACTTCATATATATAAGGTAATTATATAGATTGCTATTTTTCCTCGAAACAAGATGCCTCCGATATAAGTGAACGATATATCTCCTTATTATAAATGGAGATTGTGTGTTTTTCTTGTCTGTTAGCCGAAACTCAATCACATACTCAAGTCAACAAATATCCCTTAGTAAAAATAGACTCAATTCACAATAGACATGAATTTATCTATTTAAAACTCAATTATTGATATTGTTTTCTTATTTATAACTGTTAACTGCATTCAACATACTAATAACATGCTTGTATTTTAATATAAAACAGAATAGCGGACTTACAGTGTGAACGGGGGGAAAGCTAAATTTTCATATTTGATATAGAATGTATTTTTATAAATATTGCCTTAGTATTTTGGCTTTCCTAATGTTTGATTTTATTTTATAATGAATATAAAAGCAAAATCTCTCTCAATTATCTTAAAAGAAATCATTAATAGAAGAAGATAAGTGGTCATGTTTATTCTTGTTACTTTCGTATTTTAACTAAATACTGTAATTAGAAAAAAAATACAATGGAAAGACGAGAGTGATTTGGAGAGTAAGTTTCAGTTGGTTCATAAAGATTTTGTCCGCTTTTCGTTATAACTCACGTCTCTGTTTTAATATCTTTATCTGTTATCTTATTTAGTTTCCATTTAGCGTTTTTAATTAATAGAATTTCATTTAAGTTAATAATTATGTTGCACGACCCGGGGGTGCATATATTTGCTAGTGGTAATAGATGTGCATTTAAAGTGATGTGGCGTTGGCAACGGGGGCAGCCATGTGCTTTCCTCACGCCTATGTGTCAACGGAACATTATACTTTGGTCTGATGAGTGGACTGTAGAGGGATGATTGGCAGTGAAGGAGAAGGGACAGAGAGTCAGATGATGAGGATGACTGAGAGTTAAAGCGACGCAGGACGAGAGTTGGGGATGAGCTTTACGAATCGTCACCCCCGGGGTGTAGAGGATAAAGGTGTAGACTGGTGGTCTAACACTACAATGTGACTATTGTTCATACTGTATATGATTGTGTTGTATGTGTGTATGTATGTGATGTGGTGCTTTAGGTGTTTACTATAATCATATATATATATATATATATATATACTTATATATATATATTATATTTATACCAGCAGGTGTTGGGTAAATCCTTTTGTAGGTGAGAAACCAGAATAGTTTGATTGTAAAAATATATAACAAAAACCATCACTGACAGGGAAAAAATTTTGAAAAAGAAAGAAAAGACCAAGAGTATTCGTATCAACAAAATAATCTATTGTAGAGTTTTGGCCAAAAAGAAAACAATTTATATGTATTATGTATAGTAAGATATTATTAATTATTCATATACGCTAGGTAGAAGCTAATAAGAAAAAGTGCTCGATAGCTAGAGTAGAGCAATAATAAAGATAATCTATGAGTCAGACGAACCTACTAAGTTCGGGCATAAAGCTCTTTCAGGGCTAAAATCTGTCAGTTTAGCCTGAAGAGCTTTAATGCGAACCTTAATAGTAGGTTTGTCTGCCTCATTATATATATATTAATATATTATTATATATATATATTATATATATATAAAATAAATATATAAAGGTATTACATTATCTATTTATTTGATGGCAATAGAAGCAGTCCACAACCTTAGGTTTCATACATAAATCGCATGCATTCATGCTTGCTATTAATAATTTGCAGTATCAAGAAATATTTATGCCACGAAGTTTTGCAAATAATTTATGTTTTTAATGGTAATATATTTCTTTATAAACTCATCGATGTTTTTTATTTAACCACCATAGATGGGGACCTAATAGCACCTTACCATGCTCGCTTCGTTCAGAGTGACCAGCGATTAATGGTGATGGGGTACTACAACACATTCCCACAAACCTCCAGAACTGGAAACTCAAAGATCAGATTAGAGTTTACCGTCATTCCAGGACTGTGGACGCAGCAGTCACCGCCTTTCTAAGCACTCATTATATAAAGGAACTGGGGCTACCATAAGGCATAGGGTTGAGAAAATCATATAGCGGGTAGGGCTTGACATGGCCAGCTGATTGATCGAGGGGGCCCTGGAAGTTAGGAGAATTAAATATTGCAACCACCTTTTCTTTTTTATACTAGTGTTTAATCCTAGCGTTTATTGGCAGACTTATTTAAACATAACCATACAATTGAATATATCCCATAACAAGATTGTCTTATAAAAACAACAAAGTATTTCAGTATTGAAAGCTATTGAAGGAACTAGAGACATGTAATCAGTGAAAAATTCTACAGGGAGTATAAATGGCCCGTTCTCGGTTCCCCGGTAATCTATGACCGTATGGCAATTTATGTCTATATAAGATACGTTAGCATTGTTAACCCTTCTGTGAAGCTTTCGACAACGTTGTAAATTAGGAAGAAGAGAGCTTCATTCACAGCTCTGACACGCTTTTTAAAGTTGTAGGCCGATGGTCAGGCAGGCCACACGTCAGAATTGATTTTTGTTCATGGCATTTCCCTAAGAGTCTAATCAATCCTCTCATTGTCACAGGCCGTGTTAATTTTTGCTCGCGATTAACACTGGTCGAGACATCGAGAAGAAGCCGGACGGGAACAGTGCGAATAAACAGTCACTTGAAGTTTAATGATAATAGTTCTGTACAATGGAAAAAATTTAAGAAGAGAGAGAGAGACCAAACACTAACATATTATATATATATATATATATATATATATAATCTTGATTTTCTACCTATCTACCATTTCATATCTATCTATCTATCTACTACGGGTGAAAATGATAGTGATACGTACGCAATACTGAAAAAAAAAAAACTACAATTGATCTCATCGATTGTCTTTTCTCCTGACTGTGCAGCATCTGTGAAATTCAACTGTTTCTTTGTAATTTGTTGATTATCGACCAACAGCAGTTTCTCATCTTTAAGCATCCATTATCTCGTGGCAAGAGGATGTCGATTATGAGTTGTCTCCCTTGATATTAATCTTACGCCTCCCAGCGAACCGTTCAATGTTCTATACAAATTCTCTTCATCCCAGGTGCTCACACCAGACTTTGTTAACCGCTGACTTTTATCTTCCATTTAAAACGATGCAGAAAATTCGATTTCTTTTTTAAATCTTCATTGCTTTTCTGATTATACTTACAGTGTCTTCCGAAAAAGAAAAAAAAAATGGATTTTTTTTATGTTTATCTATTCGCTTCGAAATAGATCTGTCGACCCTAAAGTTTTTTTTTAATTATTTTTTTTTTTTTTATTTTGCAAACAAACAGATTTAAAAACGAAATGCAAAACTAACCCTTTGATTATTTAGAAACTTTTAAACCTGTTGAACTTTTCCTTTATTGGCATAGATTTATCATATTTGTATCTTCCGGAAAAGATTTATACCTACATATGAAGATTTATATATAACGGCGCACTCACACACATACACATCACTCGCAAGCACAGAAACACAAATATATACTTATATATATATATATATATTATATATATATAAATTGAGGTAAATGAGTTAAATATAACGACCTAATATTCCACGTTGAATTGTTTGACATGAACATTACGCATCACTATATATATATATATATTATATTATATACTATATATCCATTCCTTATATATATATATATATATATATATAATATATATATACTAAATATATAAGGTAGGATTTGTTACATAATTGATAGTCCCGATATGATTGATAAAATCAAACGTATAATGTCGGTTTAAAATATGTCAACTTTCGATCTTTTTTCATCATGAATAATATTATATATATAATATTATATATATATGGTCGTGTGTGTGTGTGTGTGTATATGGTGTTGGCGCGCGAGCATGTTGTAACTGAGCTGTTGTGTGTGTGTTTGTGTTTATGTGTGTGTACATAGATATATTTTTCTTAGTCAACCGCTCAACCTAATAAATGATTATATATATGTTTAAAAATCATCAACGGAAGACTGAGAAGGAAATCACACACACGCTATATTATATTATATATCATATATATATATATAGTATATATATATATATATGTAATGTGGTTTGTGTGTGTGTGTGTGTGTGTATAAAGAATATAACAGCTTTTAACTGCACGCTCCAATTTTGTTTTTTGCTAGTTTATTTCCAGTTTTAGCATTGTTTCCCATATATGACCCAGTTATTTTTATTAACACACCACACACAACACACGCCGCGCGCGCATATAATATTGAAAATAATAATTTGGAAATTCTTGAAAGCCAATATGATTGTTGTACAATATCAGTATTAAATGAAAAACTTCAGATCTCATAATTGTTAAACATTATTTGTTTATAAGAAAAGATTCTTGAAGCTGTAATGTCTAATCCAGTTTTATTATTAGCTAACTGAACCAAGGATCAGTTGCAAAAATATAAGAATATGTTCACAGTTCACTCTATTCCAAAAATTAGAAAGTCTACACACACACGCACGCATGTACACAAGCGCACACATACACACACACATACACACACCACACATTATATTATATATATATATACATTAGAGAGGAGAAGAGAGAAGAGAGAGAGAGAGAGAGAGAGGAGAGAGAAGAAGAGAGAGAATGATGTGTAATGTTTTTATGTTAATAGTATCACCCAAAATACATTCATTTCAATTCTGTAGAGTTTGGCAATAAATGATACCGAATAAATATCCATTTTGATTCTATATGTTTTCTAAAATAATAAACTTCTCGTATCTTTGTTCTAAAAGAAATTAACAACTTCATAAAAATGATAGAGGATGTATTATTTTATGCGTCATACATGACACCACACACACACGCACAATATATATGTAATATTTATCTATCATATTATATATATATATATATATATTAATATATTATACTATTATATATACTATATATGTGTGTTGTGTTTGTGAATATTATCATGAAATTATTATGGAATTTTAGTAAATATGTTCTAAACACACACACACACATCAACACAGAGATAATGTATATATATAATAATATATATATATTAATATATATAGTGTTGTGTGTATGTGGTGTGTTGAGGTCCATTCAGTAAATAAATGTTAGTTTGCCAAAGGAAATTGGCAATAAGAAACACTTTTACAGTTTGCACCTTTTTCAATGAATCGATTGTGTTTGCCTTTACGTGTCCCAGAAGACTGTAGCATAATCTTCTTTATTGACCGCTTCTTCCAGAACTTTTTCTTTACAGGAATGTGAGTTATGTTTCCTGTGTTCCACTCCTGGACTCTCTTTCGACTCAGCACTGGTAATGGCCAAACCCATTTTAGCCCATTTTGTAACATATCTTTTGACGTATAAAATGCAATCTCACACATTCGTCTGTAAAGTCTCATTAGATTCTTTGGTATATATTAATAAATATATACTATATATTATATATATATATATATATATATATATATATAAATTGAATTAAATTACCATGACCAGACAACTTGGCCAAACACCATGTTGCGACATTCGGAGCACTGGACAGTTGTTTCGACCTCCTTTGGTCTCAATCAGCAGTGCATAACCACAAATCTCCACCACTAGAGATTGAACCAGTGGAACCACGAGTGCTTGAGCGGGACTCTACACCTGGCGCCACCAGCCCATACCACAAAACGGAGAATGCCAAAGTCGTTGTCCCTTGAGATGACCTTGTCCTCTTGTAATGCCTGCGATGCGGCGTAGACAAAATATAGGTTAAGGTGGATTCGCGTGAATTACCATTAACCATTGACTAGATGATTAAATCTAGTGTTATATTTAAATTGATGAGTCTTACAGTAAAGTACGTTTGAAAATCAATTGGTTTCTCTCAAATCAAATAAGTTAAGGCAATGGGTGACCAATTTAGAACAGCTAGTACGCATTATTAGAGCCCAATGTACACATGTTAACATAATTATTGATCCCTAATTACATTTATAAGGTATTGTACGAAATTATAATGGCGATTAGTAATAGCTGAGGCCTTTGAGGGTGAATGACAGCGCTTTGACTCGATCTCCCAACCTTGCGTTCTTGAGGAGAATCCGTGAGAACCGGAACCCCATAGAAGGGCTCTCTTCCGGTTTAAGGATATAAGTAAGTAAGAGTCAGTTAGAACTTAGAAAGCCGAGCTAGCAAACATGTAAGCCTCATCCTGCGCAGATTTCTGGGTGGGGATTTGGAACTAAAGTAACATCACATAATCGGAATCTTGTGTTTTTACTAAAAACTCAACATTGACACAGGACTTCTGACAAGAAATGATCAAACAGGAAACCAGACCCGGAATCCTCATAGAAGACCAAGACGAGACCTTAAGAGATTATATCAGACCAACGATAGCATGATAGACGATAGAAGCAAAGCGGCTAGAAGAATAGACGACTAGAGTAAGAAGTAAGAAGGTATATAACGTTATATAATTTGGTTATCGGGAAAGACCAGTATATAAACATATACCTAATTTAGTGCCCGGTAAAGAAGGCGTCTATGCAACAACAAGACTAAGCAAGCTTAGTATGTATTGACTAACGCCAAAGGACAGGGTGCGACACAAAGTCAATAGCTGATTGGAATTCATAGTTGTCCTTCTCGAGTGTGGTTTGCCTTACAAAACTAAAGAACAGACGTCTAGACTGCTATTTACGCATAGCAGGTGTGTGGAGAATAGATTCATGCCATTTCCAGGGGTAGTTAGCGCAATTCTTAGTAAATAATAGATTTCTTTTAATTAATGAAGATTTATTTTTAATCTAAATTCAACCGATTCTGTGACTGTGTCAGGATTCAACTTGCTCTTCCCAATCCCCAGCTTTCTCGAGACTATGTTTTTTAAGTTTGATCTGTAAATTCAACGAGCTGAATTGAATACTATCTGTGGGGTCTGTATTTACTTAACTCCTCAACATTGACAGGATACCGTGTCTCCAAAACGCAACTCTCCGCCACAAGCAGTGACACGACACAAGGTAATCTTTTAAGAAAGTACAGCTGGTTTGAATTAAGAGTGTTCTTCTTCCTAGACTGGTGGCCTACCATATAAAGAACTGAATCTGTAAATCCTTGCATAAATGAATGCGAACAATCTATTCTCCATTAGCGCGAAGTGAACGCATTTCGCCTCGATCCCATATTTGACATGGGTCGCCAAAGTTCCGATTTTCTTACGACAATAACCGTATGTGTGTGTTTATTTGTGATGTGTTTTATTTTTGTGTATGTGTGTATGTGTGTGGGTGCTACTATTTGATTTATCTGGCTAATTCGTAGCCAATTCCGTGGACGCGTAAATACAAGAGCTTTCACAGATGCACATATGGTCGAAAGGATCATGAATTTTCTCATCTTTGACCCTCTCCCTACCATGGCCCCCTTTATATTCATTCTATACAAAAGCCCAAACTCTAGTTGCCCACCCCAATACTGGAAACCCCTTTCGTTCCCCCCCACACTCTTCCTTTTCTCTTCTCTTTCTCTGCAATGGATTTTGAGTTATACGATACGAGACTCTTCCCTCTTATGCAAACCCAAACCCCTCGGCCGTTCCTATATTTTCTCGTTTCTTCTACTTCTTGCTCAACACCTCCCAGTTAGAGTCTAGGCTTTTTAAACAATTTGTGAACACTCTGTTTCCAGCTCAATACCTATTGGCAACTATGTTTTTAGGTTACAATGAAAATTTAAAACAGTACTAAGAAAACACATTACAAAGTCGTTCGTCGCTGGGTTTGTGCCTAAGCAAGCCTTGACAAAACGGTATGAAGCGAATGGTAGGGGAGGTGGTGGCGGAAGGGCAGCAACGAAAGATGTGGCACTCTTCTGGGATGAGAAGGGAAGACGCGTTCGGTGGTCGTCAGAAAAGACGTTGTTCGGTAATGGGGATGTGGGGGGTGGAGATATGATTTTTATGAATGATGTGCCGTCTGTTGTTTGTTATTTTCTGCATTGTCCTTCCTTTTTGCCTTTCTTTTTGGTTTTTGATTCTTTTGCTTGTTAACTTTATTCAGCTGAAGGAAACGTCTTATCCTTTTCAAATTACAATCGCCTTTTTTTTCTTTTTTTGTTAAAATGTAATGTTTTGAATATATTTTTCTTTAAAAAAAAATAAGAGAAAATAAGAGAAAATAAAAACAAACAAGACAAAACTACTGATGATGACCTGTGAAACTGTATATAGTATAATCTTGTTTGCCGAAACAAGAAACCAGAAGTCTTCGGTGTATTGCTACGAGAAAACCTTTTATTCATGTGGTGTATTTCGCAAATTTCCTCCTCTACACTGAGTTTGAAATTATTTTTAAATTCTTCAAATTAAAGTCAAGTTGGCAATAATGTTTAAGATTTTTTTTTTAATGATATGTGGCCTAAATTAAATTTTATTAAAACCCCAATCTTTAATTCGTATTTTTATTATAATAGAATGTCTTCCGAAAATGTAAACTAATTTAGTCCATGTTAAAAGACGGTAAGGGTAACCCAACGCCGAAATATTGTAGACCTTATTTTTCTGATGCAACTTCTATTGGGGAAATAAGGAAAAAATACGGCTAGGGTAACTTGAAGCCACACTTTTTAGACCTTATTTTTTCTGTGCAGGTATCATTGGGGAACGAGACATGTTTTGGGTAAACGGGCCCAAAGTAGCTGCGTTTACCAACTATGAGATTGATTTTAATGGCATGCCAACCCGTCATTGTAGACCTTTTATTTTCTGATGCAAACACATTGATAAATGGGAAATGTTTTTATGCCAAAATGACTAAATGAAATCAGTGTGCTAATCTTGAGGCATGAAAAAACCCTAGAACGGGGTTGGACATGCCATTAAATCAATCAACAAACCAATTCAATAGATATGATTATTTTATCTAAAACGTGTTTCAATTTCCAACATACTAATGAACAAACTTTTCTTCGATCCCAATGATACTTTCCTGAGAAGAATAAGGTTCCGAAAATGTTCTGATCCAGCGTTACTATCACACCGCGTTAAAATTCCCCAGTTGGATAAATGCCGTTGCAGTTGATAAACCAAGCTTCCACGAATCATTAGGAAACAACAATAGCAGATTACATCATTGGAATGGATGTTGCGAAAATGAGGCTAGCACAAGAAGGTAATCAGCTAGGTACCATACATATTCTTGTAACTGAGTTGCTAGACCACAAAACAGGCTTCCCGAAGAAGAAGAGAACATGTGTATGAATTTCAATGGGGGCATTATTTTTATTTTTTTTTATTCTTGTTTTCCAAATTTTTTCGTCCTCGATCCTAGGAGGGTCGGACACCAGTGAGTTTGGGGATTAAAAAAACAACGAGAATAGTGGTCAAATATACAATCATAATGGAATGGAAATTGCTGTGGAAGGCCGGGAAATGAAACAGAATATGTGTTGCGATTTGCAGCCTAAGACCCGAACCTTTCAGCATCACATGTGTCGTTTGTAAACAGCGTTTACTGTCTATGCAAACAGATTTAGTGCAAAAAATGTTGTAGTTTCTGAATTTAAAAAAAAAAAAATCAATGATATGAAATTAGTCTCTATTTGTATTGACGAGTGGAAAAGAGGATTTATTCAATTCCAAAGAACAGTTTTAGAGCTAATTATGGTGGGCGCCAATATAGCCTTCTTCTTGCGACATTTCAATCGGAAAATCCCTAAAGTAATAGTGGAAGCGTAGTGATGGAAAATTAGACCGCTCGTCACAGCGGAGATTATGGGCTGTTGTGCTTTTCGGTCGGAGTTTGGCTCCGATTTCCATTAGTACAATTAAACGTCTGTTGTAAGAGGATTTTGAAGGGATACTGGCGCACGCAATACACGAACGATAGAAACAAGCAAGCAATGCGAAAGTCGAAATGGACGATAATGAGTCCTGATGGCGCATGCCGTAGCAAGAAGGAATAAATACAATTCAAGATTTCAATATAGGCGTCCAGGGGACGTTACAGTTATTCAAAGTGAATCAATATATAAACGCACAGACATTAAAATCGTGCGTCCAAATCGTTATTACATGACGTCTGTAATCTTTCCTTTGTCTCTCGCTCAATCTATCGCTTAGTCGCTCTCTCAAAACTAGTCTACACACACATCACACACATACACACACATACACACACAGCACACACACACACACACAATATATATATATATATATAATAATTATCAAAAGAGTTAGTTTGTCTGTCCTCTATAGAAGAACAAGCTGGTTTGTATAAAATAAGAGTCTCGGGGCGGCTAAAGTCGGTATCAGCCAATCAGCCGAGGGAGTCTATCCCTTTTCACTAGCGCTAGACCAAGGAGGAAATTGTTTCTTGGCATCTGAGGTGGAGCGCCACAACTTGCCATCAGCTCGCTTACTTACCGCACAGATCCCTGTGCTATCATAAACGCTGAGATTGGTGAGGGCGGATATCGAACTTAGGAACATTTGTGGTTTTCAGCCGAAACGCTCTAAAGAAAGCAATTTTGGTACGGGTGTTATATGTGATTTGTCTGTACCGCCGTTCTACAGTGCGAGAATATACACCGGGTTTTCACATATAAAATAGTGAGACACCGATCGAAAAGGTTGTACTGTTACCGTTTAGCGGCAAGCTAGCCGTTTTCTGTACCTTTTATTGTAAATACACTTGTTCTCATTTTTAAACCCTACCCTCGACTTGACTTCCTTTTTTTACTGTTGAATTAACATCACAACACAGTATTCAAGGGAAAATTCTAAAGTAAGGAGATTAAGTATCGAGACATTAATTTGTTTTAACAATAATCAAGCGCCCTGTCGGCGCGAACAAAGAATACGTTGATCTCCCAGAGACGTAAGGACTCCCCCCCCCACCAATGGGAATAGGTTTGTTCTCTCATGACTCTAACTGCAATCCACTGAATGAGGATCCATTTTCTGTGGAGTATGGAATACTCTTTCCGTTTTCAATTTGCTTCCTGGTTGCACTCTGACCGGGAGTGGTAATACTGTAGGGTCCAATACTATGGGCCAAATAGGACCTGTTTAAAATTATTCATATTTGATAGAAATACTTGTGCCATAAAAATTGTTACATAATTTGTGTTAAGCAATAATTATCTGAAGCCGCTAATTGTTTACCTAAGGTTATTATTATTGGTTGCTTGAAAATTATGATTATTTACATTCTCCAAATAATTGGCATATTTATACCATTAGTAACTAAGTTACAGAACAATATTACTTAGGAATTTGAGGATATTTGAAATATCAATTGCCAATGATTGCTAAAAGACTGATGACGAATTCCACAATCGAGTTGATTTTAATATTAAATTATTCAAAATTCTAAAATGCTTGTACTTTTTCCTTATCATAAACATGTTATCATGTGAGATGTCGGATTTCTCAATGACATTTTTGATAAACACACACACAGACAACACACACAACCAACACAACACAACACACACACACACACAACATTATATATATTATATATATATATATATATTATATATATTTTGTGTGTGTGTGTGTGATGTGTGTGTGTTGTATATTTAGGCAGCATTTTTTCTTGTAGGCATATATTGTTAAATAATCGCAGCCATTTTTTGAAAATGCTTAAAACTTGCAGACAAAAAATGCTGCATTATTTAACAATACACACACACACACACACACACACACATATATATATATATAATATTATATATAATATATAATAATATATATTATATAATAAAGGACACCATTTCTGTCATTTAAAAAGAAAACTATTTCGTTTACCTGATGAAATGCTTAGCAAGACACCATTGGAAGTAATATTCGTTCCCAAATAATGAATAAAAGTTAAAACTTTTATTTGTCACTTAATTCAACTATATATATATATATATATATATATTATATATATATATATCAACATACAACACAACACACAACACATATATATTATACATTATATAATACAGAAAAATTACAGAAACACGCATAACCTATTATGTGTCATATGTATATTTATATGTATATCAATATTATGTATTGACCAAGCCTTGAAGAAGATACCAGAATATTGAAACCGTGTTGCGTATGTTGAAATAAAAAGAATAAAACATTTTTTTGAGAACGATACATTTGCGGAGCTTTCTTCTTTTTTTATAAAATATTCATTTCTCCCGTTTAGAACCAGAACAACATTATATATATATACTATATATATATATATATATATATATATATATAATATATAATCCATGGGATAATTCATTTTAATATGCAATCCTGGTTTCGTCTTTAACAACAACTATTTTGTGAAGCGCCATGCCGAAATACTGTTCGATAATATTATCGTTTCGATCGAATTCCTTATTCAGTGGGCCAGAAGGCGGAGTATAGCTAACTTATATTCGCCCTGGAATGTAACCAATAAGAAGGCGAGGGGTGACAGATTTATACCAACAAATAGCTTTTTTATATTTAATTAATGAGTAAACTGTGAAGTGTTCTTACAAAATAAATTTGATTTTATTCATTATTGATTATTAAACTTAATCAAAAAAAAAAAAAAAAATTAAAAACTAAAATTTCTGTACTTTTCTTTATTATTAAATATATATAAGTGTATGCGAGATATCCAGTGCTGAATAAGAATCTCTTTTGTGAATATTAAGTCACCACGCTCGTATCACAAACAGATACGATCCCTTTATGCCATAGATATAGTCATTAATATAATGAATTCAGAGAAATGTTTTAATTTTGGAAATAAGGCGCGGATATAAGCTCAGTCCGGTATGAGCGTTCGGCTAGAAACCACAATTCCTAGTTTCAATACCGCCATCCGCCACTCAGCGTCATGAGTAGCCATCTCAGAAGCCAAAAACAATTTCTCTGGATCTAAGCGCAAGTGATGTTGCATAATTTTATGCGGTGCAGTAGATCATTGTCAACCCCCTCTATTTCTGAAGGGATGCCCCTTTTTCATATCACGGGCGGGACTTCTCCATTGAATATACAAAAAGCCGCGAAGTACGTGAAGTCACGTGGGACCGAGTTACTCTCATTGACCTGCTGGACGTCCGATGAGAAGCATGGGCTCATTATGCAACACGCGCGTTGTGTTAGTTAGAAGAATGATTTTAGTTAACTAAATAAAAGTTTTACAGGAAAATAGATGATGTGTTCTGTTGATGAATGATCTTGGCAAAAGACTGACCAAGAAGAAGGATATGTATCAAAGACGAACAGCCAACAGGAATCTACGAAATAGAATTCAACATGGAGAGGAAGAATAAAAACGACTTAGAGGATCACCAAATGGCCAAAGAAGTTAAGTTATGCATCCCTCTGTCTACCTTGTCTATCTCTCTCCCCTCTCTAGTAAAAGAACAGTGTGTATATACCCAACAGGGGTATATGTGTATGAGTATGTAACAGTGAAAAGCGATAGACCTCCCTCATTAATTGGCTAGATCAAACTTTAGGCCACTGAAACGATTTATGAGAATAGCTCCTCGTTGTAAAGCGTTTTTGATTGAGTGGATGAATGGATTTAACCGCATGAAACCCCTCTGGTGCTTATTTAAGCCTAAAAAAAAGGGATCCCATTCATTGTACATTCTGTATTTTGCATTTTGTGTTCATTGTCGATTAATCTTTGGTGTGATTCTGAGTCCTTCTAATCCTGTCGCCAATCTGATATTTCCGGGTAAGGGGATATATTAAGTAGAAGTAGCTAGTGGGGGTACACATCGAGCATAAGTATTGGAATACTGGGCGATTTCGCATGTAGAGTAGTAGTGGTATTAGGCGTACTAATATTAGTAGCGTCCTGTTACTTCTACATTATCTGTATTTTATAAGCTGACAACTTAGCCAATCATATTACTGTTAGGGGGAACCCAGATATATGCATATTCATTACATCAAAAATTCAAAACAATATTTGTTTTTATAAAAAGTCACTGTTGCATAATCTAGTGCGGGGTCTCATAACGATTATTGCCAATCCCTGTATTCTGAAGGAATGAACCCTTTTCATAATCACGGGCGGGACTTTCCATTGGAATTATTACAGAAAGCCCGCGAATAAGTCAAGTCATATACGGACCTGGTTGGGATTTCTTCAGTTTTAGTCTTGGACGTTCAGGCAGAGATTATTGCCTTAACTGTTGAGCTCACTGATATACGCTCGCATATTTAGTTTAGAAGAAATATGTTTTAGTTAGGAAATAAAAGTCTTAATTACAATAATATGATTTTATGGTTGATTAAATGTCTTGGCACACAGACTGACCTAGCAAGACCAGACACGAATTCCCCAAGACAGGTCCAGCCGCTGGAAGAAGACGTAAGATAGAAAAGCTATGAACAGAAGAAAACATAGAAGCTAAGAAAGGAAAAGTGTATAAAACATACACAAAATGGGGACTTTTTATTTTTTTCTATGTTGATCAAATGTTGTTTTGAAGACAATTCTATATAAACCTAAATATGTTTCAAATTCTTGATATTGCTAGCGATTTTAATTATAATTACTGAGAGAGACACTTTTATTATCTAGGACGGATTTCATTTTCTCACATAGACTCGTTTATATCCAGATGAAACAATGGTATAAGCGCGAAGTAGAGGTCATCCTTTTACGCATGCGCACACACGCCAAGTGTTATATGTCCAGAACGTTACACGATTGTCTTTTTGATTTATTCAGTGACTGATTGTCCGGACTTAGAACGGAAAGCGAATCATCAACAAGCATTATAGACTATCTGCTTAATTCACAATAAGCAGGCGTATTAGACATGTATATAAATTCATGGTAATACAGTCTTTGCGTTTTGAGTGGGCAAAAATAGTGCGAGAAAAGAAATCGGTACTTTAAGTGGTGGTGGTAGTGGGGAGAGGAAATGTGAAATAAAAATAGGCATGAAAGGTTGCTGGAAAGATACGAAAGGAGAGAGAGAGACGAGAGAGAGAGAGAGAGAGAACTGAGAGGAGAGAGAGAGGAGAGAGAGAGCAGAGGCGGGGGAAGAGGTGTGTGTTAGAGGGGAGAGAGTGTATTAGAGAGAGAGAGTAGAGGAGTGTGTGTATGTATGTATGTAATGTCATGGTGTGAGATAGAGAGAGAAAGAGGGGAGAGAAAGAGAGAAAATATCAATTAGAAAAGAGGAAGTAGGAGGTAGAGTGAGTAGTGAGTAGATACGCAGGACATGCCCAGAGAACAAACCTGTGGAAGTATTGAAGAATATATTAACTTAGTTCCAAATTACCCGTCGAACTTGGGAAGACAAGCTAGCCAACGTTCGTAACTCTAATACAAACCCGAAGCCACACAAGTCCACAAAAGGAGTATTATATAAAGAACAACCACAATGTCATTCAAATCAAGCAGTCAGCAGCAATCGCAAACTCAAGGAATGAATCACCCAATACCCAGATTTATGGATGTATCATTCTTGAGTCCTATTTAATACCAACTGTCTTGGGACCTGCTTCAGTGGTACTTAGCTGCTGTTATTTCAAACCAACAGTAGGCTAACTGAACCTCAATAAATATTGGAATATGACAGGGGTACTAATCGTAGTTAGTGTCCTTGGTACGGCCCCAAGACAGACCCTGAAAAAGACCATCCAGACCATTACTCGTTGGAATCACCTAGAATACATTGAGAGTCCTGGAGAAATGAGATAACTTACTGTTACTCCGTCCCCAGTGAAAAAATTTCCAGTTAAAACCTGTTGGAAAATCGCAAAGAGAAAGAAATAATAATTAGATTCAGACTGTTAGATCAGAAATACGTGAATTACAGCAAGACGACTCAGATTAAATGTCCATGACTTCGTGGGAAGGTGTAACTGTGCAAAAGAGTAAGGGTGTTGATCAATAACAACCGTGTTCGGGATAAATTTGACATATTATTAATTTGGTTATTTTTTTCCGTGGATGTGGAGGGTTATTGACGCACACTACGCATCATGTTTAAGCTTTGACCCTTCTTCATTCATGTACGTGGAATGACAGATCGAATGGATGAATGGAAACCCACCTGAATCATTGGAAGAGAATAACTTCTATACGGATAATCTGCAACCCGACATCAAATAAGGAGATTATGGTTGCTGGTCAATGCTCTTGGAAACTAGTAAAAACAATCAGCATGAACTGGAGAATGCAATGGAGACTACGAGGCTGTGGCCTAGAAGAAAGCAACCATAAAAGACAGATCCGATTGCAGTTCGTAAGCAGAATTCCTGGTTAAATCTACAGAAAAAAGTGCCTGGGGGACTCTGGCATTGGGAATTCGGGCTCTTGAAACGTGAATACGAATATTTCAGCCTCTTACCACGAAGCTTGCACTCAGTGAAGACCTTCGCGTGCCTATTCATTACGAGACGTCGCAGAGCCAACTGCTTCCCAGAAAAGACCGTTGAAAATCGGTAGACAAAGGTTAAGAAACATTCTGGCAAAGGAAATATCATGCTGAACCACAAACAAACTGGTTCTATTCCGACGAGAAAAAAAATATTTTGCCAAAGATCAAAGCACAACCACGCCAAAATTAACAGATGGTTGCATAACAGTAACAAAGGACACTGCTCGTTCATGCAAACTAAATTCCAAACTAGTGATGGTTTTTGATGTGTGTCATCTGAGGGTGATGTGATGCTTCCGCAAGTTTTTCAAGAGAGGTTATCAGGTTTGAAATTCCGGTGCCTACGTTAGAGTTACTAACACTTAGTCAAGCCCTGAATAACAGGTAGCGATGGTAAGCCATATGTATAGGCAGCTGGATTGGGCCCTGCCACACATCTGGGAAAGTAAAAAATGGTTGTCGGCGAATTTTACAAACTACAACCCAGTCCCAATGTGTTGACTTCGCAACTCCCAGAAAAATCTTAACCCTATGGGTTAATTAATGTAATGGGGCACTGTTGAAAAAGACACCAATCGCCGTGCCAGTACTACAAAAAACCCGTGTAATCGACAGAATAAGGTAGTTTTTGAGACTTCCCAGGGAAACTGAACATAAGCTTGTTTTAGGTCGAAGCAGGATTGAATGTTGATTGACGCTAAATTGGCGATTTATTTTGACGTGAAATTGTTGACAGTAGTGTGATTCCGTGCCTGTTGAAATTTCTTTACTATCCAGTAAATCTTGTATTACCAGGCACCTTTTTCTTTTTCCTTTATGAAATGTCAATATTTATCCCGAACAACCCTGTATATTCATGCTACAGAGTTAAAGAAAATAGGTTTAAGTAATGTGTGAATTTTTTACAATAGGTTATATCACTATTTTTTACATAAATGTCAATACACTTATGCAATACACTTATACAAAATAATAATATACAATACAATAATAATAATTTCAAATGTCCAATGTCCAATAATAATTATTTCAATAATAATTTCAATAATATAATTAATTCAATAAAATTTTCAATAATAATTCAATAATAATTTTTCAATAATAATTTATTCCCAATAATAATTTCAAAATAATTTCAATAATAATTAATTTAATAATTAATTTCCATAATAATTGTCATAATAATAATTTTCAATAATAATTTCAATAATATTCAATTAATAATTTTCAATAATATTTCAATAATAATAATTTCATAATATTTCAAGATAATAATATTCAATAATAATTTTCAATAATAATTTCAATTGTCATGTCAATAATAATAATTTCAAATGATCAATGTCAATCACCTTAATACAATAATACACTTAATACAATAATACAATAATAACTTAATGTCAACTTACATTAACATAATCGTCAATAACACTTATGTCAATACACTTAATTTCAGTAGTAATATTAATAACATAGATAGAAGATTATTCGAAATAAGGTTACAGATCAACCATTCAAGTGCCATAACAGAAGAAAGAAGGCCTCTACAATGTTTCTAGAACTTCTAACACAGATGAACAAATTCTAGTTGAGAAGATAAGATTATCAATGTTAAAATGAAAAGAAAATCAGAACTTTCATTTTCTTAATTCCCAATTCCAATTAGAACAACAAATAAATGTGAAGTAAAAAACCGGAAACATATCGGGATCTTGCTTGAGAACTGACAGATTGGTGGATTTTAATGGTGAACAAAGATGTTCATTATTGTATGAACGTTGAAAATAGTTCCTAAGACACTTAAAGAATGGGTCACACGAACACGTTCCCATGAAAATGACCATTAAAACAGCAGAAATAGAGCGTTGTATATTAAGAAACTTTCTGAGTGGAGTCATTAATACTGGAGCGAAATAATTGCTGGCACAAAATAATGCCTTAAGAATAAATTATATCAAAGCTAAAATTGAGAAGACGCAAACAATAAGTAAATCTAAACTGTGCGGTGACAGAGATGGGGACTATACACCATCTATTAAGTGAATGTAGCAAACTAGCACAACGGGAAATACACGACTGGGTTGAGAAGGTGATACACTGGGTATTATGCAAAAAATTAACATTTTGACCATATAGCAAAATGGTATATGCAGAAACCAGAATCTGTTCTTGAGAATGAAACGCAATAATTCTCCTGGCACTTTGAGATAAAAGACGGAATCACCCTATCCAACCAGGAGAACCAGAGACTAGTGGTTGAGTAACAAAAAAAAAAAAGAACAAAAGAGAAGCGTTAACTGTGGACTTTGCGCGTTTCCAGCAGATCGACAGGTGAAGCCTGAAGGAAATGAAGATGGACAATCTGGACCTTGTCAGAGAATTGACAAGAGCTGTGGGATATGAGAGTGAAAAGTAGGATACCAATTGATAGTTGGTGCACTTGGAACAGTACCAATAAACTTGGGAAAAAAGACTGGAGGATCAGGAAATCGAGGAAGAACTGAGACCATCCAGACGACTGCACTGCTGCAATCGGCTAGAATACTTAGAAGAGTCCATGGAGACCTGACCTCACTCAGCCTCCAGTGAATACCATCAGCTAATGCTGATGTGAAAAACTAAAAGAATAATAATAATAATAATAATAAATAATAATAATAGTAAGAAGAAGAAGAAGAAGAAGAAGAAGTATGTTCAAGATTTTTCTAATCTTTCTACGCACTCCTCATCGCATCATTCTGATAGCGAATTTCAAACCTCATTGGATGCCCCATATTTGTAACCTTGTGTCATATCTACCCTTGGCGAAAGGGTTTTGGGTAAATTTCTAACATGACTGCTTTTTTTTTTTAATGAATTACGCATGTTCTCTTCATCCGCTTCTTTTCAATCTTTGATATATTTCCTCTTCACCTTTTCAAGCATTACGTATTTTCTCCTCCTTTTTTCAGTTTCAACATATCTAACGATCCCTCTCCCCTTCCTCAGGCCAGCTCGTATTCTTGCTCCTTTTCTTTACAATTCTTTTTACATATTGTATTTTTTCCTTTTAACTTTCTATGCATTTTTCTTCTTTTTTTTAATCATATTTTTCTCTTGCTTCTTCTCCCCCTCCTTTTCTATCTTCTGCTTACATAATATTAAAATACTAATCAGAAGTTTCGTGGAGTAGTAGCTAACATGTTGGCTGCGAACCTGGTAGTTACCGAGTTCAAACTGTGTATACCCTTTCTTACTTTTACTTCAGTCGTCTTTTCTTCTGGCCGGCTTTGCTATTCTGATCGTCTTTGGTATATCTTCTAACATCTTGCGTCGTTGGTCTGGTCTAGCGGTCTGGTGTTGACTGGGGACTTCGGGTCTGGTTTCTGTTAGGGATTTCTCCTATCAGAAGCCTGTGTTCATTGTTTTAGTTTTAGGTAATAAACAAACAAGACTTCGATTTACGTTGATGTTTACTTTATTTCCAAATCCCAACCCAAACCTGGCGCAGTAAGACTTATATCTTACGACTCGGCTTATAACTTCTAACTGGCTTAAACTTACTATACTTAAACCGGAAGACAGGGTCTTCCATGCTTCCGGGTTCTCACGAATTTATCCCCGGAAGGCAAGGTGAGAGGTGAGGTCAAGCGCCGTCACTCACCTCAAGGCCATCAGCTGCACTAATCGCCATTATGATTTCCACACTATTTGCCATAAATACTAGGTAATATATAAATTATGTAACACAAACTCCTGTCGTGCTAATCATTTTCACTTTCACTTTGGGGAAAGTATAAAAACCATAATAGGTTAAATACTACTACTACTATTCTTCTACAAAGGATTGATTTAAATATAAGAACCCTCCATGGTTGATTTCTCTAAAACACCTAAAGTGAGCTAAACTAAAACATCTGTCACATGCAGTGGTTCTCATCCAATCGATTCAAGTTTCCAGTTCAACCACTATGTGACAGATGTTTTAGGTTTAGCTCACTTTAGGTGTTTTAATGAGAAATCAACCATGGAGGGTTCTTTTATATTAAAATCAATCTTGTAGAAGAATAGTAGTAAGTTAGTATTTTAACCTATATGGTTTTTTTATAACTTTCCCCAAAGTGAAGTGAAGTGATTAGCACGACAGGATTTGTTACATAATTATTATTATTACTAATATTATGGCAATAGTGTAAAAGAAATCATAATGGCGATTTAGTGGCAGCTGAGCCTTGAGAGTGAGNAAAGAGAGATGACGGCACTTGACCTCACTCTCACCTTGCCTTCCGGGATAAACGTGAGAACCGGAGGGCATGGAAGACCCTGTCTTCCGGTTTAAGTATAGTAAGTTTAAGCCAGTTAGAAGTTATAAGCTGAGCTCGTAAGATATAAGTCTCACTGCGCAGGTGTTTGGGTTGGGGATTTGGAAATAAAGTAACATCAACGTAAATCGAAGTCTTGTGTTTATTACCTAAAAACTAACAATGACACACGGCTTCTGATAAGGAGAAATCCCTAACAGAAACCAGACCCGAAGTCCCCAAGCCAACACCAGACGCTAGACCAGACCAAGACGCAAGATGTTAGAAGATATACCAAAGACGATCAGAATAGCAAAGCCGGCCAGAAGAAAAGACGACTAGAAGTAAAAAGTAAGAAAAGGGTATACAACAGTTTGAACTCGGTAACTACCAGGTAACTAACATGTTAGCTACTACTCCACGGAAACTTCTGATAGGTATTTTAATATTATCGTAAGCAGAAGATAGAAAGGAAGGGGGAAAGAAGAAGCAAGAGAAAATATGATTAAAAAAAAGAAGAAGGAAAATGCATAGAAAGTTAAAAGGAAAAAGACAATATGTAAAAAGAATTGTAAAGAAAAAGGAGCAAGAAATACGTAGCTGTTTGAGAGGGGGAGAGGGACGTTAGATATGTTGAAAACTGAAAAAAGGAGGAGAAAATACGTAATTGCTTGAAAAGGTGAAGAGGAAATATATCGAAGATTGAAAAGAAGACGGATGAAGAGAACATGCGTAGTTCATTTAAAAAAAGAGTCATGTAGAAATTTACCCAACCCTTTCGCCAAGGGTAAGATATGACACAAGGTTACAAATATGGGGCATCCAACGAGGTTTGAATTCGCTATTCAGTAATAATGCGATGCGGAGTGGCGTAGAAGATTAGAAAATCTTGAACATACTTCTTCTTCTTCTTCTTCTTCTTCTTATTATTATTATTATTATTATTATTATTATTATTATCATTATTATTATTATTACTCCCTTTGAGTTTTCACATCAACGTTAGCTGATGGTATTTCACTGGAGGCTGAGTGACAACAAGTCTCCTCAGGTCTCCAGGACTCTTCTAAGTATTCTAGCCGATTGCAGCAGTGCAGTAGTCTGGATGGTCTCAATTCTTCCTCTGATTTCCTGATCCTCCAGTCTTTTTTTCCAAATTTATTGGGACCGTTCCAAGTGCACCAACTACAATTGGTATCCCTTTCACTCTCATATTCCACAGCTTTTTCAGTTCTCTGACAAGGTCCATTTTCCTTCAGCCTCACCCTGTGATCTGCTGGTACCACAAAGTCCAAAGTTTTTCTTTTTTTTTCTTTTTTTTTCTTTTTAATCAACACTAGGTCTGGTCTCCTGGTTGAGATAGGGTGATCCGTCTTTATCTCAAAGTCCCAGAGAATCTTATGCGTTTCATTCTCAAGAACAGATTTCTGGTTTATGCATTTTGCTATATGGTCAAAATGTAATTTTTTTGCCAGTGGATCACCTTCTCAACCCAGTCGTGCTTAGCTTTGTATTTCCGTTGTGCTAGTTTGCTACATTCACTTAATAGATGGTGTATAGTCCCATCTCAGTCATCGCACAGTTTAGATTTACTGTTTTGTTGCGTCTTCTCAATTTTAGCTTTGATATAATTTATTCTTGAGGCATTATTTTGTGCTGCAATTATTCGCTCCAGTATTAATGACTCCAATGTCATATACAATCGCTCTATTCTAGCTGGTTTTAATGGTCATTTCATCGGAACGGTTTCAGTATTTTCCCGGCGTTCCGGTTCGTGTGACCATTGTTTAAGTCTCTTAGGAACTATTTCAAACGTTCATACAATAATGAACACCTTTGTCACCATTAAATTCCACAATCTTTCAGTTCTCAAGCAAGATCCCGATATGTTTCCGGTTTATTTACTTTCACATTTATTTTTGTTGTCTAATGGAATGGAATAACGAAATCAAAGTTCTGATTTTCTTTTCGTTATTAACATTGATACATCTTATCTTCTCACTAGAATTTGTTCATTGTGTAAGTTCTAAAACATTGTAGAGCCTTCCTTCTTACGTAGTTATGCACTGAATGTTGATCTGAACCTTTAATGAATAATCTTCTATCTATGTTATTAATATCTACTACTGAATTAAGTGTATTGACATTAAGTGTATTGACATTATGTTAAGTGTATTGACATTAAGTGTATTATTGTATTAAGTGTATTATTGTATTAAGTGTATTGACATTAACATTAAAATTATTATTATTGACATTGACATTGAAATTATTATTGAATTATTATTATTGAAATTATCATTGAAATTATTATTGAAATTATTGAAATTATTATTGAAATTATTATTGAAATTATTATTATTGAATTGAAATTTATTATTGAAATTATTATTATTATGAAATTATTATTGAAAATTGAAATTATTTGAATTATTATTATTGAAATTATTATTGAAATTATTATTGAAATTATTATTGAAATTATTATTTGAAATTATTATTATTGAAATTATTATTGAATTATTATTATTATTGAAATTATTATTGAAATTACTTATATTGACATTGACATTGAAATTATTATTATTGTATTGTATTATTTTATTGTATTAAGTGTATTGACATTAAGTGTATTGACATTATGTTCAAAAATGAATACCTATTGTATAAAATTTCACCATTACTTACCTATTTCTTTAACTCTGTAGCATGAATATACAGGGTGTTCGGGATAAATTTGACAGTTTCATAAGGAAAAAGAAAAAGTGTTTGGTAACTAAAAGATTTACTGGATTGTAAAGAAATTCAACAGGCACGGGAATCACAGTACTGTCAACAAGTTTCACTCAAAATAATCGCCATTAGCGTCAATCAACATCTCAATCCTGCATCGGAACCTAAAACAAGCTTATGTTACAGTTTCCCTGGGAAGGGTCTCAAAAGCTACCTTATTTCTGTCGATTAACTGGGTTTTTGTAGTACTGGCACGGCGATTGGTGTCTTTTTCAACAGTGCCCCATACATAATAACCCGTAGGGTTAAGATCTGAGTTCGGAGGTCAATCATTGGGACTGGTGTAGTCGTAAAATTCGCCGACAACCATTTTTTACTTTTCCCAGAGGTGTGGCAGGGGGCCCAATCCTGTTGCCATACATATGGCTTACCATTGGCTACCCTTGTTATCCAGGGCTTGACTACAGGGATTAGCCACTCTACGTAGGCATCGGAATTCAACCTGATATCCTCTCTGAAAAACTGCAGAAGCATCCCATCACCCTCAGAGGACACACATCCAAAAACCATCATAGTTTGGGGAAGTTTAGTCTACATGACACGAGCAGTGTCCTTTGTACTGTATGCAAGCCATCTGTTATTTTGCGTGTTGTGCTATTGATCTTGGCAAATGTTTTCCTCATCGGAAAATAACCAGATTGTTTGTGGTTCAGCATGATGTTTCACTTTGTTCAGAAGTTTCTTCGCCTTTGTCTGACGATTTTCACGGGTCTTTTCTGGGAGCAGTTGACCTCTGTGACGCTTGCATGTGTAGCAGCGAAGGTCTTCACTGAGTGCAAGCTTCATGGTAGAGGCTGAAACATTCAAACGTGTCAAAGCCCGAATTCCAATGCCAGCGTCCCCCAGCACATTTTTCTGTAGATTTTCGAGGAATTCTGCTGTACAAACGCAATCAGATCGTCTTTTATGTTGCTTTCTTCTAGCCACAGCCTCGTAGTCTCCATTGCAATTCTCCAGTTCATGCCTGATTGTTTTTACAGCGCCCAGGGTGCATTGGGCCGCAACCATAATCTCCTTATTTTGATGTCCGGTGCAGATTATCATGATACAAGTTATTCTCTTCCATGATTCAGGTGGGTTCCATTCATCCATTCGATCTGTCATCACGTATATGAATCAAGAAGGGTCAAAGCTTTTAAATGATACGTAGTCTGCGTCAATACCTCCAACCTACGGAGAAAAATAACCAAATATAAATATGTCAAATTTATCCCGAACACCGTGTATATGATCAAACCCTACTCTTTTGCACAGTTATACCTTTCCCACGAAGTCATGGACATTTAAAAATCTGAGTCGTCTTGCTGTATTCACGTATTTCATGATCTACAGTCTGATCTAATTTATTATCTTTCTCTTTGCGAGTTTTCCCAACAGTTTTAACTGGAATTTTTTTCACTGGGGACGGAGTAACAGTAAGTTATCTCATTTCTTCAGGACTCTCAATGTATTCTAGGTGATTCCAACAGTGCAATGGTCTGGATGGTCTTTTTTCAGGGTACTGTCTTGGGGACCGTACCAAGAACACTAACTACGATTATTACCCTGTCATATTCATATTTATTGAGGTCAGTTAGCCTACTGTTGGTTTGAATAACAGCAGCTAAGTACCACTAAAGGAGTGTCCAAGACAGTTGGTATAAATAGGACTCAAGAATGATACATCCATGAATCTGGGTGATTTGGGTGATTCCATTCCTTGAGTTTTGATTGGCTGCTTGACTGCTTGATTTGAATGACATTGTGGAGTCTTATATATACTCTGTTATTTTGCAGTGGACTTTGTGGCTTTCGGGTTTGTATTGAGTTACAACCGTTTGCTGCCTTGTCTTCCCAGTTCGACGGTAATTGGAACCTTTAATTATTCTTCAATATTCCACAGGTTTGTTCTCTGGCATGATCCTGGTATCTAATCACTACTCCCTACCCCCTACTTCTCTTTTCTAATTGATATTTTCTCTCTTTCTCTCCCTCTCTTTCTCTCTCTATCTCACACATACATACATACATACACACACTTTCTCAAACTCTCTCTCTCTCTAACACACTCTCTCCCTCTAACACACCTCTCCCCCTCTCTCCCCCTCTTCTCTCTCTCTCTCTCTCTCTCTCTCTCTTTCGTATCTTTCCAGCAACTCTTTCATGCCTATTTATTTCACATTTCCTCTCCCACTACCACCACCACTTTAAGCTACCTATTCTTTTCCTCGGCACAATTTTTGCCCACTCAAAACGCAAGACTGATTACACATGAATTTATATACATGTCTAAATACGCCTGCTTATTGTGGATAAGCAGATAGTCTATAATGCTTGTTGATGATTCGCTGTTCCGTTCTAAGTCCGGACAATCAGTCACTGAGATAATCAAAAGAGACAATCGTGTAACGTCTGGACTATAAACACTTGTGCGTGTGTGCGCATGCGTAAAGGCATGACCTCTACCTTCGCGCTAATACCATTGTCTTTCATTCTGGATATAAACGAAGTCTTGTGAGATAAGAAATCCGTCCAGAAAATAAAAGTGTTCTCCTCTCAGTGATTATCAATTTAAAATTGCTTAGCATATCAAGAATTTGAAAATATTAGTGTTTTGATATAGAATGGTCTTCAAAAACATTGATCAGACATAGAAAAAAATAAAGTCTCCATTTTTGTGTCTGTTGTATACCCTTTTTCCTTTCTTACTTCTATTTTTCTTCTGTTCATCTTTTCTATCTTACGTTCTTCTTCCAGCGTCTGGACCTAGTCTTGGGGACTTCATGTCTGCTCTTCTAGGTCAGTCTTGTTGCCAAGACATTCATCAACCACAAAACCATATTATTTATTTAAACTTTTATTTCTTAACTAAACATATTTCTCTAACTAACATAGCGAGCGTATACAGTGAGCTCCAGTTAAGGCAGTACATCTCTGCCCGACGTCCAAACTAAAACTGAAAACCTAACCAGGTCCCATATGATTTGACGTATTTCGCGAGCTTTCTGTAATATTCCATGGAAAGTCCCACCCGTGATATGAAAGGGGTCATCCCTTCAGAATACAGGGGATTGGGAATAATCTTATGCAACCGCATAGATTATGCAACAGTGTCTTTTTATAAAAATACAAATATTGTTTTTGATTTTTGATGTAATGAATATGCATATATCTGGGTTCCCCCTTACAGTAATATGATTGGCTAGTGTCAGCTATAAATACCGAACAATGTAGAAGTACAAACGCCTACTACTATTAGTACGCCTAATACCACTACGACTACTACAGTGAAGTCGCGCCAATGTTCCTACTTACCTGCTCGAGTGTACCACACTACTACTTCTACTAATATATCCCTTACCCGGAAATATCAGATTGGCGACGAGGAATTAGAAGGACTCACAAGTCCGACAAAAGATTAATCGACAATGAAACAAAAATGCAAATACAAATGTACAATGAATGGGATTCCCTTTTTTTCTAGGCTTAAAATAACCCCAGAGGGGTTTGCATGCGGTTAAAATCCATTCATCACTCAATCAAAACCTTTACAACGAGAGCTTATCTCATAAATCGTTGTCAAGGTGGCCTAAAGTTGGTATCAGCCAATTAATGAGGGAGTCTATCGCCTTTTCACTGTTACATACTCATACACATATACCCATGTTGGGTATATACACAACTGTTCTTTTACTAGAGAGGGGAGAGAGATAGACACAGGTAGACAGAGGGATGCATAACTTACTTCTTTGGCCATTTGGTGATCTCTAGTCGTTTTTATTCTTCCTCTCCATGTTGAATTCTATTTCTAGATTACTGTTGCCTGTTCGTCTTTGATACATTCCTTCTTCTTGGTCAGTCTTTTTGCCAAGACATTTATCAAACAAGAACACCATCTTATTTCTTTAAACTTTTATTTACTTAACTAAAATTCTTCTTCTAACTAACACAACGCGTGTCTGATCATAATGAGCCCATGCTTCTCATCGGACGTCCAAGCAGGTACTGAGAGTTAACTCGGTCCCACGTGACTTCACGTACTTCGCGGGCTTTCTGTAATATTCCATGGAAAGTCCCGCTTGTGTTATGAAAAATCCCTTCAGAAATAGAGGGGGTTGACAATAATTTTTGCAACCGTATGCGGTTGCAAAAATTATTGTCAACCCCCTCTATTATGCAAAATCACTAGCGCTAGACCAAGAAGATTGTTTTTGGCTTCTGAGATGCTACTCATACGCTGAGTTGGCGATGGCCGGTATTGAACTAGGAACCTTGTGGTTTCAAGCCGAACGCTCTACCGACTGAGCTAATCCGGCCCTTATTTCATATTCAAAATTAAAAACATTCTCTGAATTCATTATATTATGACTATATCTATGCATAAAGGGATCGTATCTGTTGTGATACGAGCGTGGTTACTTATAATTCACAAAAGAGATTCTATTTAGCAGTGGAATCTCGCATACACTTTAATATATTTATAATAAAGAAAAGTACAAAATTTAGTTTTTAATTTTTTTTTTTTTTTGATTAAGTGAAATAAGTCAATAATGAAAAATCAATTTATTTGTAGAACACTTCAGAGTTATTCATAATTAAATATAAAAAGCTATTTTGGTATAATCTGTCACCCCTCGCTCTTATTGGTTACATCCAGGCGAATATAGTTAGCTATACTCTGCATTCTAGCCCACTGAATAAGGAATTCGATCGAAACGAAAATTATCGAACAGTATTTCGGCATGGCGTTCACAAATTGTTGTTGTTAACGACGAAACCAGGATGCATGTAAAATGATTATCCACGGATTATATATATATATATATATATATATATATATATATATATATATATACCGTTCGGCTAGAACCACAAGGTTCCTAGTTCGATACCGGTCCTCGCCAACTCAGCGTATGAGTAGCACGGGGATCTGTGCGGTAAAGTAAGGAGGTGATGGTAGGTCTGGCGCTTCGTCTCAGATGCTAAAACAATTCCTTGGTCTAGCGCTATTGAAAAGGGAATAGACTCCTCGCTGACTGGCTGATACCGACATTAGGCCGCCCCGTCGACTTTTCTTTTACTTATATATATATATATATATATATATATATATATATATATATATATATAGTTGAATTAAGTGACAAATAAAAGTTTTAGCTTTTATTCATTTATTTGGGAACGATATTACTACCAATGGTTTCTTGCTAAAAGCATTCATCAGGTAAACGAAATAGTTTTCTTTTTAAATGACAGAAATGGTGTCTTTTTATTATATTATATATATAATATTATATATATATATATATATGTATATGTGTGTGTGTGTGTGTGTGTGTGTGTGTGTGTGTGTTGTTAAATAATGCAGCCATTTTTTGTCTGCAAGTTTTAAGCATTTTCAAAAAAATGGCTGCATTATTTAACAATATATGCCTACAAGAAAAATGCTGCCTAAATATATATATATACACACACACACACATATATATATATATATATATATATATATATATGTGTGTGTGTGTGTGTGTGTGTGTGTTTATCAGAAAACGTCATTGAGAAATAGAATCTCGCATATAACATGTTTATGATAAGGAAAAGTACAAATTTAGATTTTGATAATTTAATAATTAAAAATCAATCGATTTGTGGAATTCGACACAGTTATTCATAATCAATTGCAATTGATATTCAAATATCCCTAAAATTCCTATTAAATTATTGTTCTGTAACTTAGAACTAATGGTAAAAAATATGCCTAATTATTTGGAGAATTAAAATAATCATAATTTAAGCAGTCATAATAATCGATAGTAAACAGCTTCAGATAATTATTCTTAACACAAATAGTATACAATTTTATGGCATAAAGTATTCCTATCAAATATGAATAATTTTTAAACAGGTCTATTTGGCCCATATATTGGACCCTAACAAGTATTACCACTCCCGGTCAGAGTGCACCAGGAAGCAATGAAAACGAAAGAGTATTCCATACTCCACAGAACTGGATCCTCATCAGTGGATGCAGTTTAGAGTCATAGAGAGAACAACCTATTCCATTGGGTGGGGGGAGTCTTACGTCTCTGGAGATCAACGTATTCTTTGTTTCGCCGACAGGGCGCTTGAATTATTGTTAAAACAAATTATGTCTCGATACTTTAATCTCCTTACTTTAGAATTTTCCCTTGAATACTGTTGTGATGGTAATTCAACAGTAAAAAAAGAAGTCAAGTCGAGGTAGGGTAAAATGAGACAAGTGTATTTACAATAAAGTACAAGAACGGCTAGCTTGCCGCTAAACGGTAACAGTACAACCTTTTCACTCGGTGTCTCACTATTTATAGTGAAAACCGGTGTATATTCTCCACTGTAGGAACGGCCGGTACAACAAATACAATAACACCCGTACCAAATTTGCTTTCTTTAGAGCGTTCGGCTAGAAACCACAAGGTTCCTAGTTCGATATCTGCCCTCGCCAACTCAGCGTATGAGTAGCACAGGGATCTGTGCGGTAAAGTAAGGAGCTGATGGTAGGTGTGGCGCTCCACCTCAGAGGCCAAGAAACAATCTCCTTGGTCTATCGCTAGTGAAAAGGGGATAGACTCCCTCGCTGATTGGCTGATACCGACTTTAGGCCGCCCCGACGACTTTACTTTATATCAAACCAGTTGTTCTTCTATAGAGGACAGACAAACTAACTCTTGATAATTATATATATATATATATATATATATATATATGTGTGTGTGTGTGTGTGTGTGTGTGTGTGTGTGTAGATAGTTTGAAAGAGCGACTAAGCGAGAGATTGAGCGAGAGACAAAGGAAGAGATACAGACGTCATTGTATCAACGAGTTTGGACGCACATTTTAATGTCTGTGCGTTTATATATTGATTCACTTGAATAACTGTACGTCCCCTGACGCCTATAATTGAATCTGAATGTATTTATTCCTTCTTGCTACGCGCATGCGCACTCAGGACCATTATCGTCCATTCGACTCGCTTGCTTGCTTGTTCTATCGTTCGTGTATTGCGTGCGCCAGTATCCCTTCAAAATCTCTTACAACAGACGTTAATTACAATGGAAATCGGAGCAACTCCGACCGAAAAGCACATTACAGCCATAATCTCCGCTGTGACGAGCGTCTAATTTTCCATCACTACCTTCCACTAATTACTTTAGGATTTTCCGATTTGAAAAGTCGCAAGAAGAAGGCTTATATTGGCGCCCACCATATTAGCTCTAAAACTGTCTTTGGAATTGAATAAAATCCTGCTTTCCACTCGTCATACAAATAGAGACTAATTTCAATCATGATTTTTTTTTTTTAAATTCAAGAACTAACAACATTTTTTGCACTAAATCTGTTTGCATTAGACAGTAACGTGTTTACAAACGACAATGTGATAGCTGAAAGGTTCGGGTCTTAGGCTGCAAATCGCAACACATTATTCTGTTCATTCCCGGCTTCCACAGCAATTTCCATTCCATTATGATTGATATTTTGGACCACTATTCTCGTTGTTTTTTAATCCCAACTCACTGGTGTCGACCCTCCTAAGACATCGAGGACGAAAAATTTGGAAACAAGAATAAAAAATAAAAAATCCCCATTGAAATTCATACACATGTTCTCTTCTTCTTCGAGGAAGCCTGTTTTTGTGTCTTAGCACTCAGTTACAAGAATATGGATGGTACCTAGCGATTACCTCTTGTGCTAGCCTCATTCCAACATCCATTCCTTTGTATTGTATCTGCTATGTTGTTTTCCAATGATTCTTGGAAGCTTGGTTTATCAACTGCAACGGCATTTACCAGCTAGGGGAACTTTAAACGGGTGTGATAGTAACCTGAATCAGAACATTTTTCTCAGTGAAAGTATCATTGGGGATCGAGAAAAGTTTGGCATTAGTATTTGGAATTGCAACATGTTTTAAGTAAAAAATTATCATATCTATTTGATTGGTTTTGATTGATTGGTTTTAATGGCATGTCAACCCGTCTAGGGCTATTTCATGCCTAGAGATTAGCACACTGATTTCATTTAGTCCATTTGGCAAAACATTTCCCATTTATCAATGTGTTTCGCATCAGAAAAATAAAGTCTACAAATGACGGGTTGGCATGCCATTAAAATCAATCTCATAGTTGGTAAACGCAGCTATTTTGGCCAGTTTACCAAAATGTCTCGTTCCCCAATGATACCTGCATCAAAAAAATAAGGTCTAAAAAGTGTGGCTTCAAGTTACCCTAGCCGTATTTTTTCTTATTCCCCAATGAGAGTTGCATCAGAAAAATAAGGTCTACAATATTTCGGCTTTGGGTTACCCTTACCGTGCTTTTAACATGGACTAAATTAGTTACATTTTCGGAAGACATTTATTATAATCAAAATACGAATTTAAAGATTGGGTTTTAATAAAAATTTAATTTTAGGCCACATTCATAAAAAAAAATCTAAAACATTATTCAATTACTTTAATTTGAAGAATTTAAAATAATTTCAACGTCAGTTGAGGAGAATTTTGCGAAATACACCACATGAATAAAAGGTTTTCTCGTGCATACACCGAAACTTCTTGGGTTTCTTGTTCGGCAAACAAGATTATTATATACAGTTTCACAGTCATCATCAGTAGTTTTGTCTTGTTTTGTTTTATTTTCTCTTATTTTCTCTTATTTTTTTTTTAAAGAAAAATATATTCAAAAAATTACATTTAACAAAAAAAGAAAAAAAAGGCGATTGTAATTTGAAAGGATAAGACGTTTCCTCAGCTGAAAAAGTAGACAAGCAAAAGAATCAAAAAACCAAGAAAGAAAGGCAAAAAAGGAAGGACAATGCAGAAAATACAAACAAACAGACGGCACATCATTCATAAAAATCATTCATCTCCCCCCCTCCCCATTACCAACAACGTCTTTTCTGACGACCACCGAACGCGTCTTCCCTTCTTCCATCCAGAAGAGTGCCACATCTTTCGTTGCTGCCCTTCCGCCACCACCTCCCCTACCATTCGCTTCATTACCGTTTGTCAGGCTTGCTTAGG
>CM042161.1:44903436-44940866 GCA_023376005.1 Doryteuthis pealeii
TCTCTCTCTCTCTCTCTCTGTCCCCCGTAGATAGATAGATAGATAGATAGATAGATATGAAATGAGATAGATAGATAGATAATCAAGAATTATAATATATATATATATATATATATATATATATATGTTAGTGTTTGCGTCTCTCTCTCTCTCTCTCTCTCTCTCTCCTCTCTCTCTCTCTCTCTCTCTCTCTCTCTCTCTCTCTCTCTCTGTCCCCGTAGATAGATAGATAGATATGAAATGAGATAGATAGATAGATAATCAAGAATTATAAATATATATATATATAATATATATATATATATATATATGTTAGTGTTTGCGTCTCTCTCTCTCTCTCTCTCTCTCTCTCTCTCTCTCTCTCTCTCTCTCTCTCTCTCTCTCTCTGTGTGTGTGGTGTGTGTGTGTAATGTAGTTGTAACTGTTTCGCATGAGCTAACTTCGTTGGTCAGTAATATATAGAAAAATTATTTTTTTAGTATTCACACTGTAAACTGCTATTTTAGTGTATATATAAATACAACTGCATATTATTCATTTGTAGATATGATTAACAGTATTAATAATGTAAAACAATTTTATTAATAATTGAGGTTTAAATAAAAATAAAATCATTGAGAATGTGATATAAATAACTAAGGGAATTGTGACTTGAGTAGTAATATAGTTTCGGTTACAGACAGAAAAACACACAATCTCCATTATAATAAGATATATATATATGTTAGTGTTTATGTGTGCGTGTCTGTGGGTGTGTGTGTGTCTAATGTAGTTGTAACTGTTTCGCATGAGCTAAATTAGTTGGTCAGTAATATATAAGAAAAATTAGTTTTTTAGTATTGGTACGTATCACTATCATTTTCTACCCGTAGATAGATAGATAGATAGGTAGATAGACAGATAGATAGATATAAAATGAAATAGATAGATAAATAAAGAATTATAAATAATATATATATATTATAATATATATATATATATATATGTTAGTGCTTTCGTGTGTGTGTCTGTGTGTGTCTGTGTGTGTGTGTGGATAATGTAGTTTAACGGTTTCGCATGAGCTAATTTAGTTGGTCAGTAATATATAAGAAAAATTAAATTACTTCAAATTTAACTTGTTCTTTTAAAGCGGAACCACAACAGACAAAATTAGATAGAATATATTTGAATCACTTCAAAATAGGATTTCAAATCTTAGTTTATTTCAATTTTCAATTTTTAATACGTTTTATATTCATTTGTCCCATACTTTGAAAAGCCCAGTAAAAAAGAATTTTCATAAAAAATTTGCCTAATGTATTCATGAACACACACACACACACACACACACACACATATATATATATATATATATATATATATATATATAATATATATATATATATATATATATATATATATATATATATATATATATATGAAATATAGATGGAAATTAATCCGACAGTATGAAATTTAACATTTTTGAAAAAACAAATGATGTTATATAATTGCTGACAGAATTGAAGTGGTCGAAACAGATTTCTGTCAGCAATTATATAACATCATTTGTTTTTTTCAAAAATGTTAAATTTCATATATATATATATATATATGTTTGTATATATATGCTCCCAAAATCCGGTAGAACTCTCTAGGAGTGACTTAAATTAACTTTCACCGCCAGCATAACGCAATGATTTTCTGTTTACAGACTGGATATCTCTGGTGATCGTAAACAGTAGAGAAACAAATGTATGTATTAAATAATTTGATAGACATGTGTACATTATAAAGTTTGAAATACAAATACCTCTATATTAGATAATCGGGCTTCTATCTATCTATATCACACACGCACACACGCACACACACACACACACACATATATATATATATAAAGATAAACCTAATGAGTCAGATAAACCTACTAAAAGTTTCACTAAGTGCTCTTCAGGGCTAAGATCCGATTATTAGTGCTCTACTTAAATATTGAGCACTCTTTACTTATTAGCTTTAGTTTCCTGGCCGTCTTGTATGAATATATATATCTTATATATATATTATATATACATATAAATTGTTTTTTTTCTTTTGGCTAAATATTGTACGAAAAGATTATTTTTGGTTGGTACGTACGATTATCTTGGTCTTTTCTTTTTTCCAAATTTTTTTTCCCCGGTTGATGTTTGGTAGTATATTTTTACAATCAAACTATTTGCTGGGTTTTTTTCTCACCGCGAGGATTTACCAACAAGTTTGGCATATTAAAATATATTTTTTTGAGAATATGTGCTTAATTTAAGTCATACCTAATTTTTAAAATTAATTAGTTAATAAATAATGAATTTAGGCGGGCATATATGTTCAAGTAAGGCTAAACAAATCGAGAAAATGTCAATCCCTGTATGTGCTTAATTGAAGTCATACCTAATTTTGAAAATTAATTAGTTAATAATTAATGAATTTAGGCGGGCATATATGTTCAAATGCAAGACTAAACAAATCGAGAAAACAGGGATTGACATTTTCTCAATTTGTTTAGCCTTATATTTGAACATATATGCCCGCCTAAATTCATTAATTATTAAATAATTAATTTTCAAAATTAGGTATGATTTCAATTAAGCACATATCCTCCAAAAATTGTCGGCTTAAAGCCATATAAAAATAAACATATTTGTTTGTTTACTTACCCTCATATATATATATATATATATATATATATAATATATATATATATATAATATTATAAAAATATATAAATAAATATAAAAAAATTATCGGCAAAAAGCCATTCTAAACAAACCTTGTTTACAACTTACCACAACGTCGTGTAATAAAAGTCACTAGAAGAGGAATGTTAACCTACTCTAAACAAATCATAAAATCTAAGAAGTTCGTTTGGTGTTGGGGTTATGGGATCGGCCTGTCAGCTTGGCAGTCGGTTTCAAATCACGCACAGGGCGGTCTTCCGATCTATAGCTCTGCTGATGAGGCCTGATAGGCCGAAATGTACATACAGAGATTGATTTTTCTCGATTTGTTTAGCCATACATTTAATAGGTATTCCGCCTAATTCATTATTAATTAATTAATTTTCAAAATTAGGTACGACTCCAATTAAACACTTATTCTCCAAAAAATTATCGGCAAAAAGCCATTCTAAACAAACCTTGTTTACAACTTACCACAACGTCGTGTAATAAAAGTCACTAGAAGAGGAATGTTAACCTACTCTAAACAAATCATAAAATCTAAGAAGTTCGTTTGGTGTTGGGGTTATGGGATCGGCCTGTCAGCTTGGCAGTCCGGTTTCAAATCACGCACAGGGCGGTCTTCCGATCTATAGCTCTGCTGATGAGGCCTGATAGGCCGAAATGTACATACAGAGATTGGTTTTTCTCGATTTGTTTAGCCATACATTTAATAGGTATTCCGCCTAATTCATTATTAATTAATTAATTTTCAAAATTAGGTACGACTCCAATTAAACACTTATTCTCAAAAAATTATCGGCAAAAAGCCATTCTAAACAAACCTTGTTTACAACTTACCACAACGTCGTGTAATAAAAGTCACTAGAAGAGGAATGTTAACCTACTCTAAACAAATCATAAAATCTAAGAAGTTCGTTTGGTGTTGGGGTTATGGATCGGCCTGTCAGCTTGGCAGTCCGGTTTCAAATCACGCACAGGGCGGTCTTCCGATCTATAGCTCTGCTGATGAGGCCTGATAGGCCGAAATGTACATACAGAGATTGATTTTTCTCGATTTGTTTAGCCATACATTTAATAGGTATTCCCGCCTAATTCATTATTAATTAATTAATTTTCAAAATTAGGTACGACTCCAATTAAACACTTATTCTCCAAAAATTATCGGCAAAAAGCCATTCTAAACAAACCTTGTTTACAACTTACCACAACGTCGTGTAATAAAAGTCACTAGAAGAGGAATGTTAACCTACTCTAAACAAATCATAAAATCTAAGAAGTTCGTTTGGTGTTGGGGTTATGGGATCGGCCTGTCAGCTTGGCAGTCCGGTTTCAAATCACGCACAGGGCGGTCTTCCGATCTATAGCTCTGCTGATGAGGCCTGATAGGCCGAAATGTACATACAGAGATTGATTTTTCTCGATTTGTTTAGCCATACATTTAATAGGTATTCCCGCCTAATTCATTATTAATTAATTAATTTTCAAAATTAGGTACGACTCCAATTAAACACATATATATATATATTTGAGCCGCATCTTTTTATTTTAAAATTCGGTTAAAAATAATAGAATCCTTACTGTTTTAAAGTTTTTTTTTTCTTTTAATCTTTCGAACAATTCTATTATCTTGAAAAGTTTGTTAATCAGTTGTTCAAAAGAGTTATTATTGGTAATTTATTCGCTAAGGTGACGCTAAATAACAGTTATTTAGCGTCACCTTAGAGGCAAAAAACAAAACAATAGTTTAGTTAAATATTAAACTTTAAATATACGCTCCCACATTTGAGGTACTAGTGGTTGTCGTCAGTGATGTAATCCGCACTATACATCACTGACGACAACCACCAGCGCTCCAAATGTAGGAGCGTATATTAAACAGATTTTATAATGATATATAAGACAAATATACACTACCTTGATAATGGTTCAGAAAAGAACCGAAAGTCTCTACCAATAATTGAAAAATCACAGATAAGCTTATGCTAGAAATGATTGATGAACTTTAGACATCAAACTAAGACACTTCACGGAGGATGAACCCGACAAGGTTCTAAAAACAATCAAAAGCAGAAATGCTGCAGGCCACGACGAAGTATCGAATACAAGGACATTTTACGAAAAACTTCTTCGATCATGCAATACAGTATATTTATTATTAATGGTGATTCGATTCCAGTTTTTGTCTGTAACAAAAATTACGTCACTACTTACGTCACATTACCCAAAATCGTCATAACATAGAATAAATACACTCAAAATTTGAACATGCAGCATTAGACAGTCCTCATTGTTTTTTAAAACAAGTTTTGATAAATACATGACAGGTATTATATATCTGATTGGTTGTTACTAACAACCAATCAGATGCGCAGTGCTTTGTATTTAAATGGGTTAGTTCTACAACCGTCCAAAAAAACTTATTTTTCTTCATTGTCAAAAGTCTTTTAGCGGCTATTGTTGGTGGTTGTACCAGAGTTTGATCACCTCTGATAGGGTCAGCAAAGCGAGGGAAGTCTGCTGTTGGAAGACCCGAAACTTCCCAATGAACCCTGCGGATTACATCACTGACGACAATCACCAGCGCCCCAAATGTAGGAGCGTATATTTAAAGTATATATATAGTTTGTTTTATTTTAATACATATTTAAAGTTTACATTTCAAATTGTTTTATTTTTTAATCCTTTAATGAATTTGATGATTTTACTTACTTAGGGTACAAACTCGCTGACATTAAATTTTTTTACTAGTACACATAATACAATAATGAAATTGACGAAAGGTTGCATTCACCTCTTACCGAAGAAAGGTGACCTCGGAATCACAAAGAATTACAGGTATTACTCTTAATACCCATGCTCAGTCGGTAGAGCATCCGACATGGAACCACAAGGTTCCTAGTTCGATACCGGTCCTCGCCAACTCAGCGTATGAGCAGCACAGGGATCTGTGCGGTAAAGTAAGGAGCTGATGGTAGGTGTGGCGCTCCAACTCAGACGCAAAAACAATCTCCTTGGTCTAGCGCTAGTGAAAAGGGGATAAACTCCCTCGCTGTCTGGCTGATACCGACTTTAGGCGACCGCAATGACTTTACTTACTTTTACTTATTATGCCCTGCTCCACAACCTGAAGTCGAGAAATATTTTTGAAAAAATCGAAATGGATTTCAGAGAAATCGATCCACAACGTCTCAGATTCTAACAAAATGTCGAATCAGCTAAAAATCTCGAAGCAATATTTTGTAGATTTCTCCACACACAGAATAAAAGATGCATCAAATACTTCTTTTATATGGTCACCCCCAAAGAACTGGTTACGGTTATCATGATGTCCTACATGGACACGAAAGCAATGATCCGCTAACCCGATAGTAAAATACACTTCTTTGATATCGTCACTGGAGTCCTACAAGGAGATACAATAGCACCTTTTCTATTTATAGTCTGCCTAGACTACGTAGTAAGAACGTCATTAGCTCTAATGAAAGACAATGATTTCACACAAAAAATACCAAAAAAGCAACAGACAATATCCCACAGAAATTATTACATATTATATTGAAGACTACGTAGATGATCCTCGTAAATACACATGCCGAAGCTGAATCACTGCTGCACAGCCTGAATAAGACAGCAAGAGGCATTAGTCACTATGTGAACTTAGACAAAAGAAGTTTGACAAAGTTTGGTCTATTAATTATGGAGTATGTTGTATTTGACAGGAACACCTGAAACCATATAGCTTTTATAGACAAGTTTTAAGAAGTGCAACTTAAAATAAAATAGAATGTAACATTGAAAATATAATCAAATAGAAGCTTTAATAAAACCATTAGAAATTGATTTAATTTCGGCAATGAATAAGCCATAAGGTGTTGATATGCCGTTAAACAAATAAACTAAGCCAAACATATTACATATCCCCATATTGGGATTGTGCATACCCAGAATATATATATTCAAACTCTCTCTGTCCTCCTCTGTCTCTTTGTCTCTCTTTCTATCTCTCTTTCTATCTCTGTCACACTCACACACTCACACAAAAATTCACACACTCCCTCATATATATATATATATATATATATATATATGTGTGTGTGTGTGTGTGTGTGTGTGTGTGTGTGTATGTATGTGTGTGTGTGTGTGTGTGTGAGGAATGTGAGGAGGTTAATCCGACAGTATGTGGAGAAAGGTAGACAAACACGGGATGTTATGGAAACTTGATGTTTATTGTCGACGATGCAGCGTTTCGGTCTATTAGACCATTTTCAGGACTTGGATATAGTTCTTGCTTCAATGAAGGACATTCTCAATATACATACATATATATATACATATATATATATATATATATATATATATATTGTTGGCATTTCACATAGCGCTAATACCCTTGGGAAAGGTATGAATCCGTATATTCTCCCTCCAGCTATGGGTTAAATAGTAGGGCAGACTGGACCCTTCAGCTTTGGGTAGGTAAACAGTCTAGGAGAGGGATAACTCTGAATTCAAAATTCCTGAGGTCGGTCGATGACTGGGTTTGTGGCAACCCTTGATGCACCAATTCTTTCCTATCGACTGTGCCAAAAAGTGTGGATGGTCCAACACAAGCCTTCACCACTATAAACAAATCACTGTGTAGGAGTTCATTGTGTGTGTGAACCCTCATGCGTCGAAAATCGACAAGAGAGTCCATAATATATAAATATATATATATATATATGTATATATAATCCAAAAGTCCAGAGAAGAAATCTTCCTTACGACACAAGTGTTTTATTTAAACAAAACCAAGTTGCAGTTTGAGAGCTCAATGTGTGCTCTTAATGTTAGAGTCACAGAGCAAATATATGAATAAAGAAATAACAAAAGACTTAGAGATTTAACGTTATAGTCTATTTCAGGGAGCTTAGACAAATAGTCTAAATCTCCCGACTCATCAGATGCGAATGATATATATATATATATATAATATATATATATATATATAGAGAGAGAGAGAGAGAGAGAGAGAGAGAGAGAGAGAGAAAGAGAAAAGGAAAGAGAGACTTGTATTTTGTTGATCTTTTTCCTGTCTGTCTCTTTTAACCTGTTTTCACGATCCTTAATTGAATTAAGATGTACATTTATGTAAAATTAATCCACTGAAGTAATCGAGTTACGGATTAATTGCAGCCGATTACACGTGTGTTCATTGAATAAGATGTTACGTTACAGTAAGACTCTTGTTTAGGTTTCTATTGTATTCATTTCTTTAATAAATTTGTTCTACTTTGTATTGAGCACTTTGTATTTGTTTTATCGCTGACTTAACCCCTGGATTCTGTGCACCTCCAACGATCGTGCCCATATTCACCGTTAAGCCACCTTTTATCTATCTATATATATATATATATATTATATATATATATAGAGAAGGAGAGAGAGAGAGAGAGAGAGAGAGAGAGAGAAAGGAAAGAGAGACTTGTTTTTTTTCCTGTGTGTCTCTTTAACCATCCTTAATTGAATTAAATGTAAATGTAAATGATATGATTTGCAAAATATGACGTCGGTCAAAATTTGCGAAATTTTTTTCTTCACTTCATTTTTTTTTTTTTCATTCTCTTTCTCTCTTGCCTCATTCCTATCTTCTTCTCTATTTTTCACAGTTTTCTCCATTTACTCCAATCTCTTTCCCCCCCTCAATCCCCTCTCTCTCTCTCTCTCTCTCTCTCTCTCTCTCTCTCTCTCTCTCTCTCTATACTTTGCACTCTCCATTCAGTTTCTCTCTTCTAAGTCTTACTACTTATCTACAGTCTAACTCTTCGTCTTCCCTTTTTTAAGTATTTTAATTATTTGCCGCTGTGGGGAGATTCGATGTGCTGCGACATGTTTTAGATAGCTGAGATATCAGAGAGAATCAATAATTTCCCAAGGTTGTCAAAGTGTTTGCTTTTTTTCTCGACTGCCTGCTATTAAAACAACAACAACAACAACAACAACACAATAATAATAATAATAATAATAATAATAATAATAATAATATTAATAATAATAATAATAATTATTATTATTATTATTATTATTATTATTATTTGGAACGATCCCAATAAATATGGAAAAAAGACTGGAGGATCTGGAAATCGGAGGAAGAATTGAGACCATCCAGACTACTGCACTGCTACAATTGGCTAGAATACTCAGAAGAGTCCTGGAGACCTGAGGAGACTTGTTATTACTCAGCCTTCAATGAAATACCATGAGCTACCGCTGATGTAAAAAAAACTCAAAAGAAATGAAAATAATAATAATAATAATAATATTATTATTATTATTATTATTATTATTATTATTATTATTATTATTTATTTAATTTTGACCATACAACAAAATAGTATATGCACAAACCAGAATCCGTTCTTGAGAATGAAACATAGAATTCTCTAGGACTTTGAGATACAGACGGATCACCTAATCCCAGCCAGAAGACCAAATCTAGTATTGATTGACAAGAAAAAGAGAATTTGCCAACTGGTAGATTTGACAGTCTCTGCAGAATACAGGGTGAAAGTGAAAGAAGATAAAAAGGTAGATGAATACTAAGACCTTTCTAGAAATTGAAACACGAGACTTGCTCTAAGGACCAATTATATTAACGCGAAAATGGATAATATGATAGAATGTAGCCAACTGGCACAAAAGAATTACAGGATTAGGCACCACTGGATGGGAAAGATGCAAGAGATTCAAATTTGATCATAATACTAAATGTATCTGTGCAAACTAGAAAATGTTCTAGAAAATGAGATCTATAAAATTATCTGGGATTGGGATACAAACGGATCACCTAATCCCATCAAGAAGACAATAGCGAGTGTTTAGAAGAAATAAAAGAAAGATAGACAAATATTTGGACTTTGCCAAAAAACTAAAAAAAGCTGTGGAACATGAGCGTGACGGTGATACTAATTTTAGTTGGTACACTTGGAATGGTTCCCAAAGGTTTGTCCTTGAAGTCCTTTAAGGAGATACATTAACTCAATTTCTATTTATAACCTACATAGACTACATACTAAGAAGGTCATTAGATCTAAAATGAAGAAAATCTACAGAAAAATGTTTCAGACTAAAAAAAAAGGCTACGAACAGACGATATACCACAGAGACTATTACAGATGCACGCTACGCAGATGATCTTGAGCTTCTTGAAAGTACACCTGCCCAAGCTGAATCACTGCTGCATAGGCTGCAGAAGACAACAGGAGACATTGAAATATATATGAACTCGGATGAAACAGAGTTCATTCTGAAATTAGATGACCAGTTCACATATGAGTAGCACAGGGATCTGTGTGATAAAGGAGCTGATGGTAGGCATTGCGCTCCATCTCAGATGCTAAAAAACAATCTCCTAATCAAGCGCTAGTGAAAAGGGGATAGACTCCCTCGGTGTCTGGCTGATACCTACTTTAGGCCACCCCGACGACTTTACTTACTTTACTCACATACCTAGGTAGTAATATCTCATCAACAGAAAATGGTGGCAATATACGCACGAATTTCTATTATTGATCATGTGAAAATCTGATCCATCTGATAAGATAAAGCGAGAATTCTTCCGAGCGGTAGCCACGTCAGTGCTAATGTATGGTTGCACTACTTGGACTTGAACAAATCGTGAAACAGCATCCCACAAAAGAATAGTTATGTTCCCGGTTATCTTCTATTATATCAGCCATCCAAGTAAAATGAACAAAACATGCTGGAAACTGTTGGAGAAGTAAAAACGAACTAATAACTGACGTTCTCCAGTGTGCCCACCCCCTATCAAAAAAATTACATCGATCCGTTTGTTGCAGACATCTGATGCCGTGCGGAGGACTTGCCAGGAGTGATGACAGATATGGACGGGTGGCGAGAGAGAGAGAGAGAGAGAGAGAGAGAGAGAGAAAAGAAAGAGAGAGAGAAAAGTCATGGGAATCTGTGTTGTTAGCACGCTATGATATATTATATTATATATATATATATATAATATATATATATATATATATATATATAACAGCACAGATTCCCATGACTTTTCTCTCTCTCTAAAGGGGCCGGGTTAGCTCAGTCGGTAGAGCGTTCGGCTAGAAACGACAGGGTTCCTAGTTCGATACCGGTCCCCGCCAACTCAGTGCAATGAGTAGCACAGGGATATGTGCGGTAAAGTAAGGAGCTGATGGTAGGTGTGGCGCTCCACTCAGATGCTAAAAACAATCTCCTTGGTCTAGCGCTCTTGAAAAGGGGATAGACTCCCTCGCTGACTGGCTGATACCGACTTCAGGCCGCCCCGTCGACTTTACTTTTTTACTTTTATATATATATATATATATATATATATAAATCCAAAAGTCCAGAGAAGAAATCTTCCTTACGACACAAGAGTTTTATTTAAAAAAAAAAAAGTCACAGTTTGAGAGCTCAATGTGTGCTCTTAATGTTAGAGTCACAGAGCAAATATATAAGTAAAGAAATAACTAAAGACTTAGAGATTTAGCATTATAGTCTATAAGCTCCCTGAAATAGACTATAATGCTAAATCTCTAAGTCTTTTGTTATTTCTTTACTTATATATATATTATATATATATATATATATATATATATATATATATATATAATTTAATATACCAAGCGTGTTGGTAAATCCTCGCGGTGCTTGTACTGATGTAATAGATTCAAATTTACTTAAATCATAAATTAAATATAATAATTAAAAAAAGTTAAAAAATAAAAAATAAAAAAATTTAATATATAAATTAAATATTTATAAAACAATAGATTTATAGTGTTCTATGTTTTTTGTTCGTTTTTTTATTGGTCGGTCTAATTCAGCTAATTTAAATGACTACTGTGGTAAGTACTATTTAATTCGTTTTGCTCCTTGTCTCTGTAGTCAGATCTTAGCCCTGAAGAGCATTAAGCGAAACTAATAGTAGGTTCGTCTGACTCATTAGATTTATATATATATATATATATATATATATATATATATATATATATATATATGAATGACCATAAGGAAATTCCTAATTATATTACAATATAGTATATTCCTATTTATTATCTTACTATATATTATATAATTCTTAAAATGTTACCGTTTGTATCAATCTAGTTTCTGTGAAAATGTCCTATTGACGATAGGAAATAGGAGGAGAGACGTCATTTGACAGTTATGACACCGAGTTGAGCAAGGAAATGGATCAGCTTAGAAGTCTTCACAGTCTGCATAGATTTGTAGATCCAAGCAAACACTCGGACTGAATGGATCACAAAAAAAGTTTACACATTGAAGAGATGATAAATAAGTGACATTTTAAAACGGAGGTGCTGGGCCGGGGAGGTGATTATGGAGAATGAGAGATGAAAAAGCAAAAAGAGAATTAGAGAAAGAGAATGAGAGAGAGAAAGAGAGAGGGGGGAGAGGGGAGCAGGAGAGACAGGATGTGTTTGCGAATAATCTGACATCTAATTCATTGGTGAATAAATGATTCTAATTGAATTTAGCCTGAAAAATGTTGGAAAGATTTTCAGGAGCGTCTCTTTGAAAGAAGGAAATCTTTTCGAAGTTGAAAAAGACAGGAAAGAGGTGGGGAGGGGGGATTGCAAATAAAACATCTATAAATAAACAAATGAATAAATGTATAAGAATGAAAGAAATGAGGGAAGGAAGAAAGTTTGCACAAGAAATAGTTTTCTAGAAAAGAAAACGGGTAGAATTAGATATAGAAAAAAAGAAGCAAGAAAAGAATACGGCAGAAAAATATCAATGGAACAGAAAGAAAAAAAGAAAGGAAGAAAGAAAGAAAAAAAGAAATTGATGGGGTGAAGAAATAAAAGAAAATGAGAGATTGCAAGAAGTATGTTAAAACAAAAGAAAGAAAGAAGAGTGAATGAAAGTAAGAAAGAAAGAAGGAAAGAAAAAAAAGAAAGTGAGTGGTGGAGAAATAAAAGAAAATGAGAGATTGCAAGACGTGTGTTAAAGCAAAAGAAAGAAAGAAAGAATGAATGAATGAATGAAAGAAAGAAAGAAAGAAAGAAAGAAAGAAAGAAAGAAAGAAAGAAAGTGAGTGGGTGGAGAAATAATAGAAAACATGAGATATCAAGAAGAGTGTTAAGCAAAAGAAAGAAAGAAAGAAAGAAAGAATGAATGAATGAATGAAAGAAAGAAAGAAAGAAAGAAAGAAAGAAAGTGAGTGGGTGGAGAAATAAAAAAAATGAGAGATTGCAAGAAGTGTGTTAAAGCAAAAGAAAGAAAGAAAGAAAGAAAGAAAGAAAGAAAGAAAGAAAGAAAGAAAGAAAGAATGAATGAATGAATAAAAGTAAGAAAGAAAGAAAGTGGGTGGGTGGAGAAATAATAGAAAACGTGAGATATCAAGAAGAGTGTTAAAGCAAAAGAAAGAATGAAAGAATGAATGAATGAAAGAAAGAAAGAAAATTATGAAATGAAAAGAAAAAACAGACAAAGAAAGAAAGAGAAAGAAAGAAGAGAGATAAACATTAAAGAAAACGAAAACTGAAAGAAAAGGTCAGAAAAGAGAAATTTGATTGAAGTTATGAAAATGTTTTCAAGAATTCAGTAAAAATTTCAAATAAAATGGACGAAACGAATAAAAGAAAAAGAAAGAATGAAGAATTTAAATAGACACGAAAACAAAAGAAACAAATAAAAAAAATAAAATAAAATAAATGAATGATTTTGGCAAATACATGGATTATAAATATGTCCGCAAGAAATTGAGCAAAAAAGAAGAGAAATGAATGAATATAAAAGAAACGAATGAAAAGTAGCCGTTCACCCAACCCTTTCGCCATGAGTAGAATGTGACACCAGGTCGCAAGTATGGGGCTTCCAGCGGGGATCGAACTCACTTTTCGGTAATAATGAATCTACGAGACTAGTTTGTTAAAAAGAGATTTAGAGTATATGGCTAACGAGAATAATATTTATGAGCAAGAAAGAAAGAAAGAAAGAAAGAAAGAAGGAAGGAAGGAAGGAAGGAAAGAGAAAGAAAGAAAAAAGGTTATTCAGTGCAGAGAACAAAAGATAACATTTAACGAGTTCGAAGAAAAAGAAAAACAGAAGGAAAAATTTTTTAAAGATAATAAAAGCGTATAAGGTGGAGCGCAATACCTACCATCAGTTCCTCACTTTACCGCACAGATCCCTGTGTTACTCATAAGCTGAGTTGGTGAGAGCCGGTATCGAACCAGGAACCGTGTGATTCCTAGCCGAATGCTCTACCGACTGAGCTAAACCGAAAAGAAAGAAAGAAAGTAGGAAGGAAGGAAGGGAAGAAGACTAATAAATACCTAAGACAAAAGGTGACATTAAACGAGTTCAATGAAAGAAAAAAAAGAAAAAAAAAAGAAAGAAAGAAAGAAAGAAAGAAAGTAGAGTATTGAATTCATAGGACAAAATAAAACATGACATGAGTTCGAAGAGAAAAATAGGAGAAGGAAAATTTAAGAGAGAGATTAAATGAACGAATAAAAAAAAAGAGGTAATGTTATCAGTTGAATGAAGAAAAAAAAAGAATTAAGATTTCCTTTTTTTTTTTCCTTCTGTAACCAACAACGGTCGAGAGGGCGGACATTTTTAAAGGGTTCTTCGAACACACAATTTCTTTGATATCGGAATGCTATTTTTTTTTTGTAAACTGGTTATCGTTTCCTTTCACCTTCCCACCCCACTCTCATTGGATAACAAATCCGAATTCATTGACATGAAGAATTTAAATTGCGATTTGCATTTCAATGTCGTAATGAAGCTATTTGTCTCGATTTCTTTAGCGTCACAACAAAACTGGCTCTATTAACGCGAATCCAAATAGCAAATACTTTGAGGCTGTGTATTCAAATCATTGAACCAGAAATTCTTTAAACGGAAAGAACTATTTAGATAAATCCTTTTATCACATCGAGAGAATAAACTTTTCCGAGATTTTAATTTCTCTAACTTCGACGTTATACACAAATGCAAAAAAATAGATAAATAGATAATAGAACAGACTGAGATAGATAAATCAATAGATAGGTAGATAGATATGAGAAGACAGTGATATAGATACATAAATAGACAGAGAGGGAGGAAAAGAAAGAAAAGAAAGAAGGAAAGAAAGAAGGAAAGAAAGAAAGAAAGAAAGAAAGAAAGAAAGAAAGAAATAGAGAGCGCATGCAAGGTTTATTAAGCTTAAATTGATCGGAGACAGAACAACATAAGATATAATCTTCCAAGGAGAAACTGGCCCAGAAAATCAGGATTCAAAAGGTTACCATATTAAATATTCTCCATGATACTTTATATATATATATATATATATATATATATATATATATATGAGAGTAAGTAAACAAACAAATGTGTTTATTTGATATGACTTTTAGCCGACAATTTTTGGAGGATATGTGCTTAATTGAAGTCATACCTAATTTTGAAAATTAATTAGTTAATAATTAATGAATTTAGGCGGGCACATATGTTCAAATTTCACATTTTCTCGATTTGTTTAGCCTTACATTTGAAAAAAATATGCCCGCCTAAATTCATTAATTATTAACTAATTAACTAATTTTCAAAATTAAGTATGACTTCAATTAAGCACATATCCTCCAAATATATATATATATGTATATATATATATATATATATATATATATACCAGCTCCTCCGCACGAGCAGGATGTGACACAAGTTCAATTTCTTAAGCGGAGTTTAACAGGTTTGAATTCAGAGTTTTCCTTCTCCTAAATTGGTTACCTATTCATGGTTAAAGAGCCCTACCCGCCCTACTATTTGTCCATAGCTGGAGGGAGAGTATTGGATTCATACCTTTCCCAAGAGTATTAGCGACATATGAAATGCAAACAGCTTCGCACAGGATTTGAACTCGGGTCGACGACTCCATATCCTACGACTCTAACCATTACACCATGCGCCTCCGCACACACACACACACACATATATATATATATATATATATATGTGTGTGTGTGTGTGTGTGTGTGTGTGTGTGTGTGAGAAAGAGAGAGAGAGGGGGAGGGGCGAGTTACAAATTTCTTCTCTTGTTTGAATTCACTGTAAGAGATCATGATTTTAAATCTGATATTCCACAAAAGTAAACCTAAAAAGAAAAAGGTGCAAATAGTTTTCTCATTCCTATAATTTATGAAATGACAGTTTAGAAAATCACTAAGAAGGTCGGCTTGATCAAATTAAAACATCATTTAATAAATGTGCGAATCAAACGTTGAATAAATATTTGTCAACTTTTTTCTTACACTGTTGATGAATAACTATCGACAGCATTTGAGTCGTGTCGGGAGAAAGTGGCAGCATTACCCCCACATCCGCACCCACGATGTTACAGTGGGCGTGACTTTTCATTTCCTGTATCAGATTGGTAGCTGTTGTGTTAAAGTTCTTAAAATGTCTGAAAGAAAAATGAGAATATTAAAATTTAGTGCATACCAATATTCTATAAACAATTTATAGGGCCGGTTTAGCTCAGTCGTTAGAGCGCTCGACTAGGAACCACAGAGGTTCCAGTTTCGATATCGACCCTCGCCAAAATCAGCGGATGAGTAGCACAGGGATCTGTACGGTAAAGTGAGGAACTGAAGGTAGGCGTGGCGCTTCTCTCAGACGCTAAAACAATCTCCTTGATCTAGCGCTAGTGAAAAGGGGATAGACTCCCTCGCTGTCTGGCTCATACTGACTTTAGGCCTCCACGATGACTTATTGAAGAAAAATCCGACAAAATGTAAAAATATAAATGGAAAATATAAATGGAAATCAATTCACTTAATGGAAAAACTTAATATTTCGACTTCATTTCATCAAAGACTTCATCAGAAATTAATCAACAAACTACAAATTTTAAAGACACTGGAGAAAAGTATTCTCATCTGATACTAATAATTTGCACACAGTTATATAGTTTCAAGTAAGTAAGTAAAATAAAGTCGTCGGGCCGGCCTAAAGTCGGTATCAGCCAATCAGAGAGGGAGTCTATCCCCTTTTCACTAGCACTAGACCTAGGAGATTGTTTTACCATCTGAGGTGGAGCGCCACACCTATCATCAGCTCCTTACTTTACCACACAGACCCCCGTGCTACTCATACGCTGAGTTGGCGAGGACCGGAATCGAACTAGGAACCATGTGGTTTCTAGCCGAACGCTCTACCAACTGAGCTAACCCGTTCAAGTATTCCTATCAAAATATTAATAACTTGCTCATGGTCATATAGTTTCAACTATTCTCATCTAATACTAATAATTTTCACAAAGTTATATGGTTTCAAGTATTCCTATCCACTGCTGTGGTGTAATGGTTAGCAAGCTAGATTAGCAAACCATTGTTATTGAGTTCGTTTCTCACTGGGTGCCCCATATAATTCTGGCCTTGTGCTGCGTCTGAGCTACGCGTACTAAATAACTATACGATTCTCGTTACGTCTGAAAGAGAAATAAGAATGCTAACAGTTGGCGCATGCTACGCAACATTACGTTCGACCTTCTTCCATTTACAGACGACTAAAAGGTGATTTTCTTAAATATACTAGCAAATATATGCACCCTCCGGGTGCAAGTATTTAAGTTTGAATGTAATAAAATATCATATTAAATTAGAAAGGCTAATGAGACTAAATAAGAATGCAGATAAAAAGATTTGAAACAGAAGGGGGTATAATCGAAAAATAGAACAACTAAAACTTACTCTTTCATCACTTCCGTCTTTCATTGCTAAATTTTCCTAATTTAACTATTTAGTTAAAATAGGAAGTAAAGAATAAAATGATAGTTATTTTTTTTTCTTGTTAATGGATTTTCATTTAAGATTCATTGAAGAGATTTTTGATTATATTCATTAAAATAAAACCAAACAATTAGAAATCAATAATACTAAGCACATATTTATTAAAATCACATTTTTAATATCAATATGCAAATTACCCTTCCCATTCACACTGCTATTTTGTTGTATATATAAATATAATTGCATGCTATTAGTATGTGGATATGGTTAACAGTATTAATAATGTAAAAGAATTTTATTAATAATTGAGGTTAAAATAAAAATAAAGTCATTGAGAATGTGATGTAAATAACTAAGGGAATTGTGAATTGAGTAGTGATATAGTTTCGGTTACAGACAGTCAATCACACAATCTCCATTATAATAAGAAGATTACGGTAACCATTACACGAAGCGCGCCACCAAATATATTTGTAGATAAACCCTTTTTCACGTGTGTTATCTACACGTGACAATAACACTTTGCCAAACCGGCCAGGCGATACACTTTGGCCCTAGACAAACGGACGTATTGATAGGCCGTGTCAACACACAAATATTGATCAACATGTAGTCGAAATGTCAGCGGTCCACACAGTGAGTGGCCACTGTGGAGGAGGAGGAGAAGGAGGAGGAGGCTCTTGGCCAGTTCAGACTTTATTTTGACCTAATCAACAAATCACGCGAAATAGACACATATTTGGCTGGCACTGGTTAACAGAAAGGCTTCGGTAATTTCTCGTGAACTTGCGTTGCTGTGTCCGGCAATGCAAGAGCTGCCAAGGGTGATTAAGCATTACTCTCATCATCTCGGAGAGGCTAAATTAACTGAGAATTAACGCCTGACTTGATGAAGACAATCCATTAAAAATGAAATAATCACCTGATTATACACTTCTCGCCGCCACTTGCCCGTATCGACGTGTAATGCTGCGAGATCAGTTAATTAGAGCTGCAAAGAAAAATGGCCGCATGAGCAACCTTAACAGTTTGTAGGATGTGTCAGTTCGACGTTACAAGTAACAGCATAAAGTCAAATTTAGTGACCCGAATTTCAATTCTGCTCAAAGGAACATAAGGTCTCTTTCACAACGAACATGTTTTTAATATCTTATTATAATGGAGATTGTGTGTTTGTCTGTCTGTAACCGAAACTATATTACTACTCAATTCACAGTTCCCTTAGTTATTTACATAACATTCTCCATGATTTTATTTAAACCTCAATGAATAATAAAATTGTTTTACATTATTAAGACTGTTGACCATATATACATACTAATAATACGCAATTGTATTTATATATACAACAAAATAGTGGTTTTCAGTGTGAATGGGAAGGCTAATTTGCATATTGATCTTAAAAAATTGATTTTAATAAATATATGCTAAGTATTATTGATTTCTAATTGTTTGGTTTTATCTTATTGAATATGAGCAAAATCTCTGGGATAAATCTTAAAAGAAATTCATTAAGAAGAAGAAATAACTGTAATATTATCCTTTACTTCCTATTTTAAGTAAAGAGTTAAATTTAAGAAAATTTACCAATGAAAGACGGGAGTAATGGAAAATGATGGAAGAGTTATTTTTCAAAGCTGTTCTATTTTTCGATAATACCCCCTCTGTTGCAAATCTTTTTATCTGCATTATTATTTAGTTTTATTAGCCTTTCTAATTTAACATGATATCTTATTATATTAAAACTTAAAAACTTGCACCCGGAGGGTGCATATATTTGCTAGTTCATATAATGGCCACATATACACATCTACAGATGGAAGTTCGTTCTGTAGTAGTTAGAGCCGTTGGAAATGGACTCGTCAAACCGAGTTCAAATCCTTAACGAGGCTGTTTACATTTCACATAGCACTTATACCCTTGGGAAAAGTATGCATCTAACTACTGTCCCTCCAGCTAAACAGTCGGACAGACTGGGCTCTTTAACCTTGGCTAGGTAACCAGTCTAGGAGAAGGGATACTCTGAATTGAAACCTATTAAACTCCGCTTTAGAAAATGACTTTGGGTCACATCCTGCTCGTGTGGAGGCGTATATATATTTTTTCTCGATTTGTTTAGCCTTATATTTGAATAGGTATGCCCGCCTAAGTTCCTTAATTATCAATTAATTAATTTTCAAAATTAGGTACGACTTCAATTAAGCACATATTCTCCCAAAAAATGTCGGCTAAGAAAAGCCATATCAAATACATTGTTTGTTTGTTTACTTCTTATATATATATATATATATATATATATATATATATATGTTTAACAAGATTTGATATCATTTCGTAATTTAATAATTTGAACAATTCTCGTTTAAATAATCCCAAATTTTAATAGCATGTGTTGAAATAACTTAACATTCTCTGTTTTATGTTTTGTCTCTTCAGATATAAACATGTAATTCACTGGAAAAGGTAAACGTGTTTAAACATTAAACATATAATTTTGAATTGTTTCTACACATGTTGTTAGAATTTTAGATCATTTGAGATGCACAAGGTGTTTCAGAAAAATTGATATCCTTTCATAATATAAGAACGAGAATTGGTTACGTTATTAGATTACGAAACGATATCATTTTTCTGAAAAACACTGTACATCTCATTACGGTCAAGTCACGTTAAAGCACCAGTTCCGATAGATCACTGAAGTTAAACAGTGATGAGTGTATTCAATTGGATGACCACTTTAGCTACAGCAATCTGAGTCCTTTATTTATCAAAAACGACTTGATTCGGCATTAAATGACCCCGGATACTGATTGTGGGCTACTTACCCCTCTGCAGAAGATGCAGTCGGCGTATTCTCTGTTCTGTCGATAGGGGAGCCAAATTCGATATGCATACTGAATACAAGAAAGCTTTAAATGTATCTGACTCGTCTAATATCCTCTATCTGTCTTTCTCTTTCCTTCCCAGATCATTCTCTCTCTCTCTCTCTCTCTCTCTCTCTCTCTCTCTCTCTCTCTCTCTCTCTCTCTCTCTCTATCTATCTATCTATCTCTATCTCTCTCTCTATCTCTCTCTGTTTAGTTCTGTTAATTTATTTATCTTAGCTTGTTTACTCTATCTCTATTCATTTTACTTTTCTTCCTTACTCACTTCCTTTCTTTCTTTCTTTCTTTATTTTCCTTTCTTTCCTTCTTTCTCTCTGTCTCTTTCTTTCTTTCTCTCATTCTTTCTCACTATTAGATTATTTATCATTTCTTGATTATTTTTTATTCTATCACTATCTTTTATTGTTCCGTCTTCACTCACTTCTGTCCAACCTTCCTTCCTTTTTCCTCTCTTTCCTTCTTTCTTTCTGTCGCTTTCTTTCTCTGTTTAATCATATTAAATTAATTCATAGATTCTATCTCTATTCTTTATTGTTCCTCCTTCTTTCTTTCCTTTTTTCTTTCTTTCTGTCTGTCTTTATTTAGTTATTTCTTGTTTCCTATTTTGTTTCTGTTTAATTCTATTAACTTATCTTTCATAGATTCTTTTTATTCTATTGTTTTTTTCCTTTCTTCTTCTGTTTTCCTTTCTTTTCTGATTTTTCCCTGTCTCTTTCTTTCTTTCTTTCCTTATCTCATTCTATTCAATTATTCATTTTTCATCGATTCTTTTAAATTCATCTCTATCCTTTATTTCCTCCTTTATTCAATTCCTCGCTCTCTCTTTTGTCCTCCTCTATTTTTTCTATTATTTCTCTTACATATTCGTTATTTTCCAGGATCTACCTTCTTTCTCTTTCCCTATTACTTATCTATCTTATATTTTTCTTTTCTCATATCTCAGTGTAATCAATTTAACGAGCAAAATTATTAGACTAATAAATACAACAAAAAGTAAGATTGCAGATCTAACTCTCCTGAAAACAAAACTAAAGGATATTTTATGATCATCAACCTAACTTGTTTTATGGGTATTAATTCCTCTATAAACGTATCTTCTGCGTCGCACGCGTTGTGTAACGGTTATTGTTGAAGTATATATATATTTACCAACCCCTCCGCACGAGCAGGATGCGACACAAGGTCAATTTCTTAAGCTGAGTTCAGCAGGTTTGAATTCAGAGTTTTCCTTCTCCCAGACCGGTTGCCTAACCAAGGTTAAAGGGCCCAGTCTGCCCTACTATTTACATATAGCTGGAGGGAGAGTAGGATTCATACCTTTCCCAAGGGTATTACCGTCAAGTGAAATGCAATTACCACGTCCAGGATTTGAACTCGGGGCGACGAGTCCATTTCCCATGATTTTAAACCATTACACCACGCCTTCCTATTGTTTGAAGTATATAATCATGTTCAATCTTTGAAGAGGCTTTTTTGTGTTAAACGTATATTTCTGTACTCTAGGTAATTCATTTTCTAAACTTTTCAGGACCTCTCGTAAACAAACTGACTCAAAAGAAATAAAAGGTATGGCACAATAGAGCAGAAACAGTGGTTTAATAGGAATAGTGCAAATGGCTTTGGTTCGACGCACTGAAAAGTGATATCAGTAAACATCTGATTTCATCGCAGAAAAATGTTCTCTATTATTTTGAGATTTAGAATTACTTATTCAAGAACTTTGCGATAATTTTCTAAGCAAAAGAATGAATCCACCTCTTTTCTCTCAGCTATGGTTAAATGGAAGAGCAGACTGGGCTCTTTAGCCTTGGTAAGTCATATAATGGAATGACCCATCTCCCCCGTACCTGAGCAGTGGCGATGGTTCTAAACCACTATTTAAGAACACACAGATTACTCTGTGCAGAATTCACCTGAAGTACTTAGACGACGGACTCTCCTCCTAATACTCACGTGACCTTACTATATATCAGTAAGGCAAGCGATATAGAAAAAGGAAAAACTCTAAATTCAAAACCAGCTGGATATATTCAAGTTGTTTTGCTCATTCGGTAGAGTGTTTGGTTAGGAATCACAAGGTTATTGGTTCGATACTGGCCCTCGCTAACTCGCTAGCGTATGAGTAGCACAGGGATATGTGCGGTAAAGTGAGGAGCTGATGGTAGGTGTGGCACTCTACCTCAGATGCTAAAATAATCTCCTTGGTCTAGTGCTAGTGAAAAGGGAATAGACTCCCTCGCTGTTTGGCTGATACCGACATTAGGCCGTCCCGACGACTCTACTTACTTACGTACTGGTATCATGTAACCTATTACAACCTCTCATACGTTTATTTAGAGAGGAGATGGGCACTACCAAGAAACACTCGCATGCGATGAAGGGATGTTACTTGGCATAGCATCCCAATTACCTAATAACTAATGGAAGAAGAAGAAGAAGAAGAAGAAGAAGAAGAAGAAGAAGAAGAAGAAGAATAATAATAATAATAATAATAATAATAATAGAACGAAACGCATAAAATTCTCTGGGACTTTGAAATAAAAACGGATCAACTTATCCCAGCAAGAAGGCCAGACCTAGTATTGATAAACAAAAAAGAAAGAACTTGTCAACTGGTGGATTTTGCAGTGCCAGCAAATCACAGGGTGAAGTTAAAGGAAAATGAAAAAATAGACAAATATCTGGACCTTGCCAGAGAACTGAAAAAGTTATGGAATATGAAAGTGAAAGTGATACCAATTGTGGTTGGTGCACTTGGAACAGTCCCAAAAGGATTGGAAAAGGGTTTGGAAAGTTTGGAAATCAGAGGAAGGATTGAAACCATTCAGAACACTGCACTGCTGCAATCTGTCAGAATACTCAGAAGAGTCTTGGAGACCTGAGGAGACTTGCTGTCACTCAGACACCAGTGAAAGACCATCAGCCAACGCTGATGTGAAAACTCAAAAGGAGTAAAATACTACTACTACTACTACTACTACTAATAATAATAATAATAATAATAATAATAATAAGAAGAAGAAGAAGAAGAAGAAGAAGAAGAAGAAGAAGAAGAAGAAGAAGATGATGATGATGATGATGAGGGGTTGGAATAGGAAGTCCTCAAGTGTAAATTAGGTAGGAAAAATAATTGCTTAGTACCTTCAACACCTCCCTCTGGACTGCGTCAGTAATCTAAGCCTGACCTTACTTCGTTTAGTGAAATGAGGGGAGAGGTTGTTATTTACAGAGAATATCTTTGCCTAGCACATAGTTATAACACTGTAACACTCGCAAGGATCGAACATGTGACTCCACCGAACTTGTTCAAGAGATGAGCCTTGCTAACAAACTTTCCAGGAGGGGGGAGCAATCACTCCCCAACTCATCCAGAACACTTTATTTGCGATATTAGACCTGTTAACATTCTGTCCGCCTCTCTACCACTTAGAGTAAATCTGAATGAACGAATAATCCGTCAATAATTTAATAAGATCGTAGAGCAACTATCGAACGAGGATCATCTGTCACCTTACACCGGTCGGTGTATTAAATCATCCCCCACTTAAGATAAGACTGTTGCCATACTCCAGGATAAAAATCAGAACACATTCCAATGGCCATTCTTTCCGATGACTTTCGACGTTTTGGGCGTCGAAGACATGAAGAGATTTCCAGAGAAGTTGGCGCCTGCGAATTTGCGATAAGAAAGGGCAACAATAACGCAACAGCTTGGGGGCTGAAAGAACGCTAAGTGATAGAATAAAGAATATATATATATATATATATATATATATATATATATATATATATATATATATATATATATATATATATCAGGACATCAACTTTATTGAACAACATATTTATCGTTCTGTTCTGCTATCTTTTGACACCAGTCAAATAAAAGAATAATTCCATCATCCTTAAACATTTTATCTTTTTGAGAAAAGGAAAATGTCTTTTGAATTCTTACAAAAAACTGATACTTTTCCATATAAAAACACTGTAAAAAAAAACTGGCTGGTCAGATTGGTGATTGGTTCGACAGAATGTCAACGCATTTTATGTTATATAATGCCAATTGCAGTGTCTTTTTTCTGCAAGCAATTATATAGTCACAAGAAACTGCAAGTTAATTTAAGTATTAAGATAAAGCTATAATTCTCCCAAGCTGTAACCGTATCAGTGCTACTATATGGCTTCACCACATGGACTTTAACGAAACGATTGAATAAAATAATCTAACTATACAAGAATGCTTTTAAGCGCGTGGTGTAATGGTTAAAGTCATAGGAAATGGACTCATCACCCCGAGTTCAAATCCTGGACGTGATAATTGCATTTCACTTAGCGCTAATACCCTTGGGAAAGGTATGAATCCTACTCTCCCTCCAGCTATGGGTAAATAGTAGGGCAGATGGGGCTCTTTAACCTTGGTTAGGCAACCGGTCTAGGAGAAGGAAAAATTCTGAATTCCAACCTGTTAAACTCCGCTTAAGAAAATTGACCTTGTGTCACATCCTGCTCGTGCGGAGGGGTTGGTAAATATATATATATACAGAATGCTTTGTGCTGTCTTGAACAAATCCTGTAAGCAGCAGCCAACGAAAGAGCAGCTGTGCAACTAATTCCCTCCATTCACACACCTTATGCAAGTAAGACGAATAATACATGCTGGACACTGCTGGAGAAGTAAGGATGAACTCATAAGTGACGGTCTCCAGTAAACACTTATACACGGACACAGCAGAGTGGGTCGACCAGCAGAAACTTATATTGATCAGCTCTGTACGGATAATGAATGCTGTGAAGAAGACGTGCCAGGAGCGATGACACAGAAAGACGAATAGTGTGAAAGAGAATATTAAAAATCCATGCTGTCAGGACGACCTGATGAGGATGATGATATAGTTTCAAACATTTCAAACAATTATATTGTTTGAAGTTAATAATGATATTTTTCAAATAATTATAATTTCAAGTTACTATGCTTAATACAAATACTTATCACGAAGTTATATGGTTTTTAGTATTCCTATCTAATGGCCTAAAGTCGGTATCAGCCAGACAGCGAGGGAGTCTATCCCCTTTTCAATAGCGCTAGACCAAGGAGATTATTTTAGCGTCTGAGGTGGAGCGCCACACCTACCATCAGCTCCTTACTTTACCGCACAGATCCCTGTGCTACTCATACGCTGAGTTGGCGAGGGCCGGTATCCAACCAGGAACCTTATGATTCCTAGCCAAATGCTCAACCGAGTGAGCTAAACCGGCCCGTCAGCTATAATTGTTAGTTGGACAATTTCCACCTCAGATACCTACGCTGCATCCTACGCATACGTGGCAGGACAAAGTGCCAACCACAGATATGCTGGAACGAGCAAACAGGAACACCATGCCCGCTACCATCTGCGAGAGAGACGCCTACTTTGGCTTGGTCACATCAGGAAGACGGACTTAGGCTGCATCTCCGAAAACCTACTGAACGGTGAATTGGCAAACGGCACCCGACCAACAGGGAGACCTTGCTTGTACTTTAAAGATGCCAGCAAATGAAAATAAGGACATGCCACATTGGCACCAACACATGGGAGGCTTGTGCAGACGACCGTGCGATCTGGCGACTCCTTGTCAAACAAGGAACGTAAAGGAGTGAAAAAGAACAATTCCAGTAGGCATCAGTGTTTGCTTGCAGTGATTGCCATTCAAGAGGTGGACTGTTCAGTCACTCACACAGCTTCAGATTAAAGGGGAAAAAGTGGACACTACGCCATCATCTTTAGTAGACGGAAGGATGCCAATCATCTAATAGTTATTCGCTAAGTTTAGCTTAGATATGACTCTAGGTCAGAGATATGGGGAGGGGGCCCGGTCAGAATTTAATTTACCACTAATGGTCTGCCAATCTAGCATTATACCACCTGAGTACTCTTCCTATCTAATTTAATTTCCACACTTAAATGGTTTCAAGCATCTTTCAAATAAATAATAATAATACTTGTTTGTATAAAATTAGAGTTTAAAGTAAGTATTCTTGATGCTAATAATTTTCATACTGTTATATGGTTTCAAGTTTTTTAATTAATGATAATTCTTCGGAACAATTATGACGTCATACAAATACAAATAACCTACACAAAGTTATATAGTTTCAAGTATTCCTATCTAATACTTGTGCATCTAATTTGTGCTCAGTTATATGATTTCAAGTTTTAAGGCAATTACATGATTTTAAGCGAAAATATCACATAGAATGAAAATAATAATTAAAGAAGTAAAAAATATTTTCTGTAAGTAGACTATTCTTGTCAAAGAGATGATTATTTTACCCTTCCCAATATTTCCGTAGTTTTATCCAAAAATAAGAAATACATTATTAGATAAAAGATTTTGATTATTCTTAAAAATTATTTCAAGAATATATTGGAAAATAAATTTCTGTTTCGTTTATTTATTATCAAATTATTTAATATTTCTCTGCATGTTTGAGATGAGGCTTGATGATTAGTATTATCTGCGTTATTCGGACTATTGTCCCCATCTTCATTGTTATTTGAACAACGTTTCGGCCGATATGCCCTCCGGCCTTCTTCAGGTATTTCTTGTCGGATTCGGGGGCCTTCTCGGACGCGGGAACCTTCTTTTCGAACTCGGGAACTTTCTTGTCGTAATCGGGAGCCATCACGGAACTTTGAACCTAACCCTTTATTTAGTTCACGGGGGTATCCTGTTCTCATTCCGGTAACCATAGCTGGGGTAGGAATTGTGTTAATTATTTTTCTATGTTACTGCCTCTACTCAGGATTGAACTCGGGATCCAGATATAACTGTCACTTAGAACTGTCTTAACCTAACTCTTTTATCCACTAGGCTATGTGTCCAATTGAACTTTTTTTTTTCAGGTTTATAAATTAAATGCTATCCTTTTTTCCGAAACACCCTGTGCATCGCAAATTATATCAATTTTTTTTAAATACCCTGTATATTTTAGAAAAAAAAAAAACGCCCCAATTATCGACACTTAGAAACGTCAACTTCTACATATACACTCACCATTAGAATTTTGATTTTCAGGGAGTTTTTTTTTTTTTTTTCAGTCGGAGGGAAAACGAAAAGAAACTCGTCATCAATTAGGAAAAATGATGGCGACATTCAGGTAAGCAAACTGGCAATGACATCTTCTTGGATGGCGTTACTTTTCGACGGTATTTCCGCTGGAAATGCTTTTGGCTTTGATCACGTGATGGCACCACCATCAAATTGGCGGCCGATGCGACCTTGCACTGAACTTGTGTGCGTGTCTCGAATGCCGAACAAGACATACTCAATTATTTGGTGAAAACATTCCCTTGTTCACACACCAAGAGAATTTATCAGGGCGCGAAGCCATCGGGCAGTCATATCGGTATTTGCATCGAAACCCTCCCCCACGCACGCACAACCGAACACTCGCACGCACACACATACACACACACACACACACACACACACACACACACACATATATATATATATATATATATATATATATATATATATAATATATGAACCATTAAATACGTAACTTTACACATTTATAGGCTAAATACAAGAATATATATATATATATATATATATAATATATATATATCTTTGATAAATTTTATTTATAATATATAATATATATATATATATATGAGAGAGACAGAGAGATAGTTATATGTTTCGATTTATACATATATATTTAATATATATACATATATAGTTAATATATGGGACATAATATGAACAGACGCACACACACATATATTTATATATATATATATATATATACATATATATATATATATATATATATATATATATATATATATATATATGAACCATTAAATACGTAACTTTACACATTCATAGGCTAAATACAAATATATATATATATATATATATATATATATACATTTGATAAATTTTATTTATCTATCTATATATATATATATATATATATATATATATATATATATATATATATATATGAGAGAGAGACAGAGAGAGAGTTATATGTTTAGATATATACATATATATTTATATATATTAATATATATACATATAAGTTAATATATAGTGACATGATATGAACACACACACACACACACACACATATATATATATTATATTATTATATATATATATATATTATATACTTTAAATATACGTTCCTACATTTTGGGCGCTGGTGGTTGTCGTCAGTGATATAATCCGCGGGGTTCATTGGGAAGTTTCGGGTCTTCCAACATCAGATTCCCCTCGCCCTGCTGACCCTATCAGTGGTGATCAAACTCTGGTACAACCACCAACCATAGCCGCTAAAAGACGTCTGACAACGAAAAAAATAAAAATTTTCTTGGACGGTTACAGAACTCTAACCCATTCAAATACAAAGCACTGCGCATCTGATTGGTTGTTAGTAACAGCCAATCAGACGCGCGGTACCCTGTACTTAAATGGGATACGTAGCCAGAAACACTTTTCTCCGTACGGATTTACGAGGTTTAGATTAGGTAACTCAACCCTTCTTTAATAATGATATATATATATATATATATATATATATATACATATATATATATATATATATATATATTATCTTTCTCCAAACATTGAAATATTGCCAAAAGATAAATTCTCTCAAATCTATTTATTTAGGAGCAATAAAACTTGAAAGAAATAAAACCAGAAGAAATCATTCATCCTTGACTTCTGTTGAATTCCTGATTTGAACCATTATGAATAATTATGTTATCTCCGTTTCATACATTTGTTTTATTTTTATAGATTTTAAAATTGAGCAGATTCTAGTGGTGACTGAGACAGCTGGATAACCTTATTCAAAGAATGTTGACCCAGGCTAAAAATAAACAAGAAACATCGACAGAACCCCAACAGATGAAGCAAAAATATCGCGTTGTTGTTTTAATAATGGTCAGTAGTCGAATATCAGCTGTACGGGAACAGATATTTCATAAATTCCACACTTCTCAGAGCTGAAGATGACTATCAGATTCAGTTGTCAAAAGTAAATTAATTCATAAATGTGATGAAATAATTGTGACCGAGAACGAGTACTACCGTACTTATTTGGAAAAAGGGCAAGACATTGTCCTGCTTGCCGGAATTGAACCCGCGCCCTCCGGAATGCAAAGAAATGCGATTCAAGCGCTGGATGGACGCGAGGTGTAATTCAGGTGTCCGGATGTTGGGGGGCTGTGTCCATAAATAACAAGTAAGTGGAGCGCTGACGTGAAGTAGTTGGCCAACGCGAGACGGTAGTCAGCGACGAAGCGCTTTGTGAACGACCCAACAAAGAAATTGATTTTAATCCAACAAAGAAACAAAACTAAATGGGAGTTGCGAATTTTCAGCTGCTAAAATATTTTGACGACGACGGCTTTTCAGCTGCTGGTCGAAGACGAAGACGAAGACTGTGTTGATCAAAAGAAAGTTTGGCCTGTGAGAAGACGGTGGACTCGCTTCTTTTAGGTCCCCCCTCAGCAGGAACTTGTTGACTCAAATATCTATTTCCCCCCTCTATTTTTTTTCCTTCTATATGGATTTTTCACCCCAAAAACTTAAAACTAATGGCACAAAGTTTGTATTGATAAAAGGAACATTTCTTGAGAAATTTCTGTTATAAGGTGTGTGCCTGAAGCCCATTTCTATTTATAGACTCGCCGAGGACTATGTGATCAACCTCTTGGCCAATCACTGGCAGTACTCTGCTGCTGAAACAATACTTAAACTGAGCATACTGGCCTACTTACTTTGAACGTACGGACATAGGATTGTATCACTGGACCTTTAACAATGCGCTGGATAGGACTTATTCGCAGGATAGGACTTATACACTTACCAAAGGATTCCATAACTCAGGACTTACTTACTTAAGCCCTTTTCAACTGGCCAAGGGTGACATTTAAAAACTTAACAACATTTATGTACCTTTTGGCTGATTTTCTCTCACTTTTTCTGAACTTTCGAGATTATCTTGGGGGTGGAAGTGATTCCTTTCTTCTGCACATGCTCGAAAGGTTCTTCCGATGTGAAGGCTCATGGGGGTTTGTTATTTTTTTTTAAATTTTAATTTAATTTTAATCCCCACAAGTGTACCAGTCTCAGGATGAACAAAGAGAGATTTCAATTTCAACTGATGTTTATTTGTGGTCTTCTGTACCCTTGAACCTAAATTATTTTCTTTGATACAGTCGATGCATGAGTACCGTAAACTAAAATTACAGAATCATAATAACAATTTAGAATAAATGTACAAAACAATTTAGACATAAGGAAAAGAAAACCTAGTTAGAATGACACTTACCAAAACCTTAACTTCTCCTTGTATTATTTAGAATATTTCGGACTGTTTTCCTCATCTTTATCGTTATATACACAGCATTTCGGTCGATGATTATTAATTCGAACTGTATTAACTAAAACCCGTTGCAGTATGTGTCCACATGGCGCAACGTATACAACCATCTTAAGAGTCCATGTGGGTGAGTGTGACGATGAGAGATTCTACTGGTTTGTAAAAAATGAAAAAGAAAAGGAAAAGTTATTTCTTCTTGTTTATTTTCCAGGTTATCAAAAACAAACTTCAAATACTCGAAGCCCTATACATTAAACAAGAAAAAAACACCTTATACAAGATCAACTTTGAAACTAGTCAACATGTTCTCAAATGCCTATAATTTCCCCCTAATTCTCCTTCCACCATTCAGCCCCCTGTCAGCCCCCTGCTACTTATTCCTACAGCTATATTTGTTTAAAAAGAAACAATGGAAACATCTCACAAGTTCCACACCTGATGATGGCACTAAGTAGTGCAGAAAGTACTCGTATTAAAATATTTGGTGGATTGATACACATATTGCACCCGGATATTAAAGAGATGACCAGACAATTAAAAAGGATTGGAAAAAAAACTCGTCAGACAAGAATTTTCCGTTGAGTTCAACAAAACATGCTTGAAAGAAAAAAATACTGCATATATATATATATATATATATATTATATAATATGTGTGTGTGTGTGTTGTGTGTGTGTGTGTTTGGGCAGCATTCTTTCATTTGTACATGTAGAAGTAAACAAAAGACACATCTGTTTAACAATTTTATTTTTGATCTTTTCGAGTTTTCTGGCCAACTTTTTAATATTTGGGTGGAATTCGTGGATTAGTCCACCAAAGTTCAGGTCCCGAGTACTTTCGGCACTTTGAAGTGCCATCATCAGCAACAATTTCTCTCCCCAGACAAGTCGGCTTAATGAGACCAATGTAGTATACAGATTTAAATGTCCCCTAGGAGATTGCAGTCTCCCAGATAATGAAAATACATGCATTGGATTCACCTAAACCACATTGTCAGGTCGTCTAACCCTCCATTTAACAACACCTAAAATTACATTTATGCCCCCACTCTAATTACCTAAATATTCTAACGGAAAATACACACATTCTGCACAAAGAAAAAAATAAACAAAAACTCCAAATACTAGAAGATCTATACATAAAACAATACAAACCATCCTTAAACAAAATTAATTTCCAATGCAGTACACACATTTTAAAATGCCTATAACACCTTTCCCATCAATATTTCTCCTTCCAGCCTCCACATTAATATAATTTTTTTAAAACTGGAACACATCACCCCTGATGATGGCACTTCGAAGTGCCGAAAGTACTCGGGAAAAGATCACAAATAAAATTGTTAAACAGGATATGTGTCTTTTGTTTAATTATATATATATATATATATATATATATATATATATATATATATATTATTATATTAAAACGAAATCTAAGTTTTTAGAATTAAACGTCACTATTAAGGAATATATGTATTTATGTATGGATTCATGTATTTTTAAATGTATTATACTTATCGCTTCTGTGCGCTGTGTATGTGTGTTCACACGAGGAAATGCATGTCATCATTAACCGCATATATATATATTATTATATATATTATATATATATACTATATTCTCCGGCCAATGGGGGCATGACCTAAGGCTAAGAAACGTTAGATGCTATTCAAAATGTTCAACCTGCCGCTCAACACATTTACCACAAGTTTCTTTAACCTTCAAAATATCTGTAATCTATCTAATCTTATTCCTTTCTTGGTTTTGTCGAGAATATTTCAGTAGCCCTCCCTTCCCCCCCCTCTCTCTCTCTCTCGATCTCTCTCTCTCTTCTCTCTCCTCTCTCTCTCTCTCTCTTGACAATAAATTATTCGTGTCTATGCATTTGTGTTGTATACGGCAAAAATGTGAATCTAGCGGAAATCTGTGTGTACATCCTTTCACTCTTTTTCAATATATTATATATCTATATATATATATATTATATTATTATATATATATATATATATCCGTGTTGTGTAATGCACGTGTTGTATCAGTTGTAGAAACCGTACCAAACCATGTCTTAGAAGAATCAAGCCGGAATAATTTTATTAGAAGCGTTGCTTATCACCAAAAAGATTCTCTGCTGGTCACAAATCTAACCAAATTTGGAGACACGATCGGAATTCACAGAATGTACCGAGGAAGATGAGAATGAAGAAAAAGCAGTAGAATTGACCGGGGCTTTTGAAGAAGACAATATAACATTGTGAAGAAAACAAGATAAAAGAATTGGTATATCTATTTAAAAAAAAAAAAAAAAAAAGAAAGAAATAAAAACAAGAAAAGAAAAATAACGAGAAAACAAAAAGAAGTCAGTATCAACCACTTGTTCATCTATACATTTTCACAAAGCCGTTAATCTTGGCGCGAGCGCCCTCTACCGGAAACGAATAGATAACAAGCGAAAGAACGAACGCCCAGAAGTAACTGAGGGAGGCTGGAGAAAAAAAAAGGGGACAGCGAAACTTGAATCGATCGACATGGAAAGTGGCTTCTTGTGGTATGGCATTCTGGTTTGCGCCGCGACCCCGTCATTGTTGGACGAATTGTGCTGAGAATTCTGATGAATTGGGTGCAACGTTTGCGATGCTCATTGCCTCGTCACCTTTTACTGATGTTGGCACTCTGTTTGGCGCCCTGGTCTAGAAGCGACGAGATTTCGTAATAGTCTCACCTGCTCACGTGTCATTAAAACACAGAGCGAGTTCTTCCGCCAGACGTATTATTGTTATACTTCCTCCTTCTCTTCCTCTCGTTTTTCTTGCTTATTTCCCTAATTCTTTGCAAATAGATTTTTTTTTCTTTCCTGGTTGTGTTTCATGGAATGTTCTTGTAATACTCAGGTTATTAGACGCATCGACTATAAGCATCGTGAGTAAAGAATTGGATATTAAGTATGCGTAGATATCTTTTGAATTAAGCGAGAATAGTATGAGATAGATAGAGAGGAAGAGTGCTAAGATTGATAAGGTTAGATAGATTTAGATAGGAAATAAGGCTATACATATAATATATTATATATTATATAATATATATATATCATATATTATATTAACTATACGCACACGTGTTTTCAGATATTTCTGGTATCTTCTTCAGGCTTTGAATCAAATACATATATTGATAATACATATATTTATATATATTACACAGCACATATATCACAATATATATACAATATGGTTATTGCGTGTTTTCTGTAATTTTTCTGTTAAGCAGAAAATTACAGAACACGCATAACTCTATGTATATATATATGTGTATTAACTGTGTATATATATATATGTATATCAATATATTATTGATCAAGCGAAGAAATACCAGAATATCTGAACTACGTGTTTTTGCGTACGTGAAATAAAAAGAACTAAAACATTTTTTCTGAGAACGATACATTTTGCGGACCTTCTTTTTTTATAAATATTACATTTCTCTCCGTTGAATACAGAACAACTATTTTAATTAATATATAATATATATATACTATATAATATATAGAGAGAGAGAGAGAGAGGGAGAGAGAAGAAAGAGAGGACGAGAGAGGAATGAACAGAGCTGATATAGATAGATAGATCATATCAATAAATGCATACATACATCCCGTGCTCCGCTCAGGCTAACTTACGCCCCTGATCATAGTCGTTTTTATGTATTTTTTGTGTTCTCAAAGATAAACTCAACTCTTGTCTGGAAATGACGTTAAACTCTCTGATGGTGAGGTTCCAGTTTTGTGGTTTTGGGGAATGTGGGAGCACCCCTTATCACCATTGCTTCCTAGTCACGCTGACGCGCGGAGTGATAGTACCTGTTAGGTCTCCTATCTATGGTTAAATATAAAACATTGATTAATGACAATGTATTATCCATTAGAACTGTTTATTTCAAAAAGCTTTATCGGCATTATGACCCACTGAATCAAAACAAAACCAAGACTCACTCTGGGTTTCTCTATGTAAAGTAGTGTTGAGAACATACAATAGGTCCGCTGAAGAGTTCTTTCATTTTCCCAGAATTGGAAAAACTATTTTGTCAGTATGTACCATCTAAGAAAATTCTTTACTGAAGGAGATAAATTCGATTTTGGTAATTAAGTTGATAATAAAGGTTTTACACGACAATCAAGTTACTTAATTAGCATGATTATGCATTTATGATAACCAGAGCTAATTGAAACCAAAAAGTTAGTATTAGCTGATTGGTTTTTACGGCATCTAAAACTTTGCGTTATTTAATATCGAAGTCATAATCAATCGTAAATAATTATAGCTTCAAGTAATTGCTTAATACTAATCATGTTATACACGCTATCATATTTGGTCAACTAACTTCCTATTCTTAATAATAATAAGTAATAATAATAAATAATAAATAATTATTGAATAATACTAAGACCCCAAAAAATAGTAAATTTTGTGGTAATAGAGATGAGATTGTAAACCTATACTCTGCGAATGTAGTAAATCACTACACAACAGAGAATCAAAACTAGACACGACTGGGTTGGGAAGGTGATACACTGGGAATTATGCAAAAAATGTACATTTTGACCATAAACAACAAAATGGTATATGTATAAAACAAGAATCTGTTCTTGAGAATGAAACACAATAAAATTCTCTGGGACTTTGAAATAAAAACGGATCACCTTATCCCAGCAAGAAGACCAGACCTAGTGTTGATTAACAGAAAAGAAGAACTTGTCAACTGGTGGATTTTTGCAGTTCCAGCAGATCACAGGGTGAAGCTAAAGGAAAATGAAAAAATGGACAATATATGGACTTGCCAGGGAACTAAAAAAGGTTATGGAAATATGAAAGTGAAAGTTATACCAATTGTAGTTGGGTGCACTTGGAACGGTCCAAAAGGATTGGAAAAGGCTTTTGAAAAGTTTGGAAATCAGAGGAAGAATTGAAACCATTCAGAACACTGCACTGCTGCAATCTGCCAGAATACTCAGAAGCGTATTGGAGACCTGAGGAGACTTGCTGTCACTCAGACTCCAGTAAAAGACCATCAGCTAACACTGATGTGAAAACTCAAAAGGAGTAAATGATAATAATTTCATTGGACAGTGTATGTTATGCGACAACAGAGATCAAACGGTTAATCACATAATAATCAAAGGCAGCTAACTGGCACAAAAGAAATACAAAACCAGGCACGACTGGGTGGAAAAGGTGATCCGCTGGAAATAGCGCAAGATGTATCATGCTGAGAAGTGTTCCATGAAGAAACCAGATAGACACAGATCACCGATACTCGGATAGAAGACCAGACCAAAGGGTTAATTAACAAGAAGTAAAGAACGTGTCATCTAGTGATGGTTGCTGTTCAACTCGCTTGAATAAAAATTAAAGAAAGAGAAAAGATAAACAAATACTTTAATCTTGCCAGAGAGCTGTGGAAAGTAAAGGCGTCGGTGATACTAATTGTAGTTGGAGTACTTGGAACGATGCCCAAGTGCTTAGAAAAAAAAGACTGAAGGGATTGGAAATAAGAGATAGAATCGAAAACTATACAGACTACCGCACTGTTGATATCGGCTAGAATAATCAGGAGAGTCCTGGATACCTGAGACTTACTGTCATTCAAACTCCAGTAGAAGTGAAAAAAAAACCGCAAAGATGGATAATGTTTCATTGCACATAGTTTTATTGATTAAGATATTCTTATCTAATAGAAATAATTTGCACACGCATATATTGTTCCAAATTCACCTATTTAATAATGATAACTTACAAACAAATCTGTTTTTCTTGTAGGTGGGACTCTAAAAAGTGGATCTGAAAGCAATGGCGACCAATGGGTTAATTCATGTTTCCCACAGCTCCAGAATTAGAACCTTATTACGGAATGCAGTCCAATGTCATACCCTGGACACCCCAATTTCGAAGGGGGTATTACCCGTCTATGAAGAATGTAGTCGGCGTATTCTATGCTTCGGTGACAGGGGGATATTAGAAATTTCTTGCCAGGTTGTTTTGTTCAAAATCACTGTCAAATTTCCAGTAGCATAATGCTATATATAGCGCCAGTACCCTTGGGAAAGGTATGTGTTGCATAGGGACAAATTCGAGTTGTGGTAGTAGTCGTTAATAATAGTAGTTGTCGTTCGTTTAGAAATAACATACGCAAGTTATATAGTCACAAAGGGGTTGTTTATTCTTTTCTAGGCTCGTGGGTTCTTTTTCAGAGAGAAGAAGAAGAAGAAGAGAGAGAGGAGAGCGAGAGAGAGGTGGGGTAAAGTCAAACTATTCATAGTAAATCCTGTTTGGTACTACAATGCGAAACCCATTACGGGGGAACTCGGGAAGTCCCGTCTGCCTCTAACGAAAGCCCAGCCGAAAAAGAACGATTTTCTCTTCTTCCGTTTCTCGTCCCGGGGTGGGAGGTTCACATCCATTTTCGTTCAAAAAGTGGAACTTTCATTTTTATTTTTAAATCTAGTTCCGGGGTCATTCGTCGATCAATTGCTGCCCCACCGTCCGTTGAGTGTTTACCCTTTTAAACTTTAACGCGTTGTTCTTAATTTCTTTCTTCTCGATTACGTTTTCTTTTCAATTCCAAATTCCCCGCAGACCATAAATTATTTACGTCACATATGAATCCGAAACTACTCTTGCCACGCAGCGTTA